>JAYESD010000006.1:181465347-181774999 GCA_036927565.1 Tuctoria greenei
GTTTTTCTCATCGAGTTTCTGCACAACACTATGTTGCGTTGGTGTTTTGATCATAACTCGAGTTTTACATATCAAATTTACATAATTCTTTTTGGGCTGTCTTCACAACTTGATTATCTATCATACTTGAAAATTTTGCAATCATTGGATTTGTGTTTTATGATCTACATGAGTTTCTTTGCAGTGTTGCAGATCTGGTTTTTTACTCGGTTAGAACATATTGACCCTTATTCGATCTTTCGATCATAACTTGAGTTTTTCTCAACATTTTTCGTGATTCTTGTTATGACTTCTTCGTGACTTGATTCTTCACAATCTATACTACTTTTGTAACCATTTATCACGTTTAGATTAGTCACACACATTGTTTATTTAACAGATCTATTTTCTGCCGAGGGGTTTTTGTTGCTTCTGCTGAAAAAGTTTAAATCTACCATTCACCCCCTCTTGTAGCTTTTCACATGCTTTTCGATCCTACAATTGGTATCAGAGCCATGATGTTCTAATATTTGTGATTTGCAAGTATTTTGACTAATCATCATGGAGAAATACTCCACAAAACCTTGTATGTTCAATGACATTGATTTTCAGGTTTCGAAGGCACATATGGAGGCTTTGATCCAGTCGCAAGGCTTCGCAATATTGGAAAAGTTGGAAAAGGTGTACAAGCCTTACGACGTGCCGCCAAATGATCAAGTTACGGATATGAACATGAGATATGTTGACAACAACAAGGCGCGGAAGTTGATCATACAAGGATTGACTCAAAGCGACTTTGATCGAGTTGCACACCTCTGATCTGTGTATGATGATTGGAAAGATCTATGTGATTATCATGAAGGATCCAACACTATCAATTAGATAAGACAAGACACGTTCAAGAAAGAATACAAGCGCTTCAAGATTCAACCCGGTGAGTCAATCGATGGCCTCTTTGCTCGCTTTAACAAAATTCCCAACAACTTGCATAGTGTCAATGTTATTTTTCAGATGCTGAGAATGCTAGGCAATTACTAAGTGCTTTAGACATGTCAATTTGGGAGATGAAAATTACATCTATTCGTGAATCCACTGTCGTGAGTACACTTACATTAGATGTGCTATATTCCATATTAAAGACTTATGAAATTGACATAATCTCACGTAAGAATCCCAACAAGTCTCTTGTATTTTTTCACAATGTGACATGCCTAGCTCTAGCCAATCTTCATAAGGTGGTACACTTGCTTTGCTATCCTCTGTAACCCTTGAACATATTGAAGAGTTTCTAGAGAAGGAACTTGCACTCATCTCTACCCGGTTCTCAAAAATATTGCAAAATGTGAGAACTAGGAGAGAAAGTGCCAGTTCTCAACAATGTTTCAAATATGGTAAGACATGACATTTTTGTACGGATTGCCCTAACCTTTTATGTACTACTTCCCACGATGAAAAGCAAACAAGGACGAAGCACCCCCTACAAACAATAAGAAGAAGAAGGGTTTTACAGGTCACCAATTGGTAAACAGTTTTATCTCCGCACTTCAAGAACTTGGCTCGAGCGATGTGGACATCGGAAGTGAAGAAAATGAAGAGAATTATGCAAACTTGTGCTTCATGGTGGGAAACTCAAGTTCAAGTATGGAGGAGGTAGAACAAAACATCGACGATGAAGCCCACTTGTGAAGAAATGTGTGATTCTTTGTGCCATTGTTATATTTAAGAAAAAGGACAAAAAAACTTAGGGACAATGCAGTTAAAATTGAATAACTAGAATCTGAAAGCAGTCATTAAAAACTTTGATTCCTAGTGATGATTCTGTTCCTCATGTGAGCTTATATATGAACAATTGCCCTCTTAAAAAACTGCACACACCTCCACACTTGATAACCTTGAACTTTAAATTGAAAAGAACAATAAGCTTGTTGCACTTAATGATAAAAACATAAAAGATGCTTGTTGTTCAACAACTAATTTGCATTGTTCTACTTGTGATGATCTTAATAAGAAACTACACGATGCTATGAATGAGATTTCGATATTGAACAATGCTTTACGTACTCATGAAGTTAAATATTGTTCTAGTTGCAAACTAAAAGGAAAACTTCATGTGAAAATTGCCTAGACTTGTCTAAGAAACTTGATGCCATGAATAGAACACTAGAGCGGTTTTGTAATGGGAATAAGAACCTAAACTTACTGCTGAATTCTTTCAAGTCTTGCAATGATAAAACTGGTTTAGATTTTGATTCTCATGCTCATTTTAAGACACATCTGTTGACGGCTGTTATATACCAATTTCACCCGTCAATATGACTCAATTATATGAAGGAAATATCATTTTTTGCACACATCACCTTTCTATTTAACCTATTTCCACTTGTCTTTGGAGAAAGTAATGTATGAAGGGATTTTATGCAGAATTGAAGTGAAACAAGGGGATGGATCCTATAAAATATCATTCCAGCCAATCAAGCGATGACATATGACACCACATGGATCAAATGGCCCACAAAAAAGAAGTATCCGAGGCCATCCAACCGTGTAGCACCAATATCAGTCAATGGGACCCAACTGACAGAGACCTGGAGGAAGCACACCGCAAAAGGAGCCAAGACCAAGTCGGCCGACCCCCATAGTCGGACGATTAGGTCCTCGCATCAAACGCTGTCAACTTCCACGTGTTGGCTCCTCCTAGCTTGAAGAGGTCATGGGTGACTGATTTGCGCGCTTTTGGCAGGAACCGACCATTCTCCAAGCTATAAATAGGATCCCTCACCCCTCACTTCAACACACACCACTTGAGTATTCATCCATTGTATCCACTACTCTCCATAGGTTTAAAGGAGTATAGGCTGTAGAGAGGAGAATCTCTAGTCCTTAGTCCAAGTAGGAGAAGAGTAGAAGGAGTATCTTTCCAATTCCTAATTGGAAAAGGTATGGCTCTTATATTCCTATTTGTATTTGTGACTTTGCTCTTAATAAATATGTTATCTTTAGTCTTCTATTGTTAATATACTCGGATGAAGCGTTTCTTGTTTGATTGGGGATTCCATATATGTGGTAGGAGTAGTATTTATTATTGTGCTATACCATTATCATTATATCATCATAAACACTACAAACCCCAACTATAGTCTAATTAGCTATGACATGATTATATAACCATGAATCACTTGTGCTATGAATTAACATTGGTTCAATGATGATTTAGTTCATTCCCTTGGGATAGCTTGTGCATAGGCTTCTAAAGTAATTACTTAATATGATAGCATGGTGCTAGGATAGAGAGTAGCGTTGAATGTCTCATAGACCCACAGATTGGAGAGGTAGGAAGTAGGTGGTGACAACCCTATTTGTCCTTTGTAATCCTCCACGTTTGGCTATGCCACAAGCTCTTGGCGAGAGTCATCCTAGTATTGATAGGGGTAAACCCGTGCCCGATGTGTTAATCCACTTAGCATGAGAATTCATATTAATATGATCATTAGTAACTAACTTAGGCTATGTATATGTACATTAGAAGCATCTTAGGAGTCTCTACCTAGTTCTTAGCCTAGTCCCTCTTAACCCCCATATATCCCCTTAGGATAGAATGCTCTTGTGTGTGTCACACTACTCCCATTATCATTTATCCATCCTTGCTAGAACCTTGCCTAGATCACCCTAGCCTCTCCACTTGATGATTTCTTTATTTCCATCTAGCCTTCCTTTGGGAAAATATAAATGACACCCTTTGGGAATACTCTTAGAGGGGAAATGCTACATCGATAGTTTCTGTCCGCTTGCGAATTTGTATGTATAATCTAAAATCTATTAACAGGCATTTTTGGCACCACTGCTAGAGATAAATTGTTAGTACTGCGTAGGAACCGTCAACAAGCATTTCTGGAACCGTTGCCTGGGATGGAAGCCAAAGTATTGCATGATTGAGTGAATAGGATAGGACCCTGGTAGGTTTTAGTAGGATGACCCTTCTTTGTTTTCGCATTTTATGTGAAAACAGGGTAGTGTATGTCTGGTTTCTGCTTGTCAGAAAACTTTGTTGAAGATCTCGAATCCCTTATGAGAGATCGACCTCGTGTCGTTACTCCTCAAAAGCTTCGAGCAGCAAAACAAGCCAGCACAACTGCACCACAATCGAAACGCTAATGGCCCAGGAGACCCTTCGTGAGTTTTCGGCTCCCTCTACTAACAATGTGCCTGTTGGGCCCACTTTTAACACGGGAGACGTAAACTTCGAAATCAAGACTGGCCTGATCACTATGGTGCAAGCCAACCCATTTTGTGGGAAGGCTAACGAGGATGCAAGTGCTCACCTGCAACAATTCCTTGTGATCTGCAACACTTTTAAGATCAAGGATGTACCTCCTGATGCTGTCCGTCTTAGGATGTTTTCGTTCTCTCTTCTTGGGAGAGCGAAACAGTGGTTCTACGCAAACTGAAGTGTTGTAGACACTTGGGAGAATTGTTCTACGGCATTCCTCGCTAAGTTTGTCCTGTTGGGCAAGACCAATGCTCTACCTGGAAGAATTTCTAGCTTTCAGCAAGATGCCAAGGAATCTATTCCCGAGGCTTGGGAAAATCTTCAGGAATACATCCTAGCTTGTACCCACTATGGGATAGATGATTGGTTAATTATCCACAATTTCTACAACGGGCTGATCCCTTTTGCCTTTTTACCATGTTGATGCTGCTGCAGAAGGTGCCTTCTTCTCATTGATGGTGCCCAAAGCCAAAGATTTGATTGAGAAGATGGTGTTAAACATGGGTTGAAGCGATGAGCGTCTCCATACCTGCCAGCGAGGCATGTACACCTTGAAAGAGGTGGACATGATCCCTGCCAAATTGGACCTCCTTATGAAGATGATTGATGAACAAAACAATGGTGAGGTATGTGGCAATGCCTATGCCTTGGACTCTCACATCACTTGTGAAGTCTGTGGCAACACGGGCCATTTAGGCAATGACTACCCACAAACCTGTGAGGATGGCCTATACATAGCCAACAATGGAAACAACAATGGCTATCGTCCAGGAGGTCAAGGGTGGGGCCAACCACGCCCATTCTTTCAAGGAGAGTACAACAACAATAACAACAATGGAAATCAACCCAACTTGAGAGAACATGCCATTGGCAGCTGAAGATCAATGAGGCTATATCCAAGAAGTTGTCGGTCAATGACAAGACCCTAGAGAGCATTAATGCCAGGATTGAAAGACTATCCTCTGTCTTCAAGAATCGGTTGAGTTTCAACAAGATGTTGGAAACCCAGTTGGCTCAACTGGCGGCTACTGTTCCTCCAGTAGAGAATGGCAAGATGCCAGGACAGCCCCAACCTATCTTGGATAGTGCCAACATGATTTCTCTACAAGGAGGGAACTGGCTGAAGGACCCTAGATGTCCTACAATTTCATTCTGAATTGGAGCTCACCATTTTGATAAGGCCCTTTGTGACCTTAGAGCAAGTGTGAGTGTGATGCCCAAGGTGATTTTCGACCAGCTGAACTCCATGGAACTTACTCCAACACCAATGTAGCTCCAACTGGCTGATTCTTCAGTCTGTTATCCAACGGGTATCGCTGAAGATGTTCCGGTGGAAATCCGGAATTGCTTCATACCCGTGGATTTTGTGGTGCTCAGCATGGAAGTCGAGAGGGATACACCACTCATTCTTGGGTGACCATTCCTTAGCACCGTGAAGGCTCGCATAGATGTTGGAGCTGGAGAAATCCACTTCCATATCAATGGTAGGGAGGAGAAGTTTAACTTTCACCCAAAGTTGGAGCAATGCTCCATGATCTGTATCAAGTATGGGTTGAATGTTAAACCCATTCAAGAGGTCGAAATCACACCTCCAATGGTGGGCGCGCTCATTGCATTCATGAGAATTTGATCTATTCAGAAAACCAGTCTTATCGTCCAAGCTGACACCCCAAAAGACGGAGAAGTCCGGGCCTCCCCAAAGGCCCAAGTCCACCAAGCCGCCAAAGAAGATATGGCGGAAGAAGCAAGACAAGCCGTCCGAGCCCATGTAAAACCCCACTTTTATTGCATGTAAATTCAGTTATGAGTTTTGTGATCAACTATATTAGAGATCCAATATAGTGGTACACATGAACTTAATACCATCCAACCCTTTCTTGCACTCATGGTTAAATTTTATTAACATGAGTATTGGACTTCACCACTAATTCTAGAATGATTCTATTCACCTCTCTTCAAATTTTTGAATTATTTGGATGAAGTTTATTGAGGCAATTTAAAGTGCAGTACTGAATATGTTACTGTATAAAAAAATTGCCCTGCCAAAAATATTCAAATTAGAGGCTCTAATTTTTTCGTTGACCTTCTGATATTCTCAATAGCTTGCCTGCAAAATTTCAAGCTTTTGGGAACTCATTTGCTATTTTATTTGAGACGCTTAGCAAATTTGAATCAAATTTAAATCTGAATTTTAAATTCTTTTCCAACTTCTTTGAACATAAGATTTGAGTTCACCATTGTGTTCAGAATAATTCATTTACCATATCCACAAAATTTCATGATTTTTGGAGTTGATCTTCTATTTTGAAATGAATTTTTAACTTTACTGTTGGAGTCTAACTGACCTGTGGGCCCCACAGGTCAGCCTCTGCTGAACGGATCAGCTCGACCGCCTGCCATCTCTGAACCAGAGCTCGCCCGCTCGACAGCGCACACGCATGCAAGCTCCAGCGAGCTGCTTGCTTGCTTGCCGCGGCGCTATAAAAGGCCCGGCCGCCGCTCCGGTGTTTCCCTTCTCCGATCGGTTTTCCCCCTCTCGCTATTGCGTCTCCGCCGCGTGCCATCGTTGCCGCTCGCCTCTGCTCCGTGGTGCACTGCCGTTTCACACAGTTTCAAGCCACGATCCTAAAAGCTTAAAGGTGCGCCTAGTCGAGCTCTAACTCGCGGTGCAAACCGTTTCCTTTTTCATTGAGAAATGAGCAAGTTATCAGTCTTCTTCTTTCCAGCCGATGTGAGGAAGCTCACTCGGTTTCCGTTTCAATTCCATTTCTACAAGTAAATATTCTTTGCAATTGCTTAGAGATAGTTTTTATAGGTCCTAGCGCTCCTACCTGAGCAAAAACCCCTAAAAGTTATCGAGCAACGGCCGAGGAAATCGAGTTTTGCTCGCCGCCGGTGAGGAAGCCTCGGTTCACCGTCGAGCTCATAGTTTCCGATTGTTTCCTCCTCTCCCACATCCAGTTCCTTGATCTACATCGTCCCAGGAAGGTTTTGAAGAAGGTCTCGAGCGGTTTGAGCTACTCTTGAGCGATTTCCAGGTTGCCCAAGCGCTCACCGCCGCCGCCGCCGTCGCACAGCCATTTCCGGCGAGTTTCTGGTCCCATCGACTTCACCGTCGTGCTCAGTGACTCCAAAAACCCCCAGGTGGTGAGTTTGGGCAAGTTTGGCCCGTCGGTTTAGCTGGCGGCGAGCTCGCCGGCGAGTCACCGCAGCGGGCGCCGCCTCGCACGGGCGTTGGCCCGAGGTGGGAGACAACCCCGTAGGGCCCACCTGCCAGTAGCTGCGGGATCACGGTGCGGCTGGGATTCCATGCGGCTGCGAGCAAAGTAATTTGTGGACCGCGGTGTTGCGTTGACCAGAGCACGCCACGTGGCCCATGGGACCCACCCGATTGAATTTGAATTCTGGCGCCGATATTTTATTAAATTAATTCCAGAAAATTGTTCAAATTCTAAATTGAATACCTTTCTGTAGGATGCTCCAAAATTATTCAAACAAATTTTGTTTGAAAGACCTTGAGCTCTAGTTTCTGTCAGTACCAATTAGGTTCAGTGAAACTCACAGTTAAATTCTGTAGGAAATAATCTTTCCAAATGCAAATACAATTTTTCCTGATAAGATAGCCACTGGAAAAATCCCCAAAATTCACATAAAATTTTTTGTCCTATTCTTGACTAACAGAAAGAGTTTGGGAGCCATTGCACCTATTTAGCCCTCTGTATATTTCAATTACCTTTTTCAGTTATTGAATTTTCACAGATGTTCAGTTGCTTTATTATGTCCCAAATTTGGACTGAGTCTTCCTTTATTCATACACTAGTTCCTGTAAAAATCTTGGATTTAATTGACCTAGTTGCCATAATTTTGGAGACCACAATCTACTTTGATCATCTTCTGTTCTTTGCAAGAGCTTCTATCATATTCCCTAATACCTACCTTCAAAGTTCCAAAGCCAATTAAGTCAATATCACATAATGGTCACCATAAATTAAATCATGGTCTTGGTAATAATTATTTTTCAAAGTCATTCATATACGTATTCTATGCACATCGTATAGTGACCGAAGTCGAGGAGGAGCCAGAAGTCTTGGAAGAGCACCTTCCAAATATTAACTCAGACTCTGACCTGCAACAAGGCAAGCCCCGGTTTGCATTTAAGTCGTTTATAAAATTTTACTTTATCACTATGATGAGTAGTATATGAATTGTGCATTACGTTTAGGATGATTGATACTCCATATGCATGACCAAAAATCCGAGGGATTGGTTGAAACGAGTTACAGTTTGACCTGTAGTAACTGCTTTGCTAATGCATAGGAAATCCGGTAGAAGTCGAGTAGTTGGAATCTACTCGCGAGAGATGTAGGACATATCTCACAAGATTGGTTAGATAGAAAATGGCATAATATAATGAAACTGAGACCGGGCAGGGAATGGATAGGAAGCGGCGAGAATTGAGTCTCGGTCGCATAGCCCTGCCTGTGTCGGTTAAGGCCCGTCTGTATGCGGCCCCTTCGGACAAGCTTGACTTGTACCGGCAACATAATGGATATATGGGCTCCAGTAAACTAACGTAGCTTGGTCACTTGGGTGTCGAGGCATACCGTTCCATTTTATAGGTGTGGGTTGAGGGCAGCAAGGTGTAAATCCGCTGGTGGGCACGTCAGAGTACGCCCCACGCAGGGACCTCCTGCTTGTGACAGATCGACCGGTTCGTCATTTGAGTGTCTCGCGAAAGGTTGCCATATACGACTAGTACTGAAGTGTTACGTAGGTACTGCGTGAAGTACTCGCTGGCATTTCCGAAAGTGCGTATGTGTCGTGTTGTTCGTGTGTGTTCTGATTGCAATCACCTTCCCTCGCGGTAATAGAGTACCACTTGTTCACTGCGCCGTGACGTAGTAAATACTGAAGAAGTAAGAGAAATAAATTGTATTGAAGTATAATTGTTTTGCAACCTTGTATGATTTAGAGATAGTCACATTAAAGTTTACAGTTTCCCCATACTTTAGCTGTAATAGCATTACGTGCTCTGGGCATGTCATATCATCGGCAAAGCGTTTCTTGTTTGATTGTGGAACCCATGATGTGCCGTGCCTAGAGAATGTCATTTGCTACATAAAACCTGATTATAAGAATCCACTTGTAGGCGAGTCATTTATGCTTCACCTTACCTATGTATAGTGTCCCCTTTGCATATGTCTAGCGAGACAGGTTAGTCTTGCTGAGCCTTATGCTCACGTTTGCAGTTAACGAGCTTTTGTAGGTTATACAATTGATGAAGGGTTTGATGATCAGGCTGCACCCCCTCCAGGGTGTACAGCCGAATGGGAACCCTGCATGCCGCCGTAATTGAGTATTGCTAGTGCAAAGTATCCAAGGCATGGATAACTTTGCTTTTGCATAGCTAGTGCTGAGAGCGTAGCTATGATATATATGTTTCTTTCTTTACGCTAGTATTGTAAAACTTCCACTGTATGATAAATAAAAGACTTTGTCTTGTATTTTATTCGGGTTATGTTTCTGTATACTGTTGGGTGTCGCATCGCACGACACCACCCAATGAGATCCTCGGATGTCAGGATTCCGGTCCCCACAGACATGGTATCAGAGCATCATTGGAAACAGTGTACTTGAAAAGAACATATTTATAAAAATTAGGATTTGAGTGAGGAATTAGCTATATGCCTTTATAAGGAGTATTATTAGTATAAGTTATAAAGGTGGTAAACTAACTATGTGTTATTATATTCTTTAACGATGCTCCGACGTCAGGTAAGAGGTAAGGTACGCTACTGAGAGCGGATCAATCTCGGTAAGCTCAGCATACGAGGAGTGGTATGTGAAATTTCCGTGGCTTGGCACGGGAAGTTAATAGGAGTCTCTGAAGCTCTCAATGTTTCTGAGAACCTATGACACGCGGTACCCCAGCATGCTTCAAAGTTAGTGGGAGCCCCCATCGGGTGGTGTATAACCCGATAGTATGCATCTCTAGAACTATCCATGTTCTACGGGAGCATGCGAAACACGTATGCCCGAGCGTGTATAAGCCGGATCGTACGGGAGTCTTTGCTGTACAGACGTATTTACAGCCATGTACCTCGAGGCATGACCTCGCTCGAGGACGACTCACACCAGAGTCGTATGTATTTACTTTTGATTATATCTTATTGTGATTTCCTGTCGTGTTTCCCCGTACCGCCCTTGAGGTGTGAAGGTGTGAAAGGGGATTGTTTGTCTTCTGCAGGTACACTAACTCCAGTAGCGACCCGTGTAGCAAACGTTTGTGAGAGATCGATATAGGAACCACCTATAGACGTAACCGGCTATACCGGATAGAATTTTCTTTGGTGAGATGCGTAGTACCGTCAGTATCAAACATGATACTAGACCATCCCCAATGACATAATGGATGCATAATGCTTTGGAAAGTCCAAATATCAGATGCTGGTAGGTTTGGACTCCGTACAAAGGGTTCCGACTCGATAGAGTAGATAGAATCAGGATTCTTGATTTCTGGCAGAAGTTGGCTTGACTTTGCCGGATTGTAATCTTGGTTATTTAATAGATAGTATAGGAGTATCATATATGGATGGAAAGCTCGTGAAGATCACTACAACTTTTCTGTTGACCATAAAGACAGAAAATCTTGATAATCTGTTGAAATCTGGGGTGTATTGTAACTGCTCTAGATGACCTTACCATTGTACGAGTCTCTGTATTTTTGCCATAACTTGCTGTAGAAAAATCCACTGCCTTATTGTGATACATATTTGGAAATGGTAGGAGGAGCTTTACAAGTTTGTTATCGGAGGTTTTTCCTGATTTGGGATGGAGTTAAACCAAATTGGGAAGTCAACACAGTGAACTGCAGGACTGCTGGTGCAAACCAGTCAGTTCAACTGTTAAGTTTCGATAGTTATAACTCTTAATCCAGAATAGGGACATAGTCACATATATACATTTCTGGAAAGCTTAGGAAGTCCTATATTAACTTTATTTGTCACTCCTGACCTGATTCTGGGTGTAGCTATGCCTAATTCCATTTGTCGCAAACTTGGTTCTTGCAGTCCAGAACTTAGAACAGTTTGCACAGGTTGTGAATTTGTGCGCGATACCTGTATAACAAAGTTTTCAGGGTGGAACTCTGTTATTTATGGATTGTTAATGCGATGTTATACAATGTTTATTTTGTCATTACCTCAATATCTTATCATGATAAACCTGTATAGAATGTGGAGATAAGCCCATATACAGGGGAGGTTCTGTCAAAATTTCCAGAAAACTTGAGTCAACTTAAAACCTGTATATGTTCTTCGTATTAGTTCACCTGGAGCTGTATGAGTACAATCTGGAAAGTTTTTGAAGTTTACTACAACTTTTATATTCAACTTAACTCTTAATTCTGGCATTTCCTGTATGAAACTTTTGGGTTGATACAGGAAGGTCAGCTGAACCAGAACGGTGATCACTTCCAGTTTGCAGATTTTCTTGGATCAATTGATTATGGATATTTTCTTTTGTCCAACATTATCGTTGATTGAGTTGAATACTTATACTGTGTATTGACATCCAGGTATGGTTGTCCACAGATGGCAGCACCAAGAATTCAGTTACCTAATGGATGGGTGTTCTCCACGTGCACCGGGCAAGCCGGTTTCCCGGACGTGTTTCTTATGTTGCTTTGCCAGTTTGGCTACCTGGAGTTGCCTAGCTATTGGGGCAAGAAGTTCCAGGAAAGCGGTATGTGGAGTTGCACCATCTACGTCAATGTGCCTGCTGGTCCACCGCACCTCGGATGGGCTCCATACTCCATGAAGATCAAAGGGTTGATATTAGAGGAAACATGGAGCTACGCCGCAAGTGTTGCCATAGGGAGGTTTTGCAAACTCCATTACCGTAATCTGGTGGGTACTCCGTATGAGTTCTTTCCAGTTACCGGCAGGGCTTCTGAAGCCTGGGCAACCCGCTTGCTTGTGGAGGTGGACAAGCACGGTGAAACATCCGCGACAGCCTTAGCGGTGTATGCATCCGCATCACATCGCGAGAAGGGTAATCAAAGGGCATGCATAAAAGAATTGACGAACAATCTGAAGCAAGCCATGATTCGAGCGGACAACTTTGAGTGGGAAAATGACAGACTTAGGGATATGATGTCTCCTCTCAACCATCGTTTGAACCTCAGGGAGAATCAATGGCATGACGCTGTTATGGATTTAACCGCGTCTCGCCAGGAGAATCTAGAGATGGAAACTGAGTTGGAAGCAAGCCTACTCTATGGACACCAGCGGGACACCCAGTTGAACGCGGTGACTGCAGATCGGGATCAGTCCAGAGTGGAGGCTCAGAGCTGGAAGACCAGCTGTGAGCAGGCTCAGCAGGAGAACGAGGCCTGGAGGATGTTTATGGTACAAACAGATTGGCAAGCTAAGATTGCCAAAAAGACGTCGATTTTGAACGAGGCATCAACTTTTGCTCCAGCACCCGTACCAGTGGTGCCTAATCCTGAGGATGACGAGGAGGAAGAAGATCCTCAGGAGGTTGAGTTTTATGATTAGAGGGCAGTGTTGATGTACTTATCACTTTAGACCGAGTGTAATGATGTGTAGTAAACACCACGCGTGTTTTGTGACTTTATGAGTCTTGTTGTAAATAGTAGCGAGGTGTGTGTACGATGACATAGACATGACAACTTGTGACCAAACATAGATGAGACGACTTCTTTAGATGAAGTCTGTCTATTTTTGGAGTTCTATTGTAAACTTGGGCCCATGATAATATAGATTGTATAAAGTTTGTGCTTTATCAATATATGTGAATGTTATGCATCATCTATTGTTATCTACCGCATTACTATTTATATGGAAGGATGAACTTGAGGCAATGAGACTTATGGTGTGAATCGTTGTATTGCAGCATGGTGTGTACACGTGCAGCCCCAGAAGTGGGAGGCTCAAGTGGAGGGCAGGGGGATGACACACCACCCCCGGGGCAGAATACGCCTCAAACGCAACCACCTCCACCACCTCCACCCACACTTCCCAGAAGTCTCGCGGAGGTTCTTGCAGCAGTACTCGGCTCGCGCGACGAGCAAACCGAGTTGTTGCGGACTCTTGTACAGAACTCGTCCCGTCAAGGGGGACGACGATGATGGACCACGTCAGTCATATCAGAGTTCCTACTCTGATTTCTCATCGACACATCCACCGGTCTCCAGAGAGGCCGACGAGCCTTTGGAGGCGGATAATTGGCTCCGCACCATTGAAGGGAAGTTCGGTTTACTCGAGGTAACCAAACAACAGAAGACTCTGTTTGCAGCTCAGCAACTGCAGGGTTCGGCTGGTGCGTGGTGGGCAAACTACATCGCCGCACACCCCGCAGGCTATGTCGTGAGCTGGGCACAATTCCGGGAGGCGTTCCGCGCCTACCATATTCCTCCCGGGGTTATAAGGAGGAAGCTTCAAGAGTTCTTGGAGCTAAGGCAGGGAGGAAGGAGTGCGTACGAGTACTCCAAATCATTCAACCACATGGCCCAATACGCTCAGGACCAAGTGAATATCGAAGATCGGAAGCGCGAATGCTTCTACCGGGGTTTGAACCCCAAGTTGAAGGACAAGCTTGTCCTGTTCAACCGCGGCAGCTTCAATGACATCTTCAATGCCGCTATCATGCAGGAGGACGCTACGCGCGAGCTGTCCTCAGATAAAAAGAAGAGGAGTGCTCCGCAGGGCAGCGGAGGTAGTGCTCCTCAGAAGTATTGTATGGTGTACCGATCACCATCCGGCCAGAGGTGGAAACCGCCATCACGACCACCAATGTTCAGTGGTCGCCAGTTCGGCAACTCCGGGTTCCGACCGCAACAACAGTAGGGGATGATCCCACGTGCACTTCCACCTCCACCACGTGCACCGGGATTCCGTCCTCCCATTCGTACTGGCCAATCCCCGTACACGTGTTTCACGTGTGGACGCACGGGGCACTTCGCCAAGGACTGCCCGCAGAATAGGCAGGGCGGAGGACAGTCATCGTACCAGGGCACCAACCAACCCCGCAACCAGCCCAAGAAGTCAGTTCCCAGACTTGGCAACGTCCACCACCTCGCCATCGAGGACGTTCCGGAAGGTGCACCCGTGCTCACGGGTACGTTCTCTATCTATGATCAATTCGTAGTCATACTCTTTGACTCCAGAGCTTCCCACAATGTCATTAGTAAATCTTATGTCATTAAAAATCAGCTGTTTGTTATCTCCACCAAAACTCCATATATGATTCGCACTCCAGCAGGGAGGGTAGTAACATATGAGATGGTCCATAGGGTACCTATTGACCTAGATGGGAACATCTATCCTACCTCCTTCATTATCTTAGAGACTCAAAAACTAGATGTCATCTTAGGAATGGCATGGTTGCAATACCATGGTGCTATTCTTGATATCGTTCCTCGAAAGATTTATCTAAACTCTCCACTCCATCCGTCCCAAGTTCTCAATCTTGAGAACATCATTCCATTGGACCCATCTACTCACAATACCGAAGTTATTGGACTTGAGGATATTCCGGTAGTATGTGAGTACCCCGACGTATTCCCTGATGATCTTCCTGGTATGCCCCCAGAAAGAGATATAGAGTTCAAAATTGAACTTGTACCGGGAACAGTGCCAATCTCAAGACCACCCTACAAGATGGCACCCAAGGAACTTGCAGAACTTAAGGAACAGTTAACCAAACTTGAGAACAAAGGTTTCATTCGTCCAAGTTCATCACCATGGGGTTGTTCTACGCTGTTTGTAGAGAAGAAAGATAAGACTTTGAGACTGTGTGTAGACTATCGTCCACTTAATGCTGTCACTATCAAGAACAAGTATCCACTACCATGCATTGATATTCTCTTCGATCAATTGGTGGGTGATAAAGTATTTTCGAAGATGGATCTTTGTTCTGGTTATCATTAGATTAGAATCCGACCAGAAGACATACCAAAGACAGCATTCTCTACGAGGTATGAACTGTATGAGTACCTTGTTATGTCTTTCGGATTGACCAACGCACCGGCTTATTTCATGTATCTCATGAACTCGGTATTTATGCTGTAATTGGACTAGTTTGTCATGGTCTTCATTGACGAAATACTTTTGTATTCAAAGTCCAAAGAAGAACATGCTCAACACTTGCGTATCGTGCTTCAACGATTACGGGACCATCAGCTATATGCTAAGTTCAGCAAGTGTGAATTCTGGATTAGCCAAGTGCCATTTTTAGGGCACATCATATCAGCAGAAGGGATTGCAGTTGATCCAAGCAAGATCAAGCAAGTCCTCAAATGGGACTCTCCAAAGTCTGTACATGAAGTTTGAAGTTTCCTAGGTTTAGCTGGGTATTACCGGAGGTTCATTCCTAGTTTCTCTAAAATAGCTAAACCAATGACAGAACTTCTGAAGAAGGGAATGAAGTATGTATGGACTGAGGCATGTGAGGCAGGTTTTCAAGAATTAGTAAAACACCTCACAACGGCACCAATATTAGCTCAACCAGACACAACCAAATCTTTTGACGTGTATTGTGATGCATCCGGAATTGGTTTGGGATGTGTGTTGATGCAGGATAGACGAGTGATTGCTTATGGATCACGGCGGCTTCGGAACCATGAGCAGCACTATCCGACTCATGATCTAGAACTCACTGTTGTGGTACTAGCATTAAAGATGTGGAGGCATTATCTACTGGGTAATTTAGTACATCTCTACGCCGATCACAAGAGCCTGAAGTACATCTCCACCCAAAAAGATTTAAATATGTGGCAGCGTAGATGGTTGGAGTTAATCAAGGATTATGAGATTGATATCCACTACCATCCAGGCAAAGCGAATGTAGTCGCAGATGCTCTGAGCCGCAAGTCCCATGTCAACAATATTTACATTACCTCAATGGAAGGAGAAGAAGAACCGAGTCTCTACTTGGTTCCATATGGGGCACTTTACAACCTAGCTCTCATTCCTACTATCAAGGAGGATATTATGGCAGCTCAGAAGGAGGACAAAGGGATGTCACATATTCGGCAAAGAATGAAGAAGGGGGAGATGAAATGTTTCCAAAGTGATGATGAAGGTACCCTCTGGTTTAACAACCATATAGTGGTACCCCGAAACAAGGAACTTTGGAAGAAGATACTGGATGAATCTCATTTATCCAAGTATTCCATTCATTCGAGAAGTAACAAAATGTACCAAGATTTGAGAAAGAAGTTCTGGTGGACTCGGATGAAGAGGGAAGTAGCAAAATACATATCCGAATGTGATACGTGTCGACGAGTTAAGGTAGACCATATGAAGGCAGCAGGACAGCTTCAACCTTTAAGCATACCGACTTGGAAATGGGAGGATATCAGCATGGATTTCATTGTTGGGTTGCCTCCCACTCTCCATAAGCATGACTCAATTTGGGTGATCGTTGACCGGTTGATCAAATCGGCTCATTTCATACCTGTCAGTGTCAAGTGTGATGTAAAGCGGTATGCAGAACTTTATATCTCCAGAATAGTGTGTCTACATGGTGTACCCCGCACTATCATTTCAGATCGTGGATCTATTTTCGTTGCTCGCTTTTGGGAGCATCTCCACGATGCACTGGGTACCAAACTGATTTGAAGCTCGGCTTATCATCCTCAGACTGATGGGCAAACTGAACGGGTGAATCAAGTGCTAGAGGATATGCTTCGTGCCTGTGCCATCCACCATGGTTGGAATTGGGATGATCATCTACCATTGGTGGAATTTTTGTACAACAATAGTTACCAGGCTAGTGTCCAGATGGCGCCATATGAAGCTCTTTATGGCCGGAAGTGTCGCACACCCTTGAACTGGTGCGAATCTGGTGAACGAGTGGTATATGGCATCGACTTAATAAAAGAAGTCGAAGAGCAAGTACGCATTATTCAAACAAATCTCAAAGCCGCTTAGTCTCGTCAGAAGAGCTACGCGGACAAACGACATCAACCTCTTCACTTTGAGGTTGGGGATCAAGTTTATCTCCGAGTATCCCCTATGAAAGGTATCCATCGATTCGGAGTGAAAGGGAAGCTAGCTCCACGTTTTATTGGGCCGTTCGCAATAATCAAAAGATGCAGACCTGTGGCATATCAATTAGAGTTACCGCCATCGCTGGCAGGGGTCCATAATGTGTTTCACATTTCTCAGTTGCGGAAATGTCTCAAAATCCCCGCGAATATACGTATTGAGGATTTGGAAACCCTCCAACCAGATCTTACGTATTCCGAGCATCCAACCCAAATCATTGATGAGAAGACTCGCACCACAAGAAGCCGCACCTTGCGTTTCTACAAGGTCTTGTGGAGCAACAACAGTGCTGAAGAAGCCACGTGGGAAAGCGAGGAGTATCTTAGAACGAACTATCTGGACTTGTTAACGGCATATATTCGTTAGATCTTTTCCTTTTGCCTTCTTTTGTAATCTCGGGGCGAGATTCTTTTAATGGGGGAGGAATGTAAAACCCCACTTTTATTGCATGTAAATTCAGTTATGAGTTTTGTGATCAACTATATTAGAGATCCAATATAGTGGTACACATGAACTTAATACCATCCAACCCTTTCTTGCACTTATGGTTAAATTTTATTAACATGAGTACTGGACTTCACCACTAATTCTAGAATGATTCTATTCACCTCTCTTCAAATTTTTGAATTATTTGGATGAAGTTTATTGAGGCAATTTAAAGTGCAGTACTGAATATGTTACTGTATAAAAAAATTGCCCTGCCAAAAATATTCAAATTAGAGGATCTAAATATTTCCTTGACCTTCTGATATTCTCAATAGATTGCCTGCAAAATTTCAAGCTTTTGGGAACTCATTTGCTATTTTATTTGAGACGCTTAGCAAATTTGAATCAAATTTAAATCTGAATTTTAAATTCTTTTCCAACTTCTTTGAACATAAGATTTGAGTTCACCATTGTGTTCAGAATAATTCATTTACTATCTCCACAAAATTTCATGATTTTTGGAGTTGATCTTCTATTTTTAAATGAATTTTTAACTTTACTGTTGGAGTCTGACTGACCTGTGGGCCCCACAGGTCAGCCTCTACTGAACGGATCAGCTCGACCGCCTGCCATCTCTGCACCGGAGCTCGCCCGCTCGACAGCGTACGCGCATGCAAGCTCCAGCGAGCTGCTTGCTTGCTTGCCGCGGCGCTATAAAAGGCCCGGTCGCCGCTCCAGTGTTTCCCTTCCCCGATCGGTTTTCCCCCTCTCGCTATTTCTTCTCCGCCGCGCGCCATCGTCGCCGCTCACCTCTGCTCCGTGGTGTGCCACCGTTTCAGGCAGTTTCAATCCACAATCCTAAAAGCTTAAAGGTGCGCCTAGTCGAGCTCTAACTCGCGGTGCAAACCGTTTCCTTTTTCATTGAGAAATGAGCAAGTTATCAGTCTTCTTCTTTCCGGCCGATGTGAGGAAGCTCACTCGGTTTCCGTTTCAATTCCGTTTCTACAAGTAAATATTCTTTGCAATTGCTTAGAGATAGTTTATATAGGTCCTAGAGCTCCTACCTGAGCAAAAACCCCTAAAAGTTATCGAGCAACAGCTGAGGAAATCGAGTTTTGCTCTCCGCCGGTGAGGAAGCCTCGGTTCGCCGTCGAGCTCATAGTTTCTGATTGTTTCCTCCTCTCCCACGTCCAGTTCCTTGATCTACATCATCACAGGAAGGTTTTGAAGAAGGTCCCGAGTTGTTTGAGCTACTCTAGAGCGAGTTCCAGGTTGCCCGAGCGCTCACCGCCGCCGCCGCTGTCGCACAACCATTTCCGACGAGTTTCTGGTCCCATCGACTTCACCGTCGTGCTCAGCGACTACAAAAACCCCCAGGTGGCGAGTTTGGGCAAGTTTGGCCCGTCGGTTTAGCCGGCGGAGAGCTCGCCGGCGAGTCACCGCCGCGGGCGCCGCCTCGCGCGGGCGTTGGCCCGAGGTGGGAGACAACCCCGTGGGGCCCACCTGCCAGTAGCTGCGGGATCATGGTGCGGCTGGGATTCCGTGCGGCTGCGCGCAAAGGAATCTGTGGACCGTGGTGTTGCATTGACCAGAGCATGCCACGTGGCCCATGGGTCCCACCCGATTGAATTTGCATTCTGGCGCCGATATTTTATTAAATTAATTCCATAAAATTGTTCAAATTCTAAATTGAATACCTTTCTGTAGGATGCTCCAAAATTATTCAAACAAATTTTGTTTGAAAGCGCTTGAACTCTAGTTTCTGTGAGTGCCAATTAGGTTCTGTGAAACTCAGAGTTAAATTCTGTAGGAAATAATCTTTCCAGATGCAAATACAATTTTTCCATATAATATAGCCACTGGAAAAATCCCCAAAATTCACATAAAATTTTTTGTCATGTTCTTGACTACCAGAAAAAGCTTGGGAGCCATTGCACCTATTTAACCCTCTGTATAGTTCAATTACCTTTTTCAGTTATTGAATTTTCACAGATGTTCAGTTGCTTTATTATGTCCCAAATTTGGACTGAGTCTTCCTTTATTCATACACTAGTTCTCGTAAAAATCATGGATTTAATTGACGTACTATCCTAGTCCTAATTCAGTCGCAAACTGAATATTGAGTAAAAGGTTAAAAATTCAATTACAAGATAATTCCAGAAATTCTTGCCAACTTAGAAATTCAATAACTCCTTCACCCAAGCTTAGAAATTTATGAAACAAATTTTGCTAGAACCAGGACAATTTCCTCTATCTTGATTATCAACTGTTATCTATGTTCAAGCTACAGTTTCCTCTCTAGAATTTTTGGAAGTTGATTGCTTGCCATAATTTTGGAGACCACAATCTACTTTGATCAACTCCTGTTCTTTGCAAGAGCTTCTATCATATTCCCTAATACCTACCTTCAAAGTTCCAAAGCAAATTAAGTCATTATCACATAATGGTCACCATAAATTAAATCATGGTCTTGGTAATAATTATTTTTCAAAGTCATTCATATACGTATTCTATGCACATCGTATAGTGACCGAAGTCGAGGAGGAGCCAGAAGCCTTGGAAGAGCACCTTCCAATATTAACTCAGACTCTAGCCTGCAACAAGGCAAGCCCCGGTTTGCATTTAAGTCGTTTATAAAATTTTACTTTTTCACTATGATGAGTAGTATATGAATTGTGCATTACGTTTAGGACGATTGATACTCCACATGCATGACCAAATATCCCAGGGATTGGTTGAAACAAGTTACAGTTTGACCTGTAGTAACTGCTTTGCTAATGCATAGGAAATCCAGTAGAAGTCGAGTAGTTGGAATCTACTCGCGAGAGATGTAGGACATATCTCACAAGATTGGTTAGATAGAAAATGGCATAATATAATGAAACTGAGACCAGGCAGGGAATGGATAGGAAGCGGCGAGAATTGAGTCTCGGTCGCATAGCCCTGCCTGTGTCGATTAAGGCCCGTCTGTATGCGGCCCCTTCGGACAAGCTTGACTTGTACCGGCAACATAATGGATATATGGGCTCCAGTAAACTGACGTAGCTTGGTCACTTGGGTGTCGAGGCATACCGTTCCGTTTTATAGGTGTGGGTTGAGGGCAGCAAGGTGTAAATCTGCTGGTGGGCACGTCAGAGTACGCCCCACGCAGGAACCTCCTGCTCGTGACGGATCGACCGGTTTGGCATTTGAGTGTCTCGCGAAAGGTTTCCATATACGACTAGTATTGAAGTGTTACATAGGTACTGCGCGAAGTACTTGCTGGCATTTTCGAAAGTGCGTATGTGTCGTGTTGTCCGGGTGTGTTCTGATTGCAATCACCGTCCCTCGCGGTAATAGAGTACCACTTGTTCATTGCGCCGTGACGTAGTAAATACTGAAGAAGTAAGAGAAATAAATTATATTGAAGTATAATTGTTTTGCAACCTTGTATGATTTAGAGATAGTCACATTAAAGTTTACAGTTTCCCCATACTTTAGTTGTAATAGCATTATGTGCTCTAGGCATGTCATATCATCAGCAAAGCGTTTCTTGTTTGATTGTGGAACCCATGATGTGTCGTGCCTGGAGAATGTCATTTGCTACATAAAACCTGATTATAAGGATCCACTTGTAGGAGAGTCATTTATGCTTCACCTTACCTATGTATAGTGTCCCCTTTGCATATGTCTAGCGAGACGGGTTAGTCTTAGGCTCACGTTTGCAGTTAACGAGTTTTTGCAGGTTATACAATTGATGAAGGGTTTGATGATGAGGCTGCACCCCCTCTAGGGTGTACAGCCGAATGGGAACCCTGCACGCCGCCGTAATTGAGTGTTGCTAGTGCAAAGTATCCAAGGCATGGATAACTTTGCTTTTGCATAGCTAGTGCTGAGAGCGTAGCTATGATATATATGTTGCTTTCTTTACGCTAGTATTGTAAAACTTCCGCTGTATGATAAATAAAAGACTTCGTCTTGTATTTTATTCGGGTTCTGTTCCTGTATACTGTTGCGTGTCGCATCGCACGACACCACCCAATGAGATCCTCGGATGTCGGGATTCCGGTCCCCACAGCCCATCCCTTCAGGCCTGGATGTCAAGAAATGAAGGAGGAATGTCCATCTCATTGGATGGTGGTGAGACCTAGCCAATAGGTTAAATTGGTAGTTTTCATTTTCTTTGTTTTTTCTTTTTATTTGGTTTTCCCCTTTTAGTTTGATTTTCCCCACTGCATATTTGATTTTCTTAGTAAGATGAGAATCTTATATTCTCAACTATCATTTTTATTTCTTTATTTTTCACAAAAAGAAAATTGTTGGGTTTTGAAAAAAGAGTTTTTATTCGGAAAACAATTTTTCTGAGCTGCAAAAGTGGTAATTCACCAACGTGCTAATCCCATAGCCATTGGGGAGCCACCTGCCAAAAGGAAGAACAGAGGGCCCACTTGTTAGTTTGCCCGACCCTCCTGTTCGGTCGATTAGGGGAAAGAGCCTTTTTGGCTCTCTCTCCTCCAACGGCTACATTTGGTACCCTAGTGACCATTGGGGAATGCACACTATAAATGGTGGCTATGAGGTCCACTTCTCCTCACACTTCACCTCATTTCATACATCCCCAAAGTCACTCTTGCTCACATTGTTTTTCTTGCTCATTGAAGTGCTCTTGATCAATTCCCAACTCAAAAAGATTTGCTTTTGCTTTTGCTTGCATTTGCAATTTGCTCTTAAGTTCTTCAAGGGAAAATTCGTCGGGGGTTTCGCTTTTGCTAACATCACCTCTTTCTAGTTTTTTCCTTGTTGTGTTCTTGTTTGTTGTGGCCATGAAAGGGATGAAGAGGTTGATTGGAAAGAGGAAGGAGGCTGCAAGCTCAACCATGGTGGATATTTAAGTGCACGCCCCTCTTCCGTTGCTACACCAAGCTCATGGAGGAGGAGTGTAGGTGAAGACACTTCCATGGGTGAGAGAAGCAACCCTCATCAACTTCTTCACGACGACGACCTCGACATACAACGTGAAGTTGAAGATCAAGCATGCAAGCTCCTCCAAGATCGTGAATTTTCTCATACGAAAGCTTACAATCTGGATTAAATCTCCAAAATAGGTATGGATTCTGAATTCTTTTCCATTTTGCATGTACTAGGATGGGAAAACTTTGCTCACATAGAGGAGAGAGGTTCACACCTTCTCTCCATATAATTCCTTTGCACACTCAGGATAGGATTTGATGTATTACTGTCAGATTATTTCAAAAATAATACAATATCCTATGGAAAGAATTAAGTGAAATCCTAGGCTTCCATAGACGATGTTTGTTAGATTTAGACGCTTTGCCTAAGTTTAACAAACATAGTTTTTGGCAAGATTTAACTTGTGAGGTCAGATGTAGTGCACCTAGAAATAGCCACTTACACAACCCTACTTTACGCTTCATGCATAGATGGGTGGCTATGACTATGTTCCCTATAGGAGATGTAAGGATAGTGCGTGATGATGAGTTGAAATTTTTATTTGCCATGATTAAAAAGATAAAAGTTGCCCAGTTATTGCTATGATGACACAATGGTTAGATTACATTTCAAGAATAGGGCCAATTGAATGCACTTCACTGATTACTCGTATTGCTACTAGAGTAGGAACACTAGAATATTCTTCGTTTGAGTATATTGAAAATGAAAGAAAATTAATTGATAAAGATTATTTAGTGCAAGGACATACCCTTAAGCATGATCAAGATGGCTCTTTGTTATTTTATTATCCTGGTTTTGTCAATGAAATTCGGTTACCTAACCCGAATTATCATTTGTAAAAATGCCGGAGGCTAACCATTGACTTTCTTCCCATCGAGGAAGCACAAAGAAGTAATGTCTCTGGCAGGGTAACTAAAAGCCGTGCAAGGAGAGCAACCATGCCCGCTAACCATTGACTTTCTTCCCATCGAGGAAGCACAAAGAAGTAATGTCTCTGGCAGGGTAAGTAAAAGCCGTGAAAGGAGAGCAACCATGCCCCCGACAACCTCCATGGTCCATGAGCACGAAGAGGAAGAGGACCCAATGGGTGATGCACCCGGATGGACTCAACCTCCATCATATGAGACCAAAGGTCCGTCTTGGCATGGATAGCTAGGTGCCGCATGGGAGCCACCCCTATCCACTTCAAGCTCTAGCAGCTTGCCTCCAACATCCATGAGAAGATGTCGTTCCTCTTCGCCTAGAAGTCATCATGACTATAGCCAAGGAATTATAGATCTCACTAGACGTATGGAAGAGCTTGAAGTGAGAACGGGTGACATCTACAACACTCTCAAAGGGCATGTCCAAGGTACCCAAGACTGGCAACAACACATGGATGCTCAATTCATCAACCTCAACTTCACGCTACCACAACAACAAGCCGATCTCGTGGCATACTTCCATCATCAAGGGTTCAACCCTCATCACGGAGGCAAGTGAAGAACAAGCTTGGGGGAGGACCCCACTTGAGGTAAATTGTATCACACCCATTGCATATTTGTTTTCCATTCAACCATCATTCACCTTGCATATAAAAAAATGTAGGATAGATTGTTTTCAAATAAAATAAATGATGTGCGGTAAGAATGACTTGGAATTCACATAGATTAAATGATGAATAGTTGCTCTGATATAATTTTCCTAAGTCCCTAGTTTACAACTTACTACTCTCCAACATATTGCTCTCAATGGCTAAAATTGTTTTTGCCTTTTTGAAAATTGTGGGTAGCAAAAGCTTAATCCATTCTAAGTTGTTGTGAGATATGATATAGTGATAGGGCTGTTATTCCTAGTTTGAAAGTGAAACTTAGATTTCCGGAGAAATTCTAAAAAGATTTAAGTTACTCTCATTTAATTGGAAATACCTACCAAAATCATATGATACATTACATTACATTGATAGACCTTATGCATATGCTATTTTCATCACATTGAGCTTTGTCAAACTAGTATAGACCTATATGAGATTTAATTCATTACTTTTTGAATTCAAGATTTCACTTGCACATGCTATAATTCTACACTAGAAGTAAGTAAAATTTCACAATACCACCATTCCACAAATAAAAAGAGAAACTCCATATCATTCATGCTTAGTACTCTCTCCAAAATTTATTGCATAAAAAGGGAGTAGAAGACATGGCTACAAGAAAAAGAAAAATAAAAAGAAAATGCATGCTTACATCATAAGCATGAGAAAAAAACGGAAGAGAAAGAAAAGTAGCCATGTTTCATCCCTGCAAAATAAGAGAGTCCACTCAAAAAGGAGTCATCTCAAATATCCACATACACTTCATTCCATCACACATGCACACGTCTTGAATCAAATTGTTTTGAATTGATTTCTCCTAAGGCTTGCTCTTTTGACTTAGCAATATTATGTGTTGCAAATATGCCTACTATATTTCTACCAAGCTCCACATACAATCCTTAAGTAGATGTAGGATGAATTTAGGCGCAATTTCTTGGTGATAATATATTTCCACTACACATAAATGAGAGATCAAGAGAATGAAATTGAGATACTTAAAATCTAAATTTAACTCTCTGAAATTTGAGTGGAACTTGATTTCTAGGATATGTGTGCTACATTTGCTGTTCTATCTTTCAACCACCCATGAATAGGAGATGGCATAAGCCCCATAATGACTTAGGATGGCTAAAGTACCATGCCTATTTTCTCAATACTAGGTAGAGTATTTTGTTGTGCACATGGTACTTTTGAAAAATAGAACATAGTATCAACTCCTGATCATCAACCTAAAGTCTTGAATTTGCTCGGACGAGCAAAGGATAAGCTTGGGGGAGTTTGTTGACGGTTGTTATATACAATTTGACCCGTCAATATAACTTAATTATGTGAAGGAAATATCATTTCTTACACACATCACCTTTCTATTTAACCTATTTCCACTTGTCTTCGGAGAAAGTAGTGCATGCAAGGATTTTATGCAGAATTGAAGTGAAACAAGGGGATTGGGTCTTGGTCGTGGAGGAACGATGATACTTCTTCATATAGCAGTTGATCCTAGATCGTCCTCGCAGATCCTATAGAATATCATTTCAGCCAATCAAGTGATGACATGTGGCACCACTTGGATCAAATGCCCCACAAACAGAAGTATCCGAGGCAATCCAACGGTGTAGCACCAATATCAGTCAATAGGACTCACCTGGATCTACCTGGACGTAGCAAACCGCAAAAGGAGCCAAGACCAGGTCGGCTGACCCCCTAGTCGGCTGACTAGGTCCTGGCGCCAAACGCGGTCAACTTCCACATATGCTCCTCCTGGCTTGAAGAGGTCATAGGTGACTGATTCACGTGCTTTTGGTGGCGGGAACCGACTCTTCTCCAAGCTATAAATAGGACCCCTCACCCCTCACTTCAACACACACCACTTGAGTATTCATCCATTGTATCCACTACTCTCCATAGGTTTAGAGGAGTATAGACTGTAGAAAGGAGAGTCTCTAGTCCTTACTCCAAGTAGGAGAGGAGTAGAAGGAGTCTCTTCCCAATTACTAATTGGGAAAGGTATGACTCTTATATTCCTATTTGTATTTGTAACTTTACTCTTAATAAAGATGTTATCTTTAGTTTTCTATTGTTCATATACTTGGATGAATCATTTCTTGTTTGATTATGGATTTCATATATGTGGTAGTAGTATTTATGATTATGCTATACCATTATCATTATATCATCATAAACATTACAAACCCCACTATAGTCTAATTAGCTATGACATGATTATGTTAACATGAATCTCTTGTGCTATGAATTAACATTGGTTCAACGATGATTTAGTTCATTGCCTTAGGATAGATTGTGCCTAGGCTTCTAAGGTAATTACTTAATATGCCATCGTGGTGCTAGGATAGAGAGTAGCGTTGAATGTCTCGTAGACCCATAGATTGAAGAGGTAGGTAGTAGGTGGTGACATCCCTATCTATCCTTTGTAATCCTCCATGTTCGGCTATGTCACAAGAACTTGGCGGGAGTGGTCTTAGTATTGCTAGGGGTAAACCCGTGCCCCATGTGTTAATCCACTTAGCATGAAAATTTATAGTTTACATGATCAATAGTAACTAACTTAGGCTATGTATATGTACATTAGAAGCATCGTAGGAGTGTCTACCTAGTTCTTAGCCTAGTCCCTCTTTACTCCCATTATCCCCTTAGGATAGAATGCTCTTGTGTGTGTCACACTACTCCCATTATCATTTATCCATCCTTGCTAGAATCTTGCCTAGATCACCCTAGCCTCTCCATTTGATGATTGCTTTACTTCCATATAGCCTTCCTTTGGGAGAATATAAATGACACCCTTTGAGAATACTGTTAGAGGGGAAATGCTACATCGACAGTTTCCGTGCGCTTGCGTATTTATATGTATAATCTAAAATCTATTAACAAGCATTTCTGGCACCACCGCTAGAGATGAATTGTTAGAAGTGCATAGGAACCGTCAACAACATCCACCTAAAATTGTAAAGTCATTAGGAAGTGGTTTGATTTAAACAGATCCTAAACAAAAAGAAGTGATTTTCAAATATGCAGGAGTATTGTCTCATCCGGTTTCTAATAAACATGTTGCTTGCTCATCTAGACATGAACACAAAGTTAAATTTCATTGTACCTACAGTGGTAGAGATGGTCATGTCATATATTTTTGTTATAGACTAGCTAAACAACAGAAAAAGGAAAGAATGCAAGCTAGATCTCACAACTCTCATGCAAAATTTGCTGCATATGCTAAATCGAATGTCAGGAACATAGAACCTGCTGTTGTGAGTCAAAAACATGCAAAATTTGCTCCCAAAACTACTATTTTTAGTGTTACACATGTAACACCTTGTAGGTTAGTAGTTGGGTACAAAAATCCTCAAACTTTGGCTCATAAACCTGCTGTTTTATCTCAGCTTTCGTGTGTTATTCCTGCTGGACATCGTGTGACTCAGTACTGGATTCTAAATGCGTTTTGACTAACCCCAACATTGAGTCATTGATGTATTGTGCTTCTATGTATGTTACACGCTTGAGGAAGGAGAACATTTGGATTGTGGATTCAGGTTGCTCACGCCACATGATCGGTAAGAAATATTGGTTCTTCTCCCTCTCTTTTGTGTCACGTGCAGAGAATGTTAATTTTGCCAATAATTCTTCAACTCCTATAATTGCTACGAGTTTGGTTAGAGTTAATAATCACTACACTTTGAAAGATATGGCACTTGCTAAAAATTTGAAATACAACTTGCTTTCTGTTTCACAATTGCTAGATGAAAATCTGGAAATTATTTTTATTAAAAATTGCTGCAAGGTTGTAGATTCAAATCGTGAGCTTATTTTTAACAATGTCGGTTTGGAAGAGTTTTTAAAGCTGATTTTGATATGTCATCCACTAAGTGTCTAAGCATAGGTGTCTAGTTGCTAATGATTCAAAAGACTTATACTTTTGGCATCGTAGACTTGGCACGTAGGCTTTGATCATCTCACATGTGTTAGTGCTCTTGATCGCATACGTGGCCTTCCTAAGCTTAAAGGGGACAAAGAAATTGTGTGATCTTCTTGTATACATGCTAAGATAGTTGTAGGTTCACATGCTCCTCTCACAATGACCATGACAACTGAACAGGGACAACTTTTGCACCATGACACCGTAGGTCCTTCACGTGTTCAATCTTTTGGAGGTAAATGGTATGTTCTTGTGATTGTTGATGATTATTCTAGATACTCTTGGGTTTACTTTATGGCATCTAAGAATGAAGCTTTTAGTCACTTTATAACTTTATTTCTTAGATTATCAATTGATCACCCAGGATCTTTAAAAGCAATTAGAAGTGATAATGAAACCGAATTGGAAATCAATAGTTTGGTCACTGTTGTGCTGAAAATTGAATAGATTATCAATTTTCTTCACCCGATGTACCTCAATAAAATGGTGTCATAGAGAGAGAACAAAACCTTAGTTGAGATGGCTAGGACTATTCTTGATGAATATCAAACTCCTAGGAAATTTTGGGTTGATGCAGTTGCAACCGCTTGCTATGTCTCAAATCATGTTTTATTGCGTGCTAATCTAGGAAAAACACTATATGAACTTCAGATTGGACTCAGGCCTAATGTCACACACTCTAGGGTCTTTGGTTTCAAATGCTTTGTTAAAAAACATGGCAATCTTGATAAATTTGAACCTAGATCTGTTGATGGCGTGTTTCTTTGTTATCCATCTCATACTAGAGGCTACCATGTGCTTTTACTTGACACTAACAAAATTGTGGATACGTGTGAGGTTTTTTTTAATGAAGCCAGCCCAGATACTAGCTCTAATATTGCAGGTCCAGATCCATATCTACAAAGGGAGAGTATTTTCATCGAATAAGAAGAAGAAGTGGTGCTACTGCCCAGAAATTTAGAAGCAAATGACGTTGACCACGCTGCTGATTTCGCACCACAACCATCACCAACAACTACTGCAGCTGGTACAGATCATCCTCAAGCCACAAGTTCTTTGATCCGTGATGAACATGAAGAACAAGGAGCTTGTGAAGTATATACTCCCCTCCAAATACTCAAAAGTCACCCTCCACAACAGATTATTGGAAGCTTGCACGAATGAGTCACACAGTTCAGGTTTTTCGATCCAAACTCTCACGCTCATTATGCTTTTGTTGCTTCTTTTGAACCAAAAGATATATCATACACACTAATGAATCTTGGATTATTGCCATGCCAGAAGAGTTAGAAAATTCTGAAACAAAAAATGTTTGGAAACTTGTACCTCAACCTCAAGGTCACAATTTAATTGGAACTAAATGGGTGTTTAAAAATAAACAAAGTGAGGATGAGGTTGTGGTTAGGAATAAGGCTAGGTTGTTGCTCAAGGTTTCACACAAGTTGAAGATCTAGATTTCGATGAAACTTTTGTTCCTGTTACTAGATTAGAAGTCATAAGAATTTTGTTAGCTTTTGCTACATCTAAAGGTTTCAAGTTACATCAAATGGATGTTAAAAGTACTTTTCTTAGTGGCTACATAGATGAAGAGATTTATGTCAAGCAACCACTGGTTTTTGAAAATCCATATTTTCCTAATCATGTTTTCAAACTATCCAAAGTCTTGTATGGTCTCAAACAAGCCCCTAGAGCATGGTATGATAGGTTAAAAACATTCTTACTTGAAAAGGGGTTTACCATGGGCAAGGTTGATAAAACTCTTTTTGTGCTTAAGCATGGCAATGACTCATTATTCGTTCAAGTGTATGTGGATGATATTATCTTTGGTTGTGCTTCTCATGATCTCGTGTCCAAGTTTTCAACTATGATGAGTTCGGAATTTGAGATGAATATGATGGGAGAACTCACATACTTTTTGGGGCTGCAAATCAAGCAAATCAAGGAGGGTACTTTTGTGCATCAAACGAAGTATATGAAAGATCTTCTTAAGCACTTCAATGTGGACAAAAACAAGCCTCTTCGGACACCAATGGGAATAGAAACAACACTTGAACTTGATGAAAATGGTGAACCTGTGGATCAAAAAGAATATCGAAGCATGATCATGTCACTTTTGTACCTCACAACATTAAGACCGGACATTAAGTTCACCGTATGTCTTTGTGCACGATTTCAAGCTTCTCCACGTGCTTCACATCATGAAGCCGTCAAATTGATTCCCAGGTACTTACATGGAACTCAGGAATTTGGCATTTTTCTTCCATCTTCCTCAACCGTTACTTTGAAAGCCTTTTTGGATGCTGATTTTGGGGGTTGTAGGATTGATAAGAAAAGTACTTTGGGTCCTTGTCATTTTCTTGGTAATTCACTTGTTGCTTGGTCCTCTAGAAAACAAAATTTAGTTGCACAGTTCATAGCCAAATCTGAATATGTAGCTGCTGTTAGCGCCTGCTCACAAATTCATTGGATTGTTCAAATGCTTATGGACTATGGGGTTGATCTAGATAGTGTTTCGCTGTTTTGTAATAACACTAGTGCTATTTGCATTGCTAAAAACCCCGTGGAACATTCGAGAACAAAGAACATTCATATTACGTATCACTTTCTCCATGATAACTTTGAAAAAGGAAACACCGTGCTTCACCATGTAGATATCAAACAACAATTGGCTGGCATTTTTATAAAACTTTTGGATTGTACTCGTTTTTGTTTCATTCGTAGTAAAATAGGGGTTATGCATCATCATGGCTTAAATTGACGCGGTTTTTTGAAACTTGAGAAGTCTATGTGTGAATCTGAAATTAAAATAATATGAGCATAGTATTTCATACATATATGACTTTGTGATTCTTTTTACATGCTAAAAGTTCTTACTAAATTACTCGTGTCATACATTTTGTAGTTTTTGTCATGACTAGTAATTAGAATAATTACTTACACTAAATCTGGTCATGATCAAACTTATTGCTGTTTTGAACTTGTTGCATGCTCACAAGTGCTTTTGATAATGAAAAAAAATAATCAATCAACTATCCACATGTTGAGCTTTTATGATCAAATAAAAAATGAGAATAGATCAAGAGAATATGCATGCACTTCTTCTTTTGATATGGCTTATTATTGCACTTAGATATGAACCTGGAAGAAGTTGTGTATGACTAAAACCATGTCCTTAAGCTCCTAATAGTTAAATGACATATGCTTAGCTTGGTTGGTTAGAATAAGGCTGATGCGGCATATAATCTCTTGCAAATGTCATAAGATGAATTCTTTTCCTTAAAAGAAAATAAAAATGCAGCAACAAATATCATGCTTTCAGGTCTTGAAATAGTTAAGTTTGTGAGATCACGACTTGCTTAAATTGAAAATTCACTTGATCTCTAGCATGGCTTACACTACTTTATGTATCTCATTGATGTGATAGTGTAAGTTACTTGATAGTATGACTTGGATGAGCTTTGTTTTATATCTATATGTTATAATATGCTCATAACTATTGAAATTTCCTTTTTGAACCTTGCTGAATACATTATCAAATGGAGAGAAATATGTATAGGGGGAGAAATATTTGTTTTTGAAATTTCTTTCTCATTTGATTTTTAAAAAGGGGAACAAAATTCATTGCAAAACTTTTCATGTGAGTAAGCCAATGTTTAGATTTTAAGTGGTGTTGCCAATACATTCATCAAGGGGGAGATTGTGAGACCTATGTGCTGAATATATTGGCAATTATGTTAAACTTGTAGGTTTACATGCAAAGTACTGAATATACTTGAGAAAACAATTTTGCACCGTCCAAACTTTTGCTGCATGTGAGTTGCACGTGTTTTGCATTTCAGAATGTCCAAACACTTCTTGTATAATGCATAGCGATTGTTTTGGACTGTCCGAACTTTCTATGTGTTGAAATAATCGTGTGACTGCTATATTTTTCATTTGCAATGTTTTAAACTTGCTTTACGCTTGTGGTAAAGTTTGCTTAATATGCATTTGCTATGTGTTTGGTGTGTTTTGGCTGATCATGGTGGACATTATCTTGCTTTGCTTGCAACATGCTTATGTGAGGTGCTCACATAAGGTGTTGTGGTTTTTGAACTAACGTGAGTCAATTCGAGGACTCATGCTCGGAAGAATTGGTTGTTTGTTCATGTGCAAGTGTTGCTTTTGGTCAAGAAATGGCTGGTGATGGGATCTATTGAACTTGTCTTAGGGAGAAGATGAGGTTCAACAACTAAGTTTCGGAGGAATTGTGGTTGAGTTGATCGGGAGGTCACACAACATGTTTGAGTCAAGAACAATGCATATGAAGATATTGTTGACGTTGTTGGAAGGTGTTTGCACGCGTGCAAAGAGTGCATGGACATGGCAACATGGTTCCAAGGTGTGATGAAGAGAAGTGGATGTATAGAATTGGTCGGAAGGGTCCAACCGACTGTTTTATGCCTCAGGCTGCGGCTGAGGTGGTTATGGTTCGTTTATAGAAAGTTTTAAGTTTTTTTTGTTAGATTTCATGTTGAGCACGAAGTTGAGTTGTTTTAGGAATGTTCTGTACATTACTAAGGTGTTTGGAAGTCTTAAGATTGCATCTATCTGCGTATAGAGGAGTCTTAAGCAGTTATAGAAAGTTTCGGTTGAAACTGAGTAGGATTAGAGTCCTAGTTTATATTGGGTTGGTCTTAAGGCTGGTTATATAAGCAAGGGAGGCCAGAGCTCATGAGAGCGGAGTTTGGGCTGTTCCTCTTGTGTTTTTATCAATAAAATTCGTAGTTTAAAGGAACTTTTGCGCCTTGTTCATCCGACTTGTTTCAAACAAGTTTTTCTCGTCGAGTTTCTGCACAACACTATGTTGCGTTGGTGTTTTTATCATAACTCGAGTTTTACATATAAAATTGACGTGATTCTTTTTGGATTGTCTTCAGAACTTGATATCTATCATCTGCGAAAATTTCATGGTCATTGTATTTGTGGTTTCTGATCTACACGAATTTCTTTGCAGTGTTGCAGATCTGGTTTTTTACTCGGATAGAACAAATTGACCCTTGTTCGATGTTTCGATCATAAATTTAGTTTTTCTCAACGGTTTTTCATGATTCTTGTTGTGACATCTTTGTGACTTGATTCTTCACAATATATACTGGTTTTGTCACGAGTGATCATATTTAGATTAGTCGCACACATTGTTTCTTTATCAGATCGATTTCCTGCTGAGGGGTTTTCGTTGGTTCAGCTGAAAAAGTTTAAATCTACCATTCACCCCCTTGGTAGCTTTTCACGTGCCCTTCGATCCTACACATTGTCACCATACAACACGGAGTATTGGACTCCCTCGGTCAACCAAGTGATCCTTTTATATCCATAGGTAGAGAAGTAGCAAGTTGTGTAGAATTGAGCAATAACTTTAGTGTTCCAATTGTATTGGAACCCCATGATCTCATTAAGCTCATGATGCTCAAAAACTTGGATGACCCCATTGAAGGCTTGATGATTCTTCTTAGCCATATGGTTCCAATCAACCCACTGTGCATGGGCCACCGGCGTCTTCATCCTCAAGTAGACCAAGTGATAGTGCAATGGAAATCACAACAAAAGCGGTGATCCGATGTTGCTTTCTCATACTTGTAGACATTTTGGTAGTGAAACTTCTTGCTTTCTCCGCTCCTATCCCATGTAAAATATTGCTTGGAAGATCCGCCTGACGGTTTGGATCATGGACAGGAGGTGCCATCACCAAAGGTCTATTAGGACCTTGTGGAGGAGGAGATCCAATGGACATGTCACGAATGACAAGGTTTCTGCTAACCAATGCTTTCTTCCTTGGAGGAGCCTTGGTGGCCTTCTTGGCCAGTGCCTTGCCTTTGCCTTTCGCTGCCATCGAAGCTTTGCCTTTGTCCCTACTAGCTCTGGCCTCATCCACTTTTCTTTTCCCTTTGTCGGCCGCTTGGGCCTTTTCCTTGTCACCCGTTGTTACGAGCCTCTTCCTTCTTATTGATTGTTCAGCTGCTTGTGCTTGCTCGACATCTCGATCTGTCATGTTTCTTCTTGGTGCCTCGCGACGAGTGAGATCACAAGCTAATTCGGCCTCTTCCTCGGCCCGACGATGATACACTTCTTGGCGAGCCGCCTTACACTCCGGATCGGAGAGAGGTGAGTCGTCACACTTCAACATGCTGCTGAAACAATGAGGAAAGGATATGAGTGAAGGAAATAGGAAGTATCGTGTTGGAGATATGATAATCCAAAAGTTAGGAGGTGAAACTGTGCTGGCCGGACTTGTTTGGTTCCGGGCCGAACTAGTCCGGTCAGGAACTGTCTTGTCCGCTTTGGATCCGGACTAGTGTGGACCATACAGTTTCAAACCCTAACTTTCTAAGATTGACATAAATCGCAAGAATGGGACAACAATACTTTGCAAATAGCATCACAATGTGTCATGGATGAGAAATGAGCCCTAAGTTACATGGGTAACAACCTAAGGAGCAAGGAATCAAAGAAACTACGGTTAAATTAAAAAGTACCTTGAGATGAAAAAATTCAAAGAAATGCACAGATCAAAAGGCGAAGTAGTCCGTGATTCGACTTCCCGACACTCCAACAAGGTTGATGCACGAAAAGCTTGAAGATTTGAGCGGTGGAACTAAAAAATCACCAATGGGGGCGATTTTTGGGTGAGGCTGTGGGTGGGGAGCGGTTTAGAGAGAATAAAGGGTCGGACCCGACTCTTGGGGGTTTAAGTCCCCAAAGGTCGGAAAATTCTGGTAAGGGGTCCGGACTAGTCCGGTGCGTCAGACCAGGTCCCGACTACTAGGCGGCCCGAACAAGTCCCGTGAGCTGAGTGGACTAGTTCTGTGTGGACTTGTCTGCACCAGTCCGGACAAGTATAGGAGGTCGGACTTGTCCGGCCCTAGGGGCAGACTAGTCCAGTCCTAGACAATAAATTCTCATATATATTGAGAGATTTGCAAGGAATGGTCCATATGGACTAGGTTTTCACAAATATTCTCAATGAATATGGCCAGTAAAGCATACAAACAATCATACAATGACCATGATTCAAGGAGATTATAATCGAAAATATTTTGAAAGAAAACTGAGAGAGACAAGTTTTTTTGCAAGCATGGATAATTTTGAAGATTCTAAACTACTAGCAATCAGATGTGCAACATCTCAAGTCATATTTCGAGAATCAAGGATATTTAGCTCATTCCTAAGTTTGCAAAAGCGCTCTCATCTAGTGGCTTAGTGAAGATGTCGAGTAGTTGTTTTTTTGTTCTAACATGGGAAATGACTATGTCCCCCTTAACTGAATGGTCTCTCAAGAAGTGTTGTCGAATGTCTATGTGTTTGGCCCTAGAGTGTTCAACGGGGTTATGGGCAGTCTTAATGACACTCTCATTGTCGCATAGAAGTGGAATATGATTCATATATAGAACATAGTCCCTTAGAGTTTGTCGCATCAAAAGAAGTTGTGCACAGCAACTTTTGGCTGCGACAATTACTTTGCTTTGTCTGTGGAAAGGGCAATGGAGTTTTGTTTCTTGGATGACCATGATACTAGGGATCTACCCAAGAATTGGCAAGTCCTAAAGGTACACTTCCTATCAACTTTATGTTGGTATTTCTTAACACCACAGAGTTATCTGCAAGCGCACGGAAATACCATTATAGCACTTCCCCTGAAAGAGTATTCCCAAGGGTATCGAATCCAAAGAACGTGTATGCTAATCTTTCGAACTAGCTCACCCAAGGACACAAAGTTGTTTGGTAGGCAAGGAACAGAGAGGAATTCAAAGTATTGATCCTAATTCAAGGTAGTTTGCAGTAGATGCTTGCTTCGGGCACGGGCTTACTCCTAGCAATACTAGGACGACTCCCGCCAAGAGCCTATGGCATAGCCGAACGTGGAGGATTACGAAGCACAGATAGGGTTGTCACCACCTACTGCCTACCTCTTCAATCCATGGGTCTATGAGATATCCACTGATGATTTATAACCTAAGCACCACACTTATGTTCTAAATCACTACTCTAGTTGTTTTGAACACAAAGCTACAACTAGAGCCTCTAATGAATTAAAGCAGTGAACCCACAAGTAACTACTTTTGCAAACTACTAAGAATAAAAGATCAAACTTGTATTGAATTCACAAAGGCTTACTTGATTGAGTAAAATCTTTATAGGGGTACAAGTGTAGAAGAGGGACTTGACAAGCCCAAGCCTCCTTCTCCTAGACTCTTCACCACACTCTCCTTCTACTTTGGCAACCTCTAGGACTGATGAGGACATCACAACAGCAGAGACGCGCATTGAACTGCAAGGACCAATCACAAGAGCACGGGCACGGTTATTAAATCAGCAGGTGAATTCGTTCTTAACTTCTTTTGCATGTGAGTTTGAGAATAGATTGCTATGTGATGATTTAATTGTTATTAGGAATAATGGAAAAGATCAACAAGTGAAGGAAGGAGGCCTTGGGAGCGTGGAGAACCACCTGGGACGTCCACAAGTAGATGGGAACAGTTTACAACTCGGACTCGAGTTCAACTCGGAGTCCAGGAGCAGTCCACCTTAAAACGGACGCCCAGGAGGCATACGGACTCCGTTTTCGACGTTCTACATATGCACGGAAAGAGGAGAAGATAAACTTTCCAATGGTTCTGGTACCACCTCAAAATTTCTCTGGAGTCATTGGGAATCGTCGAAACAATTCGAGTCCAGATTTCTGTCCGGTGCTGCGCCACCGAATCGGGCCTTTGGGCCTTGTATCCCGTAAGAGTCCATTAGGGACGCGTCTAATCATGTTTTGGTCGAACCCTAGCCTACAAATACTGCAGCCACCGGTCATATTTGGTGGGTTTTGCTTAGATCAATAAAATCGCCGTTCTACGGTTTGTGAGACCCCAATTTCGCGATTTCCAATCGTGTCGTTTACGTTCTTGCTCGTGTTCTCGATTGCACTTGCAGGGATTATCCTTCTTGGCGAGATCAAGCGTGTGCAGCACGATTGATAACCAATGGAGCCGTGGTATAGTGATTGCAGGGGTACTCGAACCGCTCGAGTGCCGCGGATCATCAACGTCGAGTTCTCCACCCCAATCGACATACCTTTCGGAAGATCGGGCCTAAACCTACTCATCAATTGGTATCAGATTTCCAGGTTGCCCGTGAGGTATCTTTGTTTTCCTTCCTTCCATTAGATCGATTTTGTTTCGTACCTAGTCCACAAAAAAGCCACAAAAAAAATTAGATCGTTTTTACCGCTTCCCAGACTATAGTGCCTGCAGTTTCGTTTTTCAGTTTGCATTGTTGAGTTTGCATTCGTGTGGTTGAGTCTTGTTGCTGGTTTAGCTTTGTGTTTTTTTGATCCTAGTTATCGTGTTTCGTCCTTGTTTTCTTGCTATTCGACACCTATTCCACAATCCCTAAATAACAAACCGATCCGCCACGTTCATCGATTTGCCCTAGCTAGCCGCCTTGCGTGAACTCCCGCATCGCCAGCCCTAGATTAGGTGACAAATCTTTGTGCCATTCATCCTTGAATCATCACACACCACCCCATTAGTTGCTGTGCAAATTCCCGATCATTTTCGTATCCGTTTGCGAGTTCTGTTCTCAAACCGAGTTGGAATCAACATCCAAAAAAACGTAACTCGGACAGCCTACCTTAAAACGGCCATAACTTTCGCATACGAACTCGAAATCGGGCGAATTTTTTTTTCAAATTCATCTACGCGAAATTTCGCATCTGATTTTCCGCCGCATAGCCGCGTTCGGCGAAATTAGATTGCCCAAATTCCCCTCGGAAGATAGGCTATCCAGCCTCCGAAGTTTCAGCACGAATTTTAGAGAACCTTCTTGATTTTCTATAGGCCGCATATTACATCCAATTGAGCTGCAAATTTGTGTGCTTCCTATATTTGTGCTGCTGAGTAAAGAAAAAATATCAAAAAAATATTACAAAAAAGAAAAAAAAATAGTGAAGAGCACGCATATTAAAGCAATTGGCCTATACCACTTGGTGCTGTTTGTTTGGTTATATCATTCTGTCTTTCTTTTGCCTTGATACTTCCTTGTGTTGTGCTAGGCTCTAGGGCACTCAGTTGACCAGCAACAGTTTCCTACATTGAATACTTATTCAACTTTGTTTAGCTGTTAACGATTTTCTGCTTATTAGCCACCATATTGTGCCATCCAAGCTCCACCTTTCTCTTGAGCATAACAGGTACCTTTGCAATCACCCCACGCTTCATTGGTTCATCTCACCGTCCACACCACCTGCTGTGTCGGTAAGAACACTTGTAAGAGCGTGGTAAGACGCTTGAGCGAGAGAGATTGTTTTCTTCCACCATCCACATTGTCACTGTAGTTGATAGGGATAACATTTTTTTTTGTTGTCTTTTGTTTCCTACTAACAATGGCAGGAGAAGAAAATAATGACGAATGTGTTCAACATGTTGAGTTACGTGATATGTTCGCCAAATACAACGCATCAACGGAGGAGTCATTGGCGAACTTGACTCGCAAACTGGATGACCTTGCTCTTCGGATGAATACTTTTGAGGCTCGGTTGCCTCTCGCTGGAAGACAAGAATACAATGCTTATGATGAACTGGAAGATCACAGTAATCAGCCAAGACTGCCACATTATCGTCGAGGTATAGGAGGTAATAATCATAACAATTATAACCGCCCTCCTGATGATCCTTTTGCTAAAGTGAAATTTACTATACCCTCTTTTTCTGGTGCTTATGATGCTGAGGCTTATCTTGATTGGGAGATGACAGCAGAGCAAAAATTTAATTCCCATCTTGTTCCTGAACAACATAGAGTTCGTCAAGCCACTAGTGAGTTTAAGGACTTTGCTATCATATGGTGGAATGAACTTGTTAAAACTAGAACTGATCCTCCAACATGGGATAGATTAAAGGAAGCTATGCGTGTTCGATTTGTTCCTCCGTCTTTTCAGCGGGACCTTCGCAAAAAATTGCAGCGTTTAGACCAAGGTAACATGTCCGTAGAGGAGTATTATCAAGAGTTACAAAAGGGTATGCTGCGTTGTGGGGTAGTAGAGGACATGGATGATAAAATAGCTCGTTTTTATGGGGGGGGTTGAGGCGTGAAATTCAGGACATTGTTGATTACAAAGAATATAATACTGTTAATAGATTGTTTCAGCTTGCTATGTTGGCAGAAAAAGAATTGCAGGGCCGACAACAACAGCAACAACGCACGAGGAGCAACTTCACGCCGCGTGCAGCAACTACACCATCCAAAACAGCACCATCTTCGGCCCCCCGTGCAGCGACTACACCACCCAATGGCGGCCAACGAACTATACCTACTGCTCCACCTTCTCGCGTGCCGGAAGGCAGCAAGGCGACATCATTCAAGCCTTTGTCGTCCACTCCTTCTACGGGTCATACTTCCGACATTAAGTGTCACCGCTGCCAGGGACTTGGTCATATGATGAGAGATTGCCCGAGCAAACGAGCATACATAGCACGCGACGATGGCGGGCATGATAGTACTTCGGATGTTGAAGATGAATATTCTCTTGCTACTGACTTTACAGATCCAAATGACGAACACACCGAAGAAGAGGTACTTGGTACAGCGGCGACGGAGAACTATAGGAGCATCATTGTGCAACGTGCCTTGAGCTCCAAAGTGGAGACCGACGACAAGCTACAACGACACAACCTCTTCCACATGTTTCTCGTCGTCAAGGACTGCTGTGTACACACTATAATTGATGGAGGTAGCTGCAATAACTTGGTAAACACGGACGTCGTCAAGAAACTCGGTTTGACAACAAGAGCACGCCCTCATCCGTACCACATTCAATGGTTCAACAACAGCGGTAAGGTTCGGGTAATACAAACAGCGAGAATCCATTTTTCAATTGGTTCATACCATGATTTTGCTGATTTTGATGTTGTTCCTATGGATGCTTGTTCTCTTTTATTGGGTCGTCCTTGGGAATTTGATATAGATGCTATTCATCATGGTAGAACCAATAAATATACTCTCATGCATAAGGGAAAGAAAATCACTTTGCTCCCCATGACTCCTGCTGAAATTGTGCATTTTGAGAAGAGTAAAATTCGTGAGGGCAAAACAACTAAATTAGAATCTGAAAAACAGCAAGTTATTAAGTTAAAATCACCATCATTGCTCGCAACTAAATCTGAACTTGCTGATTTATTCGATGCTAAGGGGATGTGCTATGCTTTAGTTTGCAAAGAAGCCTTGTTTTCACTTCATGAATTGTCTATTGCATTGCCCCCTGCTGTTGCTAACCTTTTGCAGGAGTTTGAGGATGTGTTTCCCTCCGAGATACCCCCTGGTTTACCACCGATGAGAGGCATTGAACACAAGATCGATTTGATTCCAGGAGCAAGTTTGCCAAATCGTGCAGCATACAGGGCGAATCCACAAGAAACTAAGGAAATTCAGCGACAAGTCCAAGATCTTTTGGACCGCGGGTACATTCGTGAAAGCCTTAGCCCTTGTTCCGTTCCTGTTCTTTTGGTTCCTAAGAAAGATGGTAGTTGGCGCATGTGTGTTGATTGTCGAGCGATTAATAACATCACCATTTGATATCGTTATCCTATTCCTCGATTAGATGACATGCTTGATGAATTGAGTGGTGCTATCATCTTCACAAAAATTGACTTGCGTAGTGGTTACCACCAAATTAGAATGGCACTAGGAGATGAATGGAAAACTGCATTTAAAACCAAGTATGGACTTTATGAGTGGTTAGTCATGCCTTTTGGTTTAACTAATGCACCCAGCACCTTTACGCGATTAATGAACGAGGTTTTACGTGCTTTCATTGGACAATTTGTGGTGGTTTACTTCGATGATATCCTCATTTACAGCAAGTCATATGATGAACATCTTGATCATTTACGTGCTGTTTTTACTGTCTTGAGAGATGCACGTTTGTTTGGTAACCTCGAAAAGTGCGTTTTTTGCACCAATCGAGTCTCGTTTCTTGGCTATGTCGTTTCCTCGTAGGGAATTGAGATTGATGAGGCAAAAATTGAAGCAATCACCAGCTGGCCAGCCCCAACTACCGTCACACAGGCTCGTAGTTTTCTTGGTCTTGCAGGATTTTATCGGCGCTTTGTGCGGGATTTCAGCACCATTGCAGCACCTCTACATGAGCTAACGAAGAAGGGAGTTCCATTTCGATGGGGCGAACAGCAGCAACAAGCTTTTGATGCTCTCAAATCGAAGCTTACACAAGCACCATTACTACAACTTCCTGATTTTGACAAGACCTTTGAGCTAGAATGCGATGCAAGCGGCATTGGTATTGGAGGCGTTCTCATACAAGGAGGTAAACCCGTTGCTTTCTTTAGTGAAAAACTTCATGGTCCTTCTCTGAATTATTCCACTTATGATAAGGAACTGTATGCCTTAGTCCGTGTATTACAAACTTGGCAACATTATCTTTGGTCTAAGGAGTTTGTCATACATTCTGATCATGAATCATTGAAGTATCTTAAGTGTCAAACCAATCTGAATAAACGACATGCTAAATGGATTGAGTTCATAGAGTCGTTTCCATACATCATTAAGCATAAGAAAGGGAAGGAAAATATCATTGTCGATGCATTATCTAGGCGTTATACCATGCTGTCCCAACTTGATCATAAAATCTTTGGTTTGGAAACAATTAAAGCATTATATCCTACTGATTTGGACTTCAAAGATGCTTTTGAAAATTGTAGAGAAGGAAGAACTTGGAATAAATATGTGCTGCGAGAGGGTCTCCTCTATCGTGCTAACAAGCTATGCGTTCCAGCTAGCTCCGTTCGTCTATTGCTTTTGCAGGAAGCACATGGAGGAGGTTTGATGGGACATTTTGGAGTGAAGAAAACTGAAGACGTGCTGTCCACACACTTCTTTTGGCCAAAGATGAGGCGTGATGTCGAGCACTACGTGTCATGATGCACTACTTGCAACAAAGCTAAGTCTCGCCTTAACCCACATGGTCTTTATATGCCTCTTCCTGTTCCTAGTGTACCTTGGGAGGATATTTCTATGGACTTTGTTTTGGGATTGCCTAGGACTAAGAGGGGGAGGGATAGTATTTTTGTAGTTGTTGATCGTTTTTCCAAAATGGCACACTTTATACCTTGTCATAAGAATGATAATGCCTCACACATTGCTGATTTATTTATGACGGAAATTGTTCGTTTACATGGTGTGCCAAATACCATTGTTTCTGATCGTGATGCAAAATTTTTAAGTCATTTTTGGAGAACTTTGTGGTATAAATTGGGAACCAAGTTGCTGTTTTCAACTACATGTCACCCACAAACGGATGGACAGACCGAGGTAGTTAATCGTACTTTATCCACTATGTTACGGGCTGTCTTGAAAACAAATTTGAAGTTGTGGGAGGAGTGTTTACCACATATAGAATTTGCTTACAACAGATCCATTCACTCCACGACAAAGGTAAGTCCATTCCAGCTAGTGTATGGTTTCAATCCCCGTGCTCCTATTGATTTACTACCTTTGCCTCCTTCTGAAACTATAAATTTGGATGCTACACAACGATCTGAATTCATTCTTAAGATGCATGAAACTACAAAGAAAAATATTGAAATGATGAATGAGAAGTATAGGATTGCAGGTAGTAAAGGTAGAAAAGAAGTAAAACTTGAACCGGGCGATTTGGTGTGGTTACATTTGAGAAAAGAGCGATTTCCCGACTTGAGAAAATCTAAACTTATGCCACGAGCTGCTGGTCCTTTTAAGATCGTTGAAAAGATTAATGATAATGCATATAAGCTTGAATTGCCTCCCGATTTTGGGGTTAGTCCTACATTTAACATTTCAGATTTGCGACCGTACTTGGGAGAAGAAGATGAACTTGAGTCGAGGACGACTCCAATTCAAGAGGGGGAGGATGATGAGGATATCACAACAGCAGAGACGCGCATTGAACTGCAAGGACCAATCACAAGAGCACGGGCACGGTTATTAAATCAGCAGGTGAATTCGTTCTTAACTTCTTTTGCATGTGAGTTTGAGAATAGATTGCTATGTGATGATTTAATTGTTATTAGGAATAATGGAAAAGATCAACAAGTGAAGGAAGGAGGCCTTGGGAGCGTGGAGAACCACCTGGGACGTCCACAAGTAGACGGGAACAGTTTACAACTCGGACTCGAGTTCAACTCGGAGTCCAGGAGCAGTCCACCTTAAAACAGACACCCAAGAGGCATACGGACTCTGTTTTCGACGTTCTACATATGCACGGAAAGAGGAGAAGATAAAATTTCCAATGGTTCTGGTCCCACCTCAAAATTCCTCCGGAGTCATTGGGATCGTCGAAACAAGTCGAGTCCAGATTTCTGTCCGGTGTTGCGCCACCGAATCGGGCCTTTGTGCCTTGTATCCCGTAAGAGTCCATTATAAATACTGCAGCCGCCGGTCATATTCGGTGGGTTTTTCTTAGATCAATAAAATCGCCGTTCTACGGTTTGTGAGACCCCAATTTCGCGATTTCCAATCGTGTCTTCTACGTTCTTGCTCGTGTTCTCGATTGCACTTGCAGGGATTAGCCTTCTTGGCGAGGTCAAGCGTGTGCAGCACGATTGATAACCAACGGAGCCGTGGTGTAGTGATTGCAGGGGTACTCGAACCGCTCGAGTGCCGCGGATCATCAACGTCGAGTTCTCCACCCCAATCGACATACCTTTCGGAAGATCGGGCCTAGACCTACTCATCAAGGACTACTCTAAACCTTTAGAGTGTAGCACTATTCTCAACTTTTGGTGTGTGTGAGAAGTGAGGTGAGGGGGTCTATTTATAGGTGTAGAAGGGTCGGTTCCCGCCATAATTTACACGCGAATCAGTCACCATTGACTCTAGGGAGCTGGGGAGGAGCCAACACGTGTTGTTTGACCGAGTTTGGCGCCAGGAAGAGGTCGGCCGACCAGGGGGTTCGGCCGACCTGGTCAAGGCTCCCCTCGGGGAGTGCTTCTTCCAGGTGGCTTCCAGGTGGGCCCTCTTAATATATATGGGTGCAACACAAGTGGATCTCCTCGTATTCTTCTGTTTGTGGGCCATTTGATCCATGTGTTGCCACGTGTCATCGCCTGATTTGTTGAAATCCATTTTCATGGATTCATCCCTGCATGTTTTGGTATTTTGGGTAATAATTCACCTGCATACAAATAAACACCAACACTTGCAGAATTGGGTTAGTGTATAACCCTACCACTATGTTTTGTGTTTCTTTTATGCACATTATGAGGTGAATTGACGGTCAAAATATGGTACTTAAGGACCGTCAACACTTTACATCCGGCATAATCCACATCTAAATATCTGATGAGATTAAACTTTGACCCTTTTGGATACCATAACCCAAGGTTTGGTGTATGAACTAAATAGCGCAAGATTCTCTTAACGTTGGTCAAGTGACACTCCTTAGGTGCGGCTTGAAATCTTGAAACATACATACACTAAGCATAATATCGGGCCTAGATGCACAAAGGTAAATTAAAGATCTAATCATGGAGCGATATACCTTTGATCCATGCTAGGGCTATCTTCGTTAAGGTCAAGGCATCGATTCGTCGCCATGGGCGTCTTGATGGGTTTGGACTTCTTCAAGTCAAACTTCTTGAGTATGTCTAGAGTGTAATTGGTTTGGCTTATGAAGGTGCGTTCCTTGAGGTTCTTGACTTAGAATCCTAGGAAGAACTTCAACACCCCCATCATGGATATCTCAAACCTCTCTGTCATGATTTTGCTAAACTCTTCACAAAAAGATTTGTTAGTAGAACTAAACATAATGTCATTGACATATATTTGGCACACAAATAAGTCGTCATCCACATTTTTAGTAAAGAGTGTATAGTTAGTTTTTCCTATCTTAGAACCATTGTTAATGAGAAAGTCTCTAAGGCACTCATTCCTTGCTCTAAGAGCTTGTTTGAGGATGTAGAGAGCTTTATGTAACTTAAAGACATGGTTTGGATACTCATTGTCTTTGAAGCCTGATGATTGCTCCACATGCACCTCCTTCTTGATCAAACCATTGAGGAAGGTGCTTTTCACATCCATTTGATACAACTTGAAATCATTATGAGTAGCATAGGCCAATAATATGGGAATTGATTCAAGTCTAGCTACGAGAGCAAAAGTTTCATCAAAATCCAAACTTTAGCTTGTGAGTACCATTTGACTACAAGTCTAGCTTTGTTTATTGTTACTACACCATGTTTGTCTTGCTTGTTGCGGAAGACCCACTTGGTGCCTACCACTTTGGCATTGGTCTTTTCACAAGTTCCCACACTTGATTTCTCTTGAAGTTGTTAAGCTCCTCTTGCATGACCACTACCAGATCCGGGTCCCGTAGGGCATATTCAACCTTAAATGGCTCCAAAGAAGACACAAAAGAATATTGAGCGCAAAAGTTAGCCATACGAGAATGAGTCATTACCCCCTTGGAGATGTCTCCAAGAATATTGTCAACAGGGTGAGCCCGTGGAACACTTGGACGAACTCTTGGGTGAGTCACACTTGGTGTTGAGTCAACTTCTCCTTCTACTTCCTCTTTGTCTCTCCCTTGAGCATTGCCACCATATTTATCTTCATTGTCTTGAGCATGGTGATCTTGATCTTGACCTTGGTCTTGGGAGTTTTGACCTTGATCTTGTGTGGGAGGCACTCCTTGTGATGAAGATGGATCACTTGGGCCTTGTTCTTCTCGTGGTCGTATTTTGCCAAGTGCCATCCTTATCAATGCCATGCACGGTGCCTATTCTTCATCTAGAACACATTGATCAACTTGCTCCACTTGGGAGCCATTAGTTTCATCAAACACCACGTCACGTGCAATTTCAACACAACTGGAGGTTTTGTTGAAGACACGGTAGGCTTAGGTGTTTGAGTCATAGCCAAGTAAGAAAACTTCATCTGATTTCGAAGCGAACTTCAAAGTCCTAGGATTCTTGTTAAGAATGTAGAACTTACTACCGAAAACTCAAAAGTATGAGATGTTTGGTTTATTACCGGTTAGTAGCTCATATAGAGTTTTCTTCAATAGACGATGGAGGTAGAGGCGGTATGTGGCATGGCAAACGATGTTGACCGCCTCCACCCAAAATCGACCGGATGTCTTGTATTCATCAAGCATAGTTCTTGACATCTCTATGAGAATGCAATTCTTTATTTCGGCCACCCCATTTTGTTCCGGTAAGTAGGTGTTAACGGCTGTTATATCCAAATTTCATCCGTCAATATAACTCAATTATGTAAAGAAAAAAATCATTTCTTGCACACATCACCTTTCTACTTAACTATTTCAGCTTGTCCATGGAAGAATAGTGCATGCAGACATTTTATGTAGGAAATGAGATAAAAGAAGGGGAGCAATCCTATAAATATCATCCCAGCCAATCAAGCGTCGACCCATGGCATCACATGGATCAAATGGCCCACAAACAGATGTATCCGAGGAGATCCAATGGTGTATCACCCATATGAGTTAATGGGACCCACCTGGAAGTCACCTCGAGAAAGCACATTGGAATTGGTTAGAATTCCAGTGTGGCTGAAGTGGTGGTTCGAACGAAGTCTTTCTGGCGCCAAACTCGGTCAACTTCCACGTGTCGACTCTCTGTGGTGCCTTGATCATGATGAAGACTGATTCATGCACTTTTGGTGGCGGGAACCGACCCTTCTACAACTATAAATAGGACCCCCCTACCCCTCACTTCTCACACACACCACTTTAGATTCATTCTATTGTATCCACTATCTTCTCTAGTCTTAGAGGGGTCTAGGCTATAGAGAGGAGAACCTCTAGTCCCTAGTCCAAATTAGGAAAGGAGTAGAAGGAGTCTCTCTTCCTAACTCCAAATTGGGAAAGGCATGGCTCATGTATTCCTTTTTGTATTTTTGACTTTATGCATAATAAAGATGTTATCTTTAGTCTTCTTTTATACATATACTTGGATGAAGCGTTTCTTATTTGATTACGGAGTCCATGTATGTGGTTGGAGTAGTCTTTATGAATCTATCATCATAAACACTACAAACTTCCACTATAGTCTAATTAGTTATGATATGATCATGTTAATAGGAATAACTTATTCCATGTCTCAACATTGGTTCAACGATGATTAGGTTAGTCATTGTCTTAAGATGGCTTGTGTCTAGGCTCTTAAGGTATTTACTTAATATGCTAGCATGGTGCTAGGATAGTTAAGTAGCGTTGGAGGTCCCATAGACCCACGGATTGAAGAAGTAGATAGTAGGTGGTGACAGCCCTATCTGTCCTTTGTAATCCTCCATGTTCGGCTATGCCACAAGCTCTTGGCGGGAGTTGCCCTAGTATTGCTAGGGGTAAGCCTGTGAACGATGTGTTGAACAACTTAGCATAAGGATTCACCATTGAAATGCTCATTAGTATCTAACATAGGCTATGGATATGTGTATTAGAGGCATTGTAGGAGCAACTCCCTAACTCTTAGTCTAATCTCCCGTAGACCCATTTATCCCCCTTAGAATAGAATGCTATTGTGTGTGTCACACTACCTCCACTTATCTATTATCCATCCTCACTACAACCTTACCTAGATCATTCTACCCTTTCCATTTGATGATTTCTACACTTCTACCTAGCCTTCCTTTGGGATAAAATGAATGACACCCTTGGAATACACTTCAAGAGGAAATGCTACATCGATAGTTTCCGTGTGCTTGCGGAATTTATTCTGTACATAAGAAATGTCAACAGTAGGATGCCAAAAACTTATGCTTGATGTTCTCCTCTTCCAAGTACTCTTCTACTTGGGTGTTCTTGAACTCGGTGCCGCTGTCGCTTCTAATCTTCTTGATTATCAAGGAGAACTCATTTTGAGCTCTGCTCAAGAACTTCTTGAGGACACCCTGAGTTTACCTTTGTCATGCAAGAAAAACACCCAAGTGAAGCCAGAAAAGTCATCAACAATAACTAAGCCATATTTGTTGCCACCAATGCTTATGCAAGCAATGGGACAGAAAAGGTCTATGTGAAGCATCTCTAATGGGCTTGTTGTCATCATCACATTCTTAGTAGGTGTTGATGGCTGTTATATACCAATTTCACCCATCAATATAACTCAATTATGTGAAGGAAATATCATTTCTTGCACATATCACCTTTCTATTTAACCTATTTTCACTTGTCCTTGGAGAAATAGTGCATGCAGTCATTTTATGCTGGAAATGAGGTAAAAGAGGGGGAGCAATTCTATAAAATATCATCCCAACTAATCAAGCGCCAACATATAGCATCACATGGATCAAATGGACCACAAATAGAAGTATCCGAGGCTATACAATGGTGTATCACTCATATCAGTCAATGGGACCCACCTGGAAGTCACCCCGAGGAAGCACACTGGAATTGGTCCAACTTTCTGTTCGGTCGAAGTCAGGGTTCGACCGAAGCCTTCCTGGTGCCAAACTCGGTCAACATCCTCGTGTCGACTCCCTATGGTGCCCTGATCATGATGAAGACTGATTCGTGTGCTTTTGGTGGCGGGAACCAACCCTTCTCCAGCTATAAATACGATCACCTACCCTCACTTCTCACACACACCAATTGAGTATTCATTCTATTGTGTCAACTATTCTCCATAGGTTTAGAGGAGTTTAGGCTGTAGAGAGGAGAGCCTCCAATCCATAGTCCAAGTTAGGAACAAGTAGAAGGAGTATTTCTCTTGCCAAGTGGTGTTTAGTTTCCAACATTGATTCAACAATGTTTAGGTTAGTCACTGCCTTAGGATGGCTTGTGCCTAGGCTCCTATGGTATTTACTTAATATGCTAGCATGGTGCTAGGATAGTTAAGTAGCATTGGACGTCTCATAGACCCATGGATTGAAGAGGTAGGCAATAGGTGGTGACAGTCCTATCTATCCTTGTAACCCTCCACGTTCGGCTATGCCACAAGCTCTTTGTGGGAGTTGTCCTAGTATTGCTAGGGGTAAACCCGTGCCCGATGTGTTGAACAACTTAGCATAACAATTCACCATTGACATGTTCATTAGTATCTAACCTAGGCTATGTATATGTGTACTAGAAGCATTGTAGGAGCAACTCCCTAACTCTTAGCCTAATCCCTCTTTGACCCATTTATCCCCCATAGAATAGGATGCTCTTATGTGTGTCCCACTACCTCTACATATCTATTACCCATCCTTACTAGAACCTTACCTAGACCATTCTACCCATTTCATTGGATGATTGCTATGTGTGACACCCGGTTCCGAAAATGAACCAAGGGAACGCATATGTGTGCCCAGGACGCTCAACACACATAAACGAGTGCATTCACAAAAGGATATATAGAAAATTACCACAAGACAAGAATAATTAACCACCTTTATTACAGAATTCAGAATATCCTGGAATACAAGCACTAATGAATATTAATGACAAGTTTCAACTAATGCAGTAGAAATAAACTAAACAAGCAAACTAAACATCTAGGCAGCATAAGCAATAGGGTAGCGCAGCTCCAATCAACACCACAGGCAAAGCTGATGGTAGACACGTCCTAGAACTCCGCATTATCATCGTTAAACTCCCAATCCTGACCTGCAACTGTTGGGGGAGAATTGCAAGGGTGAGTACATGTCGTACTCAGCAAGTGTGGAAAGTATGACATGTAGCTAATTCAAATGACGAATATAATAATGGCTAAGTTCTAAAAAGTACAATAAAACATTTGAAAAGCAATATATTATATGTATATGAAATAAACCCATCATAAGCCATAAGTAATATCATAGTACCAGTCCATATTCTATATCCATCATCATATACCAATATCCATATTCAACACCGGAAATTAATTCATAACCATCCATAACCATAATACCAACCATAACCATTCCAAATACCAATTTTCCTCTAATCATGGAAGTTGTTTAGATGCTCATAACCGGGAGCACGGCTATCATGATAGTTTATTAGACACTCTGCAGAGGTTGTACCGCTTTACCCACGTTTTTGTGATTTCATCACCCGTCGGCGACTAAAGAAAACCTCCATTATGCCAAAACACTACCATAGGTGTATGGCCAAGAGATCACAAAATAGCCTTTACAAAGGGATTACTAGCCTATTTAGACCCCACTGAGGTTTTACTGGTGGCGATGCCTCCAACTGAGCACATCTTCAACCAAGGGCCCCCTCTTGAGCCATTCGGATCCCAGGGTAATCCCACCAATCATCAACAAACCCAATTCGACTACCCCTTCCCCGAGCATCCTTAATGGTCCAAATAGCACTGGCAAAGCCCTAATTAATCAGCTACGCCGCACCCATACTTGGCCTCGTGGTGGCACTGTAGTCCTAGCTTATTATCGCTTGAACCGGTCCTTAGATCTAAAGCAAGCAAACCACCATAACATCCAACCCATCCACATACCAGGCTTGCTTAGATCACCCATTACCATATTACATTAACCAGTTCATGTTAATCATAATCTCATAATTACATAATTAAGGTAAGTGGTATAGTTGTTTTCCCATCCCAATTAATTAAGCGAAGCAAAAAGGTAAAAAGCCCATCCTGACTCTCTACCATAATTTCCAGGTGACAAGGGTGGTTAAAAAAATCTAGTAAACTTCCTACCATAGGATTCCCATCAAATTGACACCAGCATGCAGTTTTGCAAACAAAACATTTATTATAGAAACAGGATCAATATGCTTCAGGGACACTTGCCTTGCTCTTGGGATTGATTAGGATCAAAGACTTCAAACTCTTGGTGATGTAGATCCTCTGCGGCACCCTCTAGTGCAAATCCGTCTAATCCGCATAATAACCATACAAGACAAGAAACACAATCAAAGAGTGCACAAATATGACTCAATATGACATGACATGGCATGCATGATTAATGCAAATGCAAGGTAGAATTTGTTAATAGATTGCTTTTAATGATCACTAGTTAGTTCTAATAACAAGTTTATACAAGTTTGGATTTGATTAGATCAAAATTAAGAATTAATTCAACACAATTTAACCAGGAAAATCGGACTAGTCTGCTAGGGACCGGACAAGTCCGCACTTTGCGAGATCAGCAGTTTAGGGTTTTCTAGATCGACATGAATTTGGAGGATTGGGGGTCAATTCATGTAAGAATAAGAGAATAGAAAGTATACCAGGTCTTTAGTACTCCAATGAATCGAGAAACTTAGAGGTAACACTTGGATCTTGATGATCTAGGGTTCGTGATGAACTTGGAGATAAATTGGTGATGAAGAACGAAACTTGATGGAGATCTTGATCCTCTTTCGTTTCCTCCTCTTCTTCTTCTTGCTTGGGATCTCCTCCTCCCTCCTTGATGGTGGCTCTCCACGAACTAGAGTTTGGGTGGGGTGAAAAAGTGGCAAATAGATGTCAAGCCAAGGGGTGGGGTTGCTTATATAGAGGTGGAGGCTAGGGTTAGATGGATTTCGAGTTTGAGAGGAGTGGAGGCCGGTTTAGAGTCCCACATGGGCTCTAAAAGAGTTAGACACGATGTCCCTAGGCCCACTTAACATAAATCCCAAGAAACAAGTCGTGAAACAAAAGATCAACTCAGAGTCGCAAAATATCGGACAAGTCCGAAAAGGACCGGACTAGTCCGAAATTGTCCAGAGAGAAATCGGACAAATCTGGCCAAAAATCGGACAAGTCCGACATTAGTCAGAGAGGAAAACAGAAAAGTCTGCTGGAACACGAGACTAGTCTGGACAAGTCTAGGGACTTAGCAAATTTTCAAGGATTCTTGGAACACCGGACTAGTCTGCATAAGACCGGACAAGTCTGAAAGTGTCCAAAGGCGAAAACAGACTAGTCCGCAGCAAAAATGAACAAGTCATATTGAGGTCAGAGAGAAATCGGACTAGTCCACACCAAATTCTGACTAGTCCGCACCAAAATTGGACTAGTCCACACTTTCTAGAATTTTAAGTGCGGTTTTGTTCCAAATCAATTTTAAACTTATTCCTCTTTATATGGATTAATGTTAAACATGTATATGAGTGTACGTAGGGCATGATGCATGAAAATGAGGGTGTTACAAACCTACCCCCTTAAAATGAATCTCGCCCTCGAGATTCGAGGCGGAAGAGAAGAGATAGGGAAATTCCTTCTTGAGATCATCCTCCAATTCTCACGTTGCTTCTTTTTCTATGTGATGCTTCCATTGACCTTTACACCATCTAATAACCTTGTTCCTTGTGACCCTCTCCTTGGTTTCCAAGATTTTGACCGGTTGTTCGGCATAAGTCAAATCTGCCCCTAATTCCAATCCATCCGTTGGCACTTTTTCTTCCGGTACTCTCAAGCACTTCTTGAGCTGGGAAACACGAAAGACATCATGGACACCCGAAATATGAGATGGCATCTCCAACTTATACGCTACTTCTCCTCTTTTGTCCAAAATCTTGAATGGTCCAATGTAGGGAGGTGCTAGCTTGCCTCTTATGTTAAACCTCTTATGACCCCTCATCGTTTACACCTTGAGGTAAACAAAATCACCCACTTCAAAGGCTAATTTCCTCCTCCTATTTTCTGCATAGCCTTTTTGTCTTGATTGGGCAGCCCTCAAGTTTTCATGAATTATTTGGACTTGCTTTTTGGCTTCTTGCAACACATCCGGACCAAATACTTGAGTTTCTCCTACCTCATTCCAGAATAAAGGTGTCCTACACTTCCTTCCATAAAGCGCTTCATATTGTGACATTTCAACCTTGCTTGGTAACTATTGTTGTATGAAAATTTTGCATATGGCAAGCTCTTGTCCCAACTTTTCCCATGCTTCAAAGCACAAGCTCGTAACATGTCCTCCAAAATTTGATTGGTCCTCTCGGTTTGTCCATTCATTTGAGGGTGATATGCCAAACTGAAGTTCAACCTTCTTCCCAATGCTTCATGCAATTTCTGCCAAAATCTAGAGGTAAATTGAGAACTTCTATATGAGTCTATCTTCTACGGTACTCCGTGTCGACACACAATATGCTCCATGTATATTTCGGCCAATTGTGCAGTTGTATATTTGGTCTTCACAGGGACAAAATGAGCTGACTTGGTTAAGCGATCCACAATTACCCAAATTGAGTCATAACCGGACTGAGTACGTGGTAACCCAACTATGAAGTTCATTCCAATTTCTTCCCACTTCCATTCCGGAATCTTCAACGGTTGCAATAGTCCAGCTGGCCTTTGATGTTCCGCCTTGACTCGTTGACACACATCACACAATGCTACATATTCAACTATGTCCTTTTTCATGCTATCCCACCAATAACAACTCTTCAAGTCTTTGTACATCTTCGTACGACCGGGGTGAATTGATTAAGGTGAGTCATGTGCCTCTTTTAATATTGTCTCCTAAATACGCTTCATATTAGGCACGACAATCCTTTTACCAAGCCATAGAGTACCATGTTCATCCTCATCAAATCTGAATTCTCTCCCCTCTTGGGTCCTTTCCTTTTGAATTTCCTCATCCGTAGTTTGAGCTTCCCAAATTTCTTGCTCCAAAGTTGGATTTAACTCCATTGCCCCCATCTCATGTACGGATCCGATATTCAACCGTTCAAACTCCTTACGTAACTCGGATGGCTGCTCTCGAACCACGAGTTGATGACTTACTCCTTTTCTACTCAAGGCATCGGCCACTACATTGGCTTTTCTCAGATGATAGTTGATCCCCAAATCATAATCTTTGATGAGCTGCAACCATCTCCGTTGCCTCAAATTTAGATCTGTTTGTGTGAAAATATACTTAATACTCTTGTGATCCGTATAAATTTCACACCTATGTCCAAGGATATAGTGTCTTCAAATCCTCAACGCATGTACCATGGCTCCAAGTTCTAAATCATGTGTTGGGTAATTCTACTCATGATTAATACAGGTTTGGAATTGATTATATCAAATTTTAGAATTAATTCAACACAATTTAACCAGGAAAATAGGACTAGTCTGCTAGGGACCGGACAAGTCCGCACTTTGCGAGATCAGCAGTTTAGGGTTTTCTAGATCGACGTGAATTTGGAGGATTGGGGTTCAACTCACGTAAGAAAAAGAGAATAGAAGGTATATCAGGTGTTTAGGACTCCAATGAATCGAGAAACTTGGAGGTAACACTTGGATCTTGATGATCTAGGGTTGGTGATGAACTTGGAGATGAATTGGGGATGAAGAACAAAACTTGATGGAGATCTTGATCCTCTTTTGTTTTCTCCTCTTCTTCTTCTTGCTTGGGATCTCCTCCTCCCTCCTTGATGGTGGATCTCCATGAACTAGGGTTTGGGTGGGGTGGACAAGTGGAAAATAGATGTCAAGCGAAGGGGCGGGTTTGTTTATATAGAGGTGGAGGCTAGGGTTAGATGGATTTCGAGTTTGAGAGGAGTGGAGGCCGGTTTAGAGTCCCACATGGGCTCTAAAAGAGTTAGGTACGACGTCCCTTTGCCCACTTAATGTAAATCCCAAGAAACAAGTCGTGAAACAAAAGATCGACTCGGAGTCGCGAAATATCGGACAAGTCCGAAAAGGACCGGACTAGTCCAAAGTTGTCCGGAGAAAAATCGGACAACTCTGGCCAAAAATCGGACAACTCCGACTTTAGTCAGAGAGGAAAACGGACAAGTCCGCTGGAACACCGGACTAGTCCGGACAAGTCTAGGGACTTAGCAAATTTTCAAGGATTCTTGGAACACCGGACTAGTCCGCATAAGACCAGACAAGTCCGAAAGTGTCCATAGGAAAAAGTAGACTAGTCCGCAGCAAAAACGGACAAGTCCTGTCGAGGTCTGAGAGAAATTAGACCAGTCCATACCAAAATTGGACTAGTCCGCACTTTCTAGAATTTTAAGTGTGGTTTTGTTCGAAATCAATTTTAAACTTATTCCTCTTTTCGTGGATTAATGTTAAACATGTATATGAATGTACGTAGGGCATGATGCATGAAAATGAGGGTGTTACAAACCTACCCCCCCTTAAAATGAATCTCGCCCTCGAGATTCGACGCGGAAGAGAAGAGATAGGGAAATTCTTTCTTGAGATCATCTTCCAATTCCCACGTTGCTTCTTTTTCTGTGTGGTGCTTCCATTGAACTTTACACCATCTAATAATCTTGTTCCTTGTGACCCTCTCCTTGGTTTCCAAGATTTTGACCGGTTGTTCGGCATAAGTCAAATCTGCCCCTAATTTCAATCCTTCCATTGGCACTTGTTCTTCCAGTACTCTCAAGCACTTCTTGAGCTGAGAAACATGAAAGACATCATGGACATTCGAAAGATGAGCTGGCATCTCCAACTTATACGCTACTTCTCCTCTTTTGCCAAAATCTTGAATGGTCCAATGTAGCAAAGTACTAGCTTGCCTCTTATGTTAAACCTCTTATGACCCCTCATCGGTGACACCCTGAGGTAAACAAAATCTCCCACTTCAAATGCTAATTTCCTCTCCCTATTGTCCGCATAGCCTTTTTGTCTTGATTGGGCAGCCTTCAAGTTTTCACAAATTATTTGGACTTGCTTTTCGGCTTCTTGCAACACATTCGAACCAAATACTTGAGTTTCTCCTGCATCATTCCAGAATAAAGGTGTCCTACACTTCGTTCCATAAAGCGCTTCATATGGTGACATTTTGAAGCTTGCTTGGTAACTATTGTTGTATGAAAATTCTGCATATGGCAAGCTTTTATCCCAAATTTTCCCGAGCTTCAAAGCACAAGCTCGTAACATGTCCTCCAAATTTTGATTGGTCCTCTCGGTTTGTCCATCCGTTTGAGGGTGATATGCCAAACTGAAGTTCAACCTTGTTCCCAATGCTTCATGCAATTTCTGCAAAAATCTAGAGGTAAATTGAGAACCTCTACCCGAGACAATCTTCTTCGGTACTCCGTGTCGACACACAATATGCTCCATGTATATTTCGGCCAATTGTGCAGCTGTATATTTGGTCTTCACAGGGACAAAATGAGCTGACTTGGTTAAGCGATCCACAATTACCCAACTTGAGTCCTAACCAGACTGAGTACGTGGTAACCCAACTATGAAGTCCATTTCGATTTCTTGCCACTTCCATCCTGGAATCTTCAATGGTTGCAATAGTCCAGATGGCCTTTGATGTTCCACCTTGACTCGTTGACACACATCACACAATGCTACATATTCAGCTATGTCCTTTTTCATGCTATCCCACCAATAACAAGTCTTCAAGTCTTTGTACATCTTCGTACAACCGGGGTGAATTGACTGACCTGGTAGTGGTGCCAAACGCGATCAACTTCCACGTGTCGACCTCCTGCGGTGAGCTGATAGCGATGGAGAATGATTTACGTACTTTTGGTGGCAGGAATCGCCTCTATTCCGTGTATAAATAGGGGGAGAGGCCTCACTTCACTACACACACCACTCAGGCATTCTCTATTGTATACACTAGTTCTCCTAGGTCCTTAGTGGAGGTTAGGCTGTAGAGAGAAGCCTCTAGTCCTAAGTCCAAATTGGGAAAGGTATGGCTCATGTATCTTTCTTTCCCTGTTTGACTTTACGCATTATAATAATATTATTATTAGTCTATCTTTATACTTGGGCAAAGCGTTTCTTGTTTGATTGTGGAGTTCATGTATGTGCTAGGTTTAGATGTTATTATGGTCTAGTCATAATGCTCATATCATGTTATCATAAACATCATACACCACCACTATAGTCTAATTAGGTAATAGCGTGATTATGTTAATATGAATAAGTTAGTGCTTGGTCCCAACATTGTTCAATGATCTTTAGGTTAGTCATTGCCTTAGGGTGGTACTTGTACCCGAACCCTTAAGGTATTTACTTAATATGTAAGTGTTGTTCTTAGATAGTTAAGTAGCAGTGGATGTCTCGTAGACCCACGGGTTGTAGGGGTAGGCGGCAGTTGGTGATAGCCCCGTCCGCCCTTCGTAATCCCCCACGTTCAGATATGCCACATGCTCGAGGAGGGAATCGACCAAATTTTGTCAGGGGTAAACTCGTGCCCCATATGTTAGACCACTAAGCCCTAGTATTCACCATTAGCATATTCATGTGTACTCTTGTTGGAGTCTGGTTCCGGCAATTCTCCCGGTACTACTGTTGGTAGCCTGCAGAGTTTGTAGCTCGGTATTGGGCGCGCAGAGATTCAGAACACGATGACAATTTGACACAAGGATTTACGTGGTTCGGGCCGCCTAAGCGTAATACCCTACTCCACGGGGTGTGTAGTTGTTGTATTGAACGTCTGAGCACTTGTGAGTGTGTGTCATAGCCGAGTTTGGAAGAGGTCTGGAAGAATTGTCCCCTTGTGTATGGCTTGACCAATCCTTTTATAGTACAAGGACTGGTCGTTACACAGTTAGCTTGGCCTGACATGTGGCCCTGGCGGTTACTGATTTTTAATACACAATTAATGATCTTAATTACCCTTAATAGTGTGGTAACGCGCCTTGACAGCGCTGTTACTGGTATTAAGGGCCCTCTGATCATGTGTCATTAAGGTGGTACTAATGACACTTAATCGGGTCTTGAAGTCCTTGATTGTCCCTTCAAGGTCCGAGTCGTTGGGGGTCCACCAGTCTGATTGTTGGCAGTTGGACATGTGGCCGCTCCGGAGTTTACCGTTTGGGACGGGTAGGTCAGGTGCAGTTGTACACGTGTCGGTACCAGAGCTTCCCTCTGTCGAGGGTTAGGTCCGGGGGTGCCGCGCAGGTATTTGGCCCGGAGCTTTCCCATGTGTGGGACGTAGCTTCAGTTGCAATATACACGTGGAAGCACCGGGACTAACCATAGAAGGGAGGCAGGTCCGGTCCTGCATGACACGTGGGGCCTTCGGAGGTCTTCAACTCAGACAAGTGAAGTTCCTTTGGTCTTTTTGCAGTCCCAAGGAGTATACAGTACGCAGGGTAGCGACAGTGGCCCCCTTCTACCAGTGTGTATCTTTTAGCCAATCTGACTATCCGGTCAGCGAATACATTATCTTCAGGAAGGAAATTGTCTTTCAAGTAGCTCCGGATCTCCGATCCATGCATCGGAGCTCACTTGAGGATTTGAGTCTTGCGTGCTGGGTTGCTCGGAGCTTCTTGCAGCACCTACGACCCTTGATGGACACCATGGTAACAGGGCCATCGGGACCACCAGCTTCGAGGTGCTGGTCTCGCCCCCTTCGCTCAGTTCAGCAGGCTGAGCTGTTGGTCTTGACAATCTCCGGACAAAGGTTCCATCAGGAACCGGAGCTCCGGTTGAAGCTTTCGTCGAGAGTTCATCGGCTTCAGCGTTGTTGAGACGCTCGACATGGCAAAGATCCCGGACGTTGAAGTCCTTCAAAAGCTTCTGGACTTCAATTAGGTATGCAGCTAGTTGAGGGTTGTTGCAGCAGCATTCACCTTTGACTTGTTTTATGACGAGCTGCGAGTCACCCTTTACCAATAGCTGCTTGACACCATATGATAGTGCCACCTTGAGCCCATAGATTAATGCTTCATACTCCGCCATGTTGTTGGTCGCCTTGAAGTCAAGGTGAACCATGTATTTGACCTTCTCCCCGGTCAGAGCGAGGAGAAGGACTCCAGCTCTGGCCCCCTGCTTCTGCATGAAGCCGTCGAAGTAGAGAGTCCAATGAGGCTTAGTGAAGACCGGAACCTTGGGTTCTGACTTCTGCTCACTGGGTCCCCCAAGATTTGACGGAGAGGGGGTCCATTCTGCCATGAAGTCCGCCAATGATTGACTCTTGATCGCTTGTCTTGGGACGAATTCAAGGTCGAACTCGGCCAATTCCGCTGCCCACTTTGCAATGTTCCCAGTGGAGTTGGGGTTATGCAAGATTGCACGCAGTGGATAAGAAGTTACCGCTAAAATCTTGTGAGTTTGGAAGTAGTGTCAGAGCTTCCTAGAAGCAATAAGAACTACATAGAGCAGCTTGTGCACCTCCAGGTACTGAGTCTTGGTGTCATGGAGTACTTCGCTGATGAAGTACACTGGGCGTTGGACTGTTCGGACCCTACCGAAGGGGCCTGGAGCTTCCTCCTCATCAACCCAGACCCTCCCAGAGGGGTCTAGACCTTGTTCGGGGACCTCCAGGTTCTTGCTTGAAGAGCCCGGAGCTTCTTCTGAAGTGACTCGGACCTTCCTAGAGGGGTCCGAATCTTCTTGTTCAGCAACAGTGACTCCTTCATTTGAAGCAGACACATCCTCCGGCGTCTCGCCTTGAGGATTAGGGTCTGGGAGCTGGGACCCAGTGTGACGCCCGGTTCCGAAAACTGAACTAAGCTAACGCATATGTGTGCCCAGGATGTTCATCACACATACACGAGTGCAATCACAAAAGAGTATACAAAAAATTACCACAAGACAAAATTAATTAACCAAATTTTATTACACAAACCATATTATCCTCGAATACAAGCTCTAATAAATATTAATGACAAGTTCAACTAATGCAGCAGAAATAAACTAATTAAGCAAACTAAGCAGCATAAGCGACATGGTATGTATGCGCAGCTCCAATCAACACCACAGGCAAAGCTGACGGTAGACACGGCCTAGAACTCCGCATTATCACCATTAAACTCCCAATCCCGACCTGCAACTGTTGGGGGGAATTGCAAGAGTGAGTACATGTCGTACTCAGCAAGTGTGGAAAGTATGACATGTGGCTGATTCAAATGACGACAATAATAATGGTAAAGTGCTGAAAAGTACATTAAAACATTTGAAAAGCAATATAGTATAAGTATGTGAAGTAAACCCATCATAGTCATAAGTAATACCGTAATACCAAATCTGAATTCATTACCATCATCAAAAGTTCCAGATTTCACCATTGCCAAAAACCAGATTAAATACCAGAGATAAACTCATAACCAGCCATAACCATTACCAAACCATAACCATCCCAAATTCCAATTTGCCTCTAATCATGGAAGTTGTCCAGGTGCTCATAACCGGGAGCACGGCTATCATGATAGTTTTAATTAACACTCTGCAGAGTTTGTACCTCTTTACCCACGTGTTCGTGATTTCATCACCCTTCGGCGACTAAGAACCTCCCTTATGCCCATGACCCGTCGGTCACATTACACACTTCCGTTGGTGTGTGGCCAAGAGATCACAAAATAGCCTTTACAAAGGGATTACTAGCCTATTTAGACCCCACTGAGGTTTCACCGGTGGTGATGTCTCCCGCAGAGCACATCTTCAACCAAGGGCCCCCTCTTGAGCCATTCGGATCCCAGGGTAGTCCCACCAATCATCAACAAACCCAATCCGACTACCCCTTCCCCGAGCATCCACAATGGTCCAAACAGCACTAGCAAAGCCCTAATTAATCAGCTACGCCGCACCCATAACTTGGCCTCGTGGTGGCACTGTAGTCCTGGCTTATTCTCGCATGAACCGGTCCTTAGATCTGAAGCAAGCAAACCACCATAACATCCAACCCATCCACATACCAGGCTTGCTTAGATCATCCATTACCATACCATGTTTAACCAGTTCATGTTAACCATAATCTCATCCATGCATAATTATATTGAGTGATATAGTTGTTTCCCATCCCAGTCGATTACGCGAAGCAAAAAGGTAAAAACCCTTCCCGACTCTCTCTACCATAAATTCCAGGTGACAAGGGTGGTTTAGCAAATCTAGTAAACTTCCTACCATAGGATTTCCCACCAATTTGACACAAGCATGCAGTTTTGCAAACAAAACATTTATTTTAAAACAGGATCAATATGCTTCAAGGACACTTGCCTTGCTCTTGCTGTTGATTAGGGTCAAAGCCTTCAAACTCTTGATGCTGTAGATCCTCCGTGGCACTCTCTAGCGCAAATCCGTCTAATCCACACAATAAACATACAAGACAAGAAACACAATCAAAGAGTGCACAAATATTACTCAATATGACATGACATGCATGATTGATGCAAATGCAAGGTAGAACTTGTTAATAGATTGCTTTTAATGATCACTAACTAGCTCTAATAGATTATAACAGGTTTATACAGGTTTGGGGTTGATTAGATCAAATTTTAGAATTAATTCAACACAATTTAACCAGGAAGATCGGATTAGTTCGCTAGGGACCGGACAAGTCCGCACTTGACGAGATCAGCAGATTAGGGTTTTCTAGATCAACGTGAATTTGGAGATTAGGGGTTGAATTCACATAAGGAGAAGAGAATAGAAGGTATACCAGGTGTTTAGAACTCCAATGAACCAAGAAACTTGGAGGTAACACTTGGATCTTGATGATCTAGGGTTGGTGATGAACTTGGAGATGAATTGGTGGGGAAGGACGAAACTTGGTGGAGATCTTGATCCTCCTTCGTTTCCTCCTCTTCTTCTTCTTGTTTGGGATCTTCTACTCCTTCCTTGATGGTGGCTCCCCACGAACTAGGGTTTGGGTGGGTGGAAAAAGTGGCAAATAGATGTCAAACCAAGGGGTGGGGTTGTTTATATAGGGGTGGAGGCTAGGGTTAGATGGATTTCGAGTTTAGGATGAGTAGAGGTCGGTTTAGAGTCCCACATGGGCTCTAAAAGAGTTGGGCACGACGTCCCTAGGCCCACTTAACGTGAAACCCGAGAAACAAGTCGTAAAACAAAAGGTCAATCTCGGAGTCACGAAATATCGAACAAGTCCGGACAGGACCGGACTAGTCCGAAGTCATCCAGAGAGAAAATTGGACAAGTCTGGCCAAAAATCGGACAAGTCCGATCATAGTCAGAAAGGAAAACGTACAAGTCCGCTGGAACACCGGACTAGTCCGGAAAAGTCCAGGGACTTAGCAAATTTTCAAGGATTCGTGGAACATCGGACTAGTCCGCACAAGATCGGACAAGTCCGAAGTTTTCCAGGGGCAAATATCGGACTAATCCGCAGCAAAAACGGACAAGTACGTTTTGAGACAGAGAGAAATCGGACTAGTCCTCAGCAAAACCGGACTAGTCCGCACTTTCCTACATTTCTAAGTGCGGTTTTGTTCCAAATCAATTTTAAACTTGTTCCTCTTGTTACGGGTTAATGTTAAACATATATATGAGTGCATGTAGGGCATGATGCGTGAAAATGAGGGTGTTACAAACCTACCCCCCTTAAAATGAATCTCGCCCTCGAGATTCGACGCGGAAGAGAAGAGATAGGGAAATTCCTTCTTGATATCATCCTCTAGCTCCCAAGTTGCTTCTTTTTCTGTGTGGTGCTTCCATTGAACCTTACACCATCGAATCACCTTGTTCCTTGTGACTCTCTCCTTGGTTTCCAAGATTTTGACCGGTTGCTCGGCGTTCATCAAATCTTCCTCTAGTTCCAATTCTTCCATTGGAACTTGATCTTCCGGTACCCTGAGACACTTCTTGAGTTGGGAAACATGAAACACATCATGTACGTCTGAAAGATGAGCTGGCATCTCCAACTTATATGCTACTTCTCCTCTTTTGTCCAAAATCTTGAATGGTCCAATATAACGAGGTGTGAGCTTGCCTCTTATGTTAAACCTCTTATGACCTCTCATTGGTGACACCTTGAGGTAAACAAAATCTCCTATTTCAAAGGCTAATTTCCTTCTCCTATTATCCGCATAGCCTTTTTGCCTTGATTGGGCAGCCCTCAAGTTTCCACGAATTATTTGGACTTGCTTTTCGGCTTCTTGCAACATGTCCGGACCAAATACTTGATTTTCTCCTGCCTCATTCCATTCCAGAATAAAGGTGTCCTACACTTCCTCCCATAAAGCGCTTCATATGGTGACATTTTCAAGCTTGTTTGGTAACTATTGTTGTATGAAAATTCTGCGTATGGCAAGCTTTTGTCCCAACTTTTCCCATGCTTTAAAGCACAAGCTCTTAACATGTCCTCCAAAATCTGATTGGTCCTCTCGGTTTGTCCGTCCGTTTGAGGATGATATGCTGAACTAAAATTCAACCTCGTTCCCAAAGCTTCATGCAATTTTTGCCAAAATCTGGAGGTAAATTGAGAACCTCTATCCGAGACTATCTTCTTAGGGACTCCATGTCGACACACAATATGCTCCATGTATATTTCGGCCAATCGTGCAGCTGTATACTTGGTCTTCACAGGGACAAAATAAGCTGACTTGGTTAAGCGATCCACAATTACCCAAATTGAGTCATACCCGGACTGAGTACGTGGTAACCCAACTATGAAGTCCATACCAATTTCTTCCCACTTCCATTCCGGAATCTTCAACGGTTGCAATAGTCCGTCTGGCCTTTGATGTTCCGCCTTGACTCGTTGGCACACATCACACAGTGCTACGTATTCAGCTATGTCCTTCTTCATGCTATCCCACCAATAGCAAGTCTTCAAGTCTTTGTACATCTTCGTACAACCTGGGTGAATCGAGTAAGGCGAGTCATGTGCCTCCTTTAATATTGTCTCCCGAATATGCTTTACATCAGGCACAACGATTCTCTTTCCAAGCCATAAGGTACCATGTTCGTCTTTATCAAATCTGAATTCTCTCCCTTCTTCGATTCTTTCCTTGATTTCCCTGATCTCCTCATCTGTGGTTTGTGCCTCTCGAATTTCTTGCTCCAAGGCTGGGTTTAACTCCATCATCTCCATCTCGTTTACAAACCCAAGGTTCAACCGTTCAAACTCCTTACATAACTCGAATGGTAACTCTCGAACCGTGAGTTGATGACTTACTCCCTTTCTACTCAAAGCATCGGCCACTACATTGGCTTTTCCCGGATGATAGTTGATCCCCAAATCATAATCTTTGATGAGTTCCAACCATCTTCGTTGCCTCAAGTTCAGATCCGTTTGTGTGAAAATATACTTCAAACTCTTATGATCCGTATAAATTTCACACCTATGTCCAAGAATATAGTGTCTCCAAATCTTCAATGCATGTACCACAGCTACTAGTTCAAGATCATGCGTGGGGTAATTCTGCTCATGTTTCTTCAATTGTCTCGACGCATAGGCGACCACTTGACCCCCTTGCATCAATACACATCCAAGCCCTTGTCTTGATGCATCACAATAGATGTCGAAACTCTTGCTTACATCCGGCAATACCAAAACTGGGGCTGTTGTCAACCGCTTCTTCAACTCCTCAAAACTCTCTTGACAAGCTTGAGTCCATTGGAATGCCTTTCCCTTCATTAGCAACTCCGTCATAGGCTTGGCTATCTTGGAAAAATCCTTGATGAATCTACGGTAATATCCAGCCATCCCAAGAAAACTCCTTATTTCCTTGACGTTTTGCGGCGGTTCCCACTTCAACACATCCCTCACTTTACCAGGGTCAACCGATACTCCTCCTCCTGAGATTATATGACCCAAAAATGGCACCTCTTCCAACCAAAACTAACACTTGTTGAACTTGGCATACAATTGATGCTCCCTCAATTTCTGCAACGTAAGCCTCAAGTGTTCCTCATGTTCCTTCTCATCCTTCGAGTAGATCATAATATCATCAATAAACACCACAACGAACTTGTCCAAGTACTCCATGAAGACTTTATTCATGAGGTACATAAAGTAGGCAGGTGCGTTTGTCAATCCAAAAGACATCACAGTGTACTCATAAGATCCATACCGTGTCCTAAAAGTTGTCTTGGGTATGTCCGATGGTCTAATCTTCATTTGAAAGTATCCTGACCTCAAATCAATCTTAGAGAAGACACAAGCACCCTTCATTTGATCAAACAAGTCTTCTATGCGTGGCAAGGTGTACTTGTTCTTGATGGTTACCTCGTTGAGAGCTCGGTAATCCACACACATCCTTTGGGATCCATCCTTCTTGTCCACGAATAGAACGGGCGCTCCCCAAGGTGAAGAGCTAGGGCGAATAAAACCCTTCTCTAATTGCTCTTGAATTTGTTTCTTGAGCTCCGCTAATTCCATAGGAGGCATCCTATACGGCCTCTTAGCTATAGGTGCAGTTCTAGGTATTAAATCAATAACAAACTCAATGTCTCGATCGGGTGGCATACCTGGCAACTCATCCGGAAAAACATCCAAAAATTCACACACCACCGGAATCTCCTCAACTGCGACACCATCCATATGATTCAGCTCTAATTGCTTCGATGCATGTTGGGTTGCTTCAAATTCTACGGTGATCCCTTCTTCATTAGTCAACTTCACCGTCTTTGTGGCACATTCAATAACTCCATTGTGCTTCCTCAACCAGTCCATACCAAGTATAATATCCAACCCTTGAGAATCTAAAACAATGAGGTTGGCGGAGAATTCTACCCCCCCTTATTCTAAGGCTTGCTTTTGGACATACTATATTTGTCCTCATCTCTCCTCCAGGAGACTTAACCAACAGAGTAAACTTCATATGAGAGATAGGCAAATTATACTTGGCAACATACTTCGATGCAATGAATGAATGCGATGCTCCAGAATCAAATAACATAGTCGCGGGGTTGGAGTTGGCGAGAAACATACCAATGACCACGTCATCCGCTTGTTGGGCATCCTCCGTAGAGACATGGTTCACGTTACCACGAGCAAAATTTTGCTGTCCACGGCTTCCTTGTGGCTGTCCTCCATTAGGTCTTGGGTTTTGCCTCGATGCATTGCTTCCTTGACCAAGGCCCGACTTAGGACATTGATGTGCAAAGTGTCCAGCTTCTCCACAAGTATAGCACTTTTTAACTCCACCAGAATTATTGGGACGAGCTTGGTTTGAACATTGGCTCCAGGAAAATCAGCACGAGGTGCATAAGGCATCGGAGGCCTAGGTGCTTGCATGACAGGGCGCTGCTGCACAAACTGAGTTGGGCGCGGTGCATAACTAGGGCGCTGAGCAGGAATAGAGGAGCTGTAATGAGGCGCATTGGGTGGCGCAAAGCGAGGGCGCACATTACTTCCTTGTTGCTGTCCTTGATATGGCGCCTTCCTCTTGATTTCTTGCTCCATCTCACGGATCTTGTTCTCAACCACAATTGCTTTGTCCACAAGCTTCTGAAAATTGACATAATCGCAGTTGAGTAGTTGCACTTGGATCGTATTATTCAATCCCCTCATGAACAAGTATTGCTTCCGGCTGTCCCGGCTAACATCCTCAGGCGCATATCTTGAGAGTTGAGTGAACTTATTGAGATATTCACTCACGCCTGATTTTCCTTGTCTCAAGTTCTCAAATTCTTGCCTCTTCAAGAGCATAACACCTTCCGGCACATAATGAGAACGGAAAATCTCCTTGAATTCCGCCCAGGTAATTCTCTCTTGGTTCTCATGAGTATTGCAATAAGAATCCCACCAATCTGCAGCTGCTCCAACGAGTTGATGAGAAGCAAATAGCACCTTCTCCCGGTCACTGCATTGGACAATGGCTAGCTTCTTCTCCACGGTCTTGAGCCAATCATCCGCATCCATAGGGTCTGCGGCTTGAGCAAAGGTTGGCGGCCTAGTCCTCATAAACTCTCCCAATCGGTTATGAGGAGGTGGGGGTGGCGATGGAGGCATGTGGGGCTGATTGTTGATATAGCCAGCCTGCAGCTGTCCCATAGTCTGTATCATGGTCTGCATGAGCTGGTTTTGCATAGCCAATAGCTGCTCGATGTTGATAGCTCCCTGAGTAGATCCTTGCCCATTGTTGTTCTGAGGCACTTCATTGTTCTCCTCTTCATCATTGCCATCCCTCTGGTTGCGAGTCCTCACCATCTGAAGAAAAGCAGTAGGTAAGTATTAGAAAATGCCCCAACTATATGCATCAAGGGATATGAAACTAAACAACTAGCTACACTAGCCTAGGTGGACATGGCAATGCTAAAGCATCCCAAAATCCTCTATTAGGCACACAAGCAAACAATATATATAGCAAACAGCACTCCAAGCAAAAACACATCGATTCCTGAGTGCTCCTATGTGCTCTAAAGTGTCCATTCTATCTAGGCTGCATCATACGGTCAACCTGTGGCTCTGATACCAATCTGTGATGCCCGGTTCCGAAAACTGAACCAAGCTAACGCATATGTGTGCCCAGGATGTTCATCACACATACACGAGTGCAATCACAAAAGAGTATACAGAAAATTACCACAAGACAAAATTAATTAACCAAATTTTATTACACAAACCATATTATCCTCGAATACAAGCTCTAATAAATATTAATGACAAGTTCAACTAATGCAGCGGAAATAAACTAATTAAGCAAACTAAGCAGCATAAGCGACAGGGTATGTATGCGCAGCTCCAATCAACACCACAGGCAAAGCTGACGGTAGACACGGCCTAGAACTCCGCATTATCACCATTAAACTCCCAATCCCGACCTGCAACTGTTGGGTGGAATTGCAAGAGTGAGTACATGTCGTACTCAGCAAGTGTGGAAAGTATGACATGTGGCTGACTCAAATGACGACAATAATAATGGTAAAGTGCTGAAAAGTACATTAAAACATTTGAAAAGCAATATAGTATAAGTATGTGAAGTAAACCCATCATAGTCATAAGTAATACCGTAATACCAAATCTGAATTCATTACCACCATCAAAAATTCCAGATTTCACCATTGCCAAAAACCAGATTCAATACCAGAGATAAACTCATAACCGGCCATAACCATTACCAAACCATAACCATCCCAAATTCCAATTTGCCTCTAATCATGGAAGTTGTCCAGGTGCTCATAACCGGGAGCACGGCTATCATGATAGTTTTAATTAACACTCTGCAGAGTTTGTACCTCTTTACCCACGTGTTCGTGATTTCATCACCCTTCGGCGACTAAGAACCTCCCTTATGCCCATGACCCGTCGGTCACATTACACACTTCCGTTGGTGTGTGGCCAAGAGATCACAAAATAGCCTTTACAAAGGGATTACTAGCCTATTTAGACCCCACTGAGGTTTCACCGGTGGCGATGTCTCCCGCAGAGCACATCTTCAACCAAGGGCCCCCTCTTGAGCCATTCGGATCCCAGGGTAGTCCCACCAATCATCAACAAACCCAATCCGACTACCCCTTCCCCGAGCATCCACAATGGTCCAAACAGCACTAGCAAAGCCCTAATTAATCAGCTACGCCGCACCCATAACTTGGCCTCGTGGTGGCACTATAGTCCTGGCTTATTCTCGCATAAACCGGTCCTTAGATCTGAAGCAAGCAAACCACCATAACATCCAACCCATCCACATACCAGGCTTGCTTAGATCATCCATTACCATACCATGTTTAACCAGTTCATGTTAACCATAATCTCATCCATGCATAATTAAATTGAGGGATATAGTTGTTTCCCATCCCAGTCGATTACGCGAAGCAAAAAGGTAAAAACCCTTCCCGACTCTCTCTACCATAAATTCCAGGTGACAAGGGTGGTTTAGCAAATCTAGTAAACTTCCTACCATAGGATTTCCCACCAATTTGACACAAGCATGTAGTTTTGCAAACAAAACATTTATTTTAAAACAGGATCAATATGCTTCAAGGACACTTGCCTTGCTCTTGCTGTTGATTAGGGTCAAAGCCTTCAAACTCTTGATGCTGTAGATCCTCCGTGGTACTCTCTAGCGCAAATCCGTCTAATCCACACAATAAACATACAAGACAAGAAACACAATCAAAGAGTGCACAAATATTACTCAATATGACATGACATGCATGATTGATGCAAATGCAAGGTAGAACTTGTTAATAGATTGCTTTTAATGATCACTAACTAGCTCTAATAGATTATAACAGGTTTATACAGGTTTGGGGTTGATTAGATCAAATTTTAGAATTAATTCAACACAATTTAACCAGGAAGATCGGATTAGTCCACTAGGGACCGGACAAGTCCGCACTTGACGAGATCAGCAGATTAGGGTTTTCTAGATCGACGTGAATTTGGAGATTAGGGGTTGAATTCACCTAAGGAGAAGAGAATAGAAGGTATACCAGGTGTTTAGAACTCCAATGAACCAAGAAACTTGGAGGTAACACTTGGATCTTGATGATCTAGGGTTGGTGATGAACTTGGAGATGAATTGGTGGGGAAGGAAGAAACTTGGTGGAGATCTTGATCCTCCTTCGTTTCCTCCTCTTCTTCTTGTTTGGGATCTTCTCCTCCTTCCTTGATGGTGGCTCCCCACGAACTAGGGTTTGGGTGGGTGGAAAAAGTGGCAAATAGATGTCAAACCAAGGGGTGGGGTTGTTTATATAGGGGTGGAGGCTAGGGTTAGATGGATTTCGAGTTTAGGATGAGTAGAGGTCGGTTTAGAGTCCCACATGGGCTCTAAAAGAGTTGGGCACGACGTCCCTAGGCCCACTTAACGTGAAACCCGAGAAACAAGTCGTAAAACAAAAGTTCAATCTCGGAGTCACGAAATATCGGACAAGTCCGGACAGGACCGGACTAGTCCGAAGTCGTCCAGAGAGAAAATCGGACAAGTCTGGCCAAAAATCGGACAAGTCCGATCTTAGTCAGAAAGGAAAACGGACAAGTCCGTTGGAACACCGGACTAGTCCGGGAAAGTCCAGGGACTTAGCAAATTTTCAAGGATTCGTGGAACATCGGACTAGTCCGCACAAGATCGGACAAGTTCGAAGTTTTCTAGGGGCAAATATCGGACTAATCCGCAGCAAAAACGGACAAGTCCGTTTTTAGACAGAGAGAAATCGGACTAGTCCTCAGCAAAACCGGACTAGTCCGCACTTTCCTACATTTCTAAGTGCGGTTTTGTTCCAAATCAATTTTAAACTTGTTCCTCTTGTTACGGGTTAATGTTAAACATGTATATGAGTGCATGTAGGGCATGATGCGTGAAAATGAGGGTGTTACACCCAGACTCGTCTTCAGGTAGCTCTGGACCCTCCCGGAGGGGTCTGGATTCCTGAACTGGAGATGATTCTGGTCTTTCCGCAACCAGGACCATGTCGACAACTTCGTCAGTTGTCAAAATGTAAAGCAGAAGTGGCTCACCAGGATTCAGAGCTACCAAGGTTGGTAGGGTGGTGAGGAGCTGCTTCAGCTCCTGAAATGCCTTTTCTGCTTCTTCAGACCATTGGAATGGTCTGGACTTCCTCAATAACTTTAAGAAGGGTAGCGCCCGTTCTGTCAGTCTTGAGATGAACCGGCTGAGGGCAGCTAGACATCTAGTCAGCTTCTGGACATCCTTGATACGGGCTGGTGGCCGCATGTCTTTGATAGCTTTAATATTTGTTGGATTTGCTTCTATTCCTCGGTGCTTCACCAGGAATCCAAGAAGCTTTCCAGAGCTAGCCCCAAAGACACACTTGTCTGGGTTCAGCTTCGTGCGTGTGACTCACAACTTGTCGAAGACAGCTTGCAAGGTGTCAAGGAATGACTCCTTGTTCTTGATCTTGGCGACAATGTCATCAACGTACACTTCCACTACATCTCTGATGATCTCTCCAAAAGTTTTGTACATAGCTCGTACAAACATTGAAGCAGCATTTTGAGAACAAATGGCATGGCGGTGTAACAATATAATCCATCTACTATGATGAAGGAAGTATGTTCTTCATCTCCCCTAGACATTCTGATTTGATGATACCCAGAATATGCGTCTAGGAAACACAGTAATTCACACTCGGAGGTGGAATCCACTATTTGATCTATTCTAGGTAGTGGGAATGGATCTTTTGGACATGCCTTATTCAAGGTAGTGTAGGCGATACACATTCGAATCTTCCCGCCGGCCTTGGGTACAACGACTGGGTTTGCAAGCCATTTTGGGTGGAAGACTTCTCGGATGAATCCAACTTCAAGCAACTTATTCACTTCTTGACGTATGAAGTTTTTTCACTCTACTAATTGCTTTCGAGGCTTCTGATGTACAGGCCGAGCGTCGGAATAAATCTTCAGATTGTGCTCGATCACTTCCATAGGGATCCCAAGCATTTGTGACAATCGCCAGGCAAACACGTCAACATTAGCCCGGAGGAAAGTGATGAGCGCGAGTTCCTATTTGTCATTCAGACCTCCCGATATACGGGTGGTCTGAGTGGCGTCGGAACCGATTTGGATGACTTTGATGGGGATGTCGGTGTCGCTGCTTGGTTGCACGCGAGGTGCGGAGGTTGAGCCTTGATGACGAATGCTTGGGGGTTTCAGAGCTTGCTCCTTTTCGGATTCTTCCTCCTGCGTTGTAGCAAGCGCATGGAGTTCCTCCATAGCAGTCACTCTGGAGGTGCGATCTCCGCGGATCCGGAGAACACCTGCTGGTGTTGGCATCTTCAACACCAAATAGCCATAATGAGTAGCAGCCATGAATTTGTACAAGGCTGGCCTGCCCAAAATGGCATTGAATGGCAAGTTGATCTGCGCCTCATCAAAGACCAACTTCTCAGTGTGGTAATTCTCCCGGGTCCCGAAGGTCACCAGGAGAGTAATAGCACGGAGTGGAGTTATAGCCCCCGGACCTACTCCAGAGAAAGGTCAGGAGGGGCGAAGATTCGAAGGTCGAAGCTGAAGCTTGACGAAAGCTTTGAAGCTTATGAGGTTCAACTCTGAACCTCCGTCCACCATCACCTGGTGGAGTTGGATGTTGTTGATGGTAGGAGATACCATCAGTGGAAGTTGGCCAGCTCCGATCATGTTCTGAGGGCAGTCTGACACATCAAAAGTGATGGCAGTGTCCATCCACTTTTGGTGCGGCTCTGCCCTGGCGGTGGGAGCTACTGAGGCCATGTCCCGCCGCATGGTCTTGAGGACATGGCGGGAGGTGATGTCCCACGAACCACCAAAAATGGTGTTCATGGTCTTCCGACGCTCGTTGTCGGAGACGTCGGAGTCGTCGTCGATGGAGGTGTAAATAGCCTTCAAAACATTTTTAGGGTCCCGAAAGCCTAACTCCTCTTTAGCCGGAGCTTCGTCGACTTTCTATTTTCCTTCCCTTTGACGGAAAGGAACTTCTTCCCGGTGCTTGTTGTAGCGTTCGACAAAGTTCTAGACCTCTCAGCAACCTTCCAAGTTGTGGTTGTTCGTCTTGTGTATGGGACAACACATCTTGGAGCTGCATCCGTCTTCAGACGACGGCCGAGGTCGTTTCTCGAGGCATGGCCCCCGACCACCCGGAGCTGCGGTAGCAGCGGCAGTAGGTGTGCCGGCCGATGGCTTTTTCTTGCCGTTGGACTTTTTCTTCTTCTTGCTACTCCCAGAGGTAGTGGCTTCACCTTTGGAGGACTTTTTGTTGTCCTCTACAGGTGGTTGGGAGTGCATTTTACGGCCCTTCGCAGCTTTGGCGCACTTGTCTATCAGGCTGAAGAGTTTCGTGACGCTGGTGACTTCCTTGGTCGCCAGCTTCTCCAGCATCTTTTTGTCTCGTACGCCCTATCTAAATGCCACAATAACAGAAGCGCTTGAGATAGAAGGTATGGTGTTTCGTACCTGGGAGAACCTCTGGATGAAGGATCGCAGGGGCTCTCCCCCCTTCTGCTTGACAGCAAAAAGGTCCAGTTCGGCGCCTGGTCAGGTGTATGAACTCCCGAAATTGGCGGTGAACTGTTGGCACAGTTCCGCCCAACTGTTGATGGAGTCGGGCGAAAGGCTCATGAACCAGGACCTGGCGGTCCCAGTCAAAGCCACGGGGAAATAATTGGCCATTACAACCTCATTGCCTCCAACTGCAAGGATTGCGGTGGGGTAGATTTGGAGAAACTCAGCGGGATTGACAGTCCCGTCAAATTTCTCCGGCAGTTGAGGCCGGAACTTCTGCGGCCATTTGACCATGCGTAAGTGCATGGCCAGGGCAGAACAGCCTCCCCCTACTCCCTCGGGTGCAGGACTGTCCCGAGCCTCTCGCCTCTCGCGAGCTCGCTCGATGTGGACGCGATCGTCTTGTTGGCGGTAATGGCGATCAAGCTCCGCCCGGAGGTCGTGAGTTGAAAGCCTGGTTACCGTATGGTCGTTCCCCGGAAGGAAGCGACGTCGCCTGTTGAGACGCAGCACAACTCCTGTGTTGTGAAGCGTGCGGACAAGTCTACTCGACACAGTCAAATGCTGCAATGGGGCCCACCCCAAGGGGGGAGGACCTTGGTTGCTGATGTGATCGGCTACTGCTGCAACCAAATGTTCCACATCAACTCTCCACTGCTCCATTGCACCCTGGGATGCTCCTGGAGGTGGTGGACATTGGAGAAGAGCACGCGTGGCATGGAGCGCGTGTTCAGGGTTGTTGTTCGTCGATGCTGTGACCGACGCGGAAGCTCCATCTTGCTGTCCAGCTTGATTTGCCAGTGCGGATGGTGGCGGCGGTGGCATGACTCCTGCTGGAGCCACAGCACCTGCTGGCTGCTGCATTTGGAGGGATTGTCTCTAGCAGGTTGCGCAGCAGGGTTGCCGTTGGATGATCCAGCAGCAGAGTTCACCATCCTTGAATCTCAGGCGCCCCTACCTAGCGTGCCAACTGTCGGAGTTTGGTTCCGGCAATATCCCGGTACTACTGTTGGTAGCCCGCAGAGTTTGTAGTTCGGTATTGGGCGTGCAGAGATTTAGAACACGATGGCAAGTTGACACGAGGATTTATGTGGTTCGGGCTGCCTAAGCGTAATACCCTACTCCACAAGGTGTGTAGTTGTTGTATTGAACGTCTGAGCACTTGTGAGTGTTTGTCAGAGCCGAGTCTGGAAGAGGTCTAGAAGAATCGTCCCCTTGTGTATCGCTTGACTAGTCCTTTTATAGTACAAAGACTGGTCATTACACCGTTAGCCTGACTCGACATGTGCCCCTGGTGGTTACTGATTTTTAATACACAATTAATGATCTTAATTACCCTTAATAGTGTGGTAACGTGCCTTGACAGTCCCGTTACTGGTATTAAGGGCCCTCCGATCGTGTGTCATTAAGGTGGTATTAATGACACCTAATCGGGTCTTGAAGTCCTTGATTGTCCCTTGAAGGTCCGAGCCGTTGGGGGTCCACCAGTCTGATTGTTGAGGCTGAAGGTCCGGTGGTTGGACATGTGGCAGCTTCGGAGTTTACCGTTTGGGACGGGTAGGTCCGGTGCAGTTGTACACGTGTCGGTACCAGAGCTTCCCCCTGTCGGGGGTTAGGTCCGGGGGTGCTGCGTAGGAATTTGGCCCAGAGCTTTCCCATGTGTGGGACGTAGCTCCGGTTGCAGTATACACATGGCAGCACCGGGACTAACCATAGAAAAGAGGCAAGTCCGGTCCCGCATGACATGTGGGGCCTTCGGAGGTCTTCAACTCAGACACGTGAAGTTCCTTTTGGTCTTTTTGCATTCCCAAAGGGTATACGGTATGCAGGGTACCGACCACTCTATTAGGCTATGTATATGAGTACTTAGAGTATAGTAGGAGTACCCCCGTATCGTAGCCTAACCCTCACTAGGACAACCTTTCCCCTTAGTAGATTGCTTAAGTGTGTGTCACACAACCCCTTTTATCATCTTACCCCTGTTCAGATAAATACTTAGTACCGTATACGTTGATCATGAGAGTAGTGTTTCCTTTACTTCATCGCCTTCCTTTGAGATAAACACAATACCCTTGGGAATACTCTTGGGTGAAATGCTACAACGGTATCTTCCATGAGCTTGCAGATCTCATCTCTTACCAAAGAAGATCTGTGGTGTTAAGAAATACCAACAAGCATTTTTGGCGCTATTGCCGGGGAAGGCTAAGGAAGTGAAGGATAGCTATCACTTATGATTAAGTTGTAGGTACTAGTAGTTATTATACATGATTACTCTTGCTTTGTTTTCTCCGTTGTGTGAAAACAGGATAGTGTTTGGCTAACCCATTCTTTGGGAAAGCCAAAGAGGACGCAATAGCTTAAATCTAATAGTACTTCAAGGCATTCCTCGACAAATTCTTCTCGTTGGGCAACAACGTTGCCCACAATGGAATGATTCTCCAGCTTCCAGCAGGAGCCAAAGGCATCTATCCCCAAAGCTTGGGGGAGATGATGAGACAACCATCCATCCCATGGGGGAGGCTCCAAGATTATATCTTAGATTTCCTCGACCATGGGGTGGATGGTTGGCTCATCATCCAACACTCCTACAAATGGTTGACTTCATCGACCCATGGTCAAATTCATATTGAAGTTGTAGGTGACCTCTTCTCATTCATCATCAGAAAGATGAATATTTGATTGAGAATATGGTCACCATCTAGGGGTCGATAAATGAATGCTCAAGTTCCATTAGTGTGGCATGCACACCATTGACAAGGTGAACATGCTAGCCATGAAACTGGACCTCCTATTGAATGGTCAAGAAGGTCAAGCCAATGGAGAAATATTTGGATGATCCAAGTTATGGATATTCACATGATTTGTAAAAATCCATTTCAACATGGTACACTTGGGGTGATTTATTTCCCTAAGACTCATGGGAATCTTTAATTTCATAACAACTCCAAAGGCCACCACCAACAAGGAGGTCAAAAGTGGAATCAATACCATCAAGGAGGCTATGTAAATTTGAATTCTAGCGAGTTCAACTTCAACCAGTCTACCTTGAAGTATCTTGTCCATGGCCAAGGATAAATCAATGACAACATGAAGCATTTGGCCAAGGACAAGACACTTTAAAGAGCATTCAAGATCCAAGGGATCCACTATCACTTGTTATACGAAACACTTCGGCGAAGCCCGTGCAACTTTGGGCAAAGCGACATTGTGGATAAAGCATTTATTGTTTGATTATGGACTCCACATTTTGTTATGCCCAAGAAAGCATCTTGATCCTAGATCAAGCATGGGTTGAATCAAAAAAATATTTTGAAGGTCGAAGAGACACCCCCATAATTGGACATCCCCATCTGCCTTTATGAGGAATGAGGAGACTCCATCATTTCATCCACGATGACATCCTAAGAAAACAGAGAAGCAAGGGACATTCAAATGGCCAAATCCGCCAAAAAGGGAATGGCGGGAGAAGGACAATCCTCACCATGTTCATGAAAGAATATCTTCAAGAAGGAAAAGTCATCGCAACATCAATAAGTCTTCATCAAAGCGACAATGTGGTCGGGGCACCACATTCCCCACTTGTCCAAATGACAGCCAAAGGAAGTTTAGCATGTCAATCAAGAGAAGTCATCCATGCCTTCATCTCCGGGTATGGACGACACATCATCATGCTAAAAAGGACGGAGGTAAGTCCCGCTCATTGGACTTTAAAAATTCGGTGAGTTCTTACAAATAGGTTAATCGGTAGTTATCTCATATTTTATTTTCCCAATTGCATATTTGAATTTCTCATCAAACCTTGCATTTGCGTTTAGAATGTTTAAATTTGCACACTTTCATGTTGGGAAGTAAAATTTCTAACCAACATAAAACTAAAATTTTGAATTAAGGAAGAAATTTAATTGGATATGAAATTTTTGAATAACTACTTGAATTTAATTTCCTCATTCAAACCAAAAAGATTTCCCTTGATTCTCTTTGCATTTGCAAGTTGTTTCAAGTTGGGTAAGATAATTTGCCAAATGGTTCAATTTACTTTTAACTAACATAACCCATTTTCGAGTTGTTTTGTTTGTCCTTGATTCTATTGCAGACAGGAGGAAGTGTGTAAAGAGGTTGGAAAGCCTCATCAAGCTCAACGCCCCATCGGGAGGATTCAAGTGCATAGCCCTCCACCGATCTCATTTTGAGTTCATGGTGGAGGCATGCTCAAGATAATGGCTCGATGCAGGAGCAAGATGAAGCTCATTCAACTCCAACCTCAACTTGGCAAAAGATATCGAACATGAAGGCTACACCAAAATCCATAGTCGTGAATTTTATACACAACAACCTTCGACCCGAACTGCTCTTTAATTGAGGTAAGAGTTTAAAATTTTCCATCATATGGATCGCGATATGATTGAATGATTTGTTCTTGCATTGGCGAGGAAGGTCTACAACTCCTCATCATTCAATTCTTATGCATCCTCATGAGAGTAAGTGTTGGCATTGCCTTTTGATTTTTCGAAAGGAAACTTGCGAATAAATTTGAACAAGTACCTAAAATTTCATAAGTATTGTTTAAATTGACTTAGACATGTTCTGCCTAAGTTTGGTAAACAAAGCTTACAGAATAGCTTAATGGTTAAATTGGCATGTAGTAACCTAGGAATAGTGATATCCGTAATTTTGATTTGAGACAAATTCATACATGGATCTCTAGATTAAAATTCCTAGGCAAGACATTAGAAATGTTCAGGAGGATAAAATTGAGAAACTTGTTTGCCATGATCCAAATATTTAATACTTGCTCTTGTAAAAAGTAAAGATGGTTACAAAATTCAAGACGAAGAGACCCATTTAGTGTACACCTATCACTTGCATTGTTATGAGTAGGAGATTTAGAAAATTTGTAAATTGATTAATTTATAAGACTCCACTCTTATATCAATGAATAGTACATTGTTTATGGATGCACTCAAAATTGGACCCGATGTATCTTTTTTGCTTTTCTTCCCTGGATGTACAAATGGAATTCGATCATCTAACATAAACTTTCAGCTGTACATGTGCTGGGAGCTAACCATCCCTCTCTATCCAAGGGGGAAAGAATGCAAGAGTTATAGGATCGAAGAGCACGTGAAAATCTACCACAGGGGGGGGTGAATGGTAGGTTTAAAAAATCTTACACAGCGGAAACCATTAAATCTCAACCCCTTCGGCAGAAAAATGATTTGTTAAAGAAATCGTGTGTAAGACTAATCTAAATGTGTTTCACCATGAAAAAAGTGATATATATCAGAGAGAATCAAGTCACAAAGACGAAACAACAAGAATCACTCAAATCCGTCGAGGGAAACTCAAGTTACGAATGAAAGATCAAATAAAGGTCAATCTGTCCTACTCGAGAAAAACAGTTCTGGAACGCTGCAAAGAAACTTGTGTATATCAGAAACCACAAATCCAATGACCGTAAATTTTGATAGATGATAGATAATCAAGTTGTGAAGACAGCCCAAAAGGTATCACGTCAATTGGATCTGTAAAACTCGAGTTATGATAAAAACCACCGAAGAAAGGTAGTGTTGTGCAGAAAACTCGATGCGAAAAACTTGTCTGGAACAAGTCGGACGAACAAGGCACAAAAGTTCCTTTCAACTACGATCTTTATTCAATAGAACACAAGAGGAACAGCCCCAAAGTCATATCTCAGGAGCTCTGGCCTCCCTTGCTTATATAACCAGCCCTTAGGCCAACCCAATCTCAAATAGGACTCTAATCCTACTCAAATCACGAATCGAAACTTTCCATAAGACTTCCAAACACCTTAGGAACGTATAACACATTCCTAAAACAACTCAAATTCGTGACCCACACAAAATACTATCATAACCAACTCAAAACTTTCCATATTTGAGTCAAACACGACTCAGCCGCAGCCTGAGTCCATAACCTAGTCGGTTGGACCTTTCCGACCAATTCTTTACGTCCACATATCTTCATCACGCCTCAGAACCATTTAGCCACGTCCATGTACTCCTTGCATAAGTGCAAACATCTTCCAACGACATCCACAATACCTTCATATGCATTGTTCTTGATTCAAACATGTTGCGCAACCTCCCGATCAACTCAACCACAATTCCTCCCGAACATGGTTGTTGAACCTCATCTTTTTCCTAAGAATAGTTCAATGGATCCCGTCACCAGCCATGTCTTAAACTCAAGCAACACCTGCACATGAATAAACAACCAATACTTCCGAGCACAAGTCCTCAACTTGACTCTCGTTAGTTCCGAAACTACAACATCTTACGTGAGCACTTCACATAAGCATGTTGCAAACCATAGCAAAATGATATCCACCATATCAACCAAAACGCACCAAAAACTAAGCAAATGAATACTAAGCAATCTTTCCAACAATGTAAAGCAAGTTCGAGACAATTCACAGTAAAAGCAGGAACATTGCGATCAAGCTCCGAACCTTGCCAAAGCTAATCGGAGCTTGAGCCAGAGCTTACCAAAGCTAGTACAACCTAGCGCTGGGGCTTACCAAAGCTAGTACAACCTAGTGCCAGAGATTGCCAAAGCTAGTTAGAACTAGTCAATCCAAAAGCCGGATCTAGAAAAACATGTCGGAGCTAACCAACATAAGTCAGACCTATCAAAACATATCGGAGCTTAACAACGACATGCCAGAGCTAAAGACAAAGCTCACCGGAGCTAACCAAAAACATGTCGGACCTAGACAAAGAAATTTGGACCTATTGTCAGACCTTGCAGAAGCTCGGAGCTAGAGTCAGACCTTGCTAAAAAGATTTTATGGCAGCATTCAAAACTTTTATTGTCAAAGGCAATGTATTCAGCACACATAGGTCTCACAAGAGTAATGTTTCTCTGTAGGCATACAAGAAGTCGATTGTTGAAGGAAGATTTAAAGTTACCATTTCAACATTTATTCGCTAATGAGTAACTGAGCGTGGTTGAAACCTATCGGGATAAATCTCAAGGGCCAATCATAGCTTTACAAGGACGGAGGTTTGTCATGAAAACCTTCCATGAGCAGCTAATGGGCTGCTATGAATAAGTGGGATATCTATGCTCCCAACTATTCTAAGCACCCATTCATGCTCAAGGGAGTTGCCACCATCAACAAATATATCATGTCGATTGCTCAACCGTACTTTTGTGCACATTGTTCCTTTGTGGCTAAAGGTTATTTTAACCATAGCCAAGGAACGATAGATCACATCCAACACATGATGGGTGCATGTTGTTCCTTTGTGGCTAAATGTTATTTTGACATTAGCCAAGGAATGGCGGATCACAACCAACACATGATGGGTGCCCCTTGTTCCTCTGTGCTTAGGAGTTATCATGACCTTAGCCAAGGAATGAAAGATGACACTCAATGCATGGGAGGCCTTTAGGTGCAGATGAGCGGGCATTGTGAACACTCTTCTCGACAAAACTCATGGCACCCTTGGGAGGCAAAACAACATCAACACTCAACCCTCCAATGTCGAAGACATGTTGCAACAAGGTTTGGCGAACCTCATGGCCTACCCCCGCCGTTAGGGTTTCGACCCCTATCGCGGACTTTGACAAAAAAAACATGGGGGGGGACCCCCACTTGAGGAAACTTGTATCACAAGCCATCTTGCATTTCATCTCCCCTTTTTACACATCACTGCATTCAAAAAAAAAAGAAAAACACTTAGGATAGGATTTAATAAATAAAATATGTGCAATTTTCGAAGTGTTAATGCGACACCTCCCCCGGATCTGCAAAGGAGTAGCCTGCGAAGGTTCTTCGATCAGCAGGGCTTAGTTCTCAATCGAGTGATCGTGCGTATGAGATGGTGGTTTCTATGTGGTTCGAGCCGCAAGAGCATAACACCCTACTCCATGGTGAGGTTGTATTTCTGGTGTGTGTGTGTGAATGCGTGGATTGGCCATCCTTTGTAATGGTGGTTGTCTGGTCCTTTTATAGATAAGGCCAGATGCCTTAGAAGTGGGGTCTGGGGCCCGACGAGTGGCCCTGGGGCGATCTTATTCTAAAGATCTATGGCTTCTCGCATAAGCTTCCTCCGGCCGCGGCTTGAAGACTTGTCGTCTTGCCGACTCAATTGCTAGTGGCCCATGCTTAGTCATTGATGAGGGCAGGGAATGTCCCATCCATCTATCCCTGGCGTCATAATCTACCCACTTAGCGGAGTGGGGTAGGCCTATTGCGCCTTCACTGTGATGCGATTGGATGCAGCAGTACCTGACAGCAGGCGCACGCCGCGTCACGTGCCTGGGGAAGACGCCAGTCTTCAATGCCTTATGTAGACAAGGTGCACCACCCACTTAACTCCCGCAATCCACCGCCCAGGGCATGTTGCAGGGTACGTGGCAGCTCGAGAGCTAGCCTCTTCTAGGGAGGTCGGGTTCCGACCCGCTGACCACGTGGCAGCTCCGGAGCGCGCTCCTGAGTATAGCGGGGGCTCTAGGGACATGGGACACATGGCAGAGCCAAAGCCTGCCTCTTCAGGGAGGTGGCCTATCTGTTGTCTCAAGCCACGTGGCAGCTCTGGAGCCCACTCCCATGGGGGGAGCGGGATCCTGTCCTGCTAGACACGTGGCCGCTTGGGAGCCCGTCCCTAATGGGGAGCTAGACTCCTCCTTGAGGTTCAAGTGGGTACTCCAGACACCGTATCTAAGGTAGAGGGGTCTGAGCCTTCTGGACATGCGGCGCCCTCAGACCCCACCTTGGCTAGGAGGTAGGGCACCTAGGTGGCTTTAGCATGTGCGTGAGGGTACCCGGTATGCAGGGTACCGACAGTGGCCCCTGGGTCCACCCTTGGGGGAGGTGATGAGCCCGAGGGTGGAGCCCTATCCCTGCTTTCTCACGCTGTATTTTGATTTTTTCTTGATCAGCAGAAATGGTGTGCGCCTCTGCCATCGTGGCCACGTGTCCCTCTCTGGTTAAGGGCTCGTGGCGACGGGATCTTTGCTTGCTGCAGCTTCTTTACTACGACGGTTCCCAATGCGGATGATGCACTTCTGCTGCTTCCACCCCCGCTGTCGGAGTGTTTTTCTGGCAATTCTCTTGACACTACCGTTGGTAGCTCGCGGAGTTTGTAGTTCGGTAGTGGGTGCACAGAGATTCCAAAGAGTATGGCAAATGGACACAAGGATTTATGTGGTTTGGGCCGCCTGAGCATAATACCCTACTCCACAGGGTATGTAGCTGTTGTATTGAGCGTCTAAGAGTCTAGAGCTTCTAGAGAGTTTCCAGTCCAGAGACCGTCAGAGACTGTCCTAGACCGTCCCTCGTGTATCGTCGACCAGTCCTTTTATAGTACAAGGATTGGTCGTTACACCGTTAGCCTGGCCCGACATGTGGCCCTGGCGGTTACTAATGTTTAATACATAATTAATGAGATTAATTACCCTTAATAGTGTGGTAACGGGACCTGATAGTGCCGTTACTGGTATTAAGGGCCTTCTGATCATGTGTCATTAATATGGTATTAATGACACTTAATCATGTCTTGAAGTCTTTGATTGCCCCTTGAAGGTCGGAGCCATTGGGGGTTCACCAGCTTGATTGTTGAGATTGAAGGTCCGGCGGTTTGGACACGTGGCAGCTTCGGAGCTATTCGTCTGGGACGGGTAGGTCTGGTGTAGATGTACACATGTCGATACTGGAGCTTCCATTTGTCGGAGGTTAGGTCCGGGGGTGCCGCACAAGTGTTTAGCCCGGAGCTATCCCATGTGTGGGATATAGGTCCGGCTCTAGTGAACACGTGGCAGTATCGGGACTAACCATAGATGGGAGGCAGGTCCGGTCCCATATGACACGTGGGGCCTTTGCAGGTCTTCAACTCAGACAGGTGAAGTCCCTTTGGTCTTTTTGTAGTCCCAAGGGGTATACGGTACGCAGGGTACCGACAGTGGCCCTCTGGGCCCACCTCTGGGAGAGACCTTTTGGATGAAGTCATTCTGCCAGAGGTGGGTCCATCCTTCGATTTTTGTGTCGTGTCTTCAAGGATCTTCTGATGTGCTGTTGGCAGTATTTTGTAGTTAAACCAACGCTCTGTGGCATATCCAGGATGCAGCAGGTGAGATCTTAGCGTGCAGATCTCATGCAATTGAAGGTTGTCAGTTCCCGATACGAGAATCGTATCGGTTCCGCGCGCCTTGTCAGGCCACCGCCTTTGGGTTTCCCGCCTTTCATGATGACAACCGTTCACCTGGGGTAAGGACCTCGACTTGATCGTCGGGGTGGCCCCGGGCCCCCTTGTCATTGGCAGGGTGAAGTCTTTGACTTGTATCGTCAGCTCCTTTGCGATTTCCATCCAAGCGTTGTGGGGGCTTACTTAAGAAGGAAAGCGGGCACCCTTTGGGGGTTCTTTACGCCTTCATTCGATCTTGCGCTCAAATCCTCCAACTTTCGCTGCTTTTTGTTCCTAGCCCCGCTTGTGCTGCGATGGAGTTGGGTCTCCGTGAGAGCCGACTTAAGACCGACGACAACTTGAAGATGGTTCGGGCCCTCATGGGTGGTCCAGTGACTTCTTCAACCACCAGATCCGCGCCGGCAAGATTCCATTCAAGAAGGAGCACGCTGGCAACATGGTGTACTTCTCCGCGTATGCCATGGTGGGACTGATCCCACCCTTTTCTTCTTTTCTGTTGATGCTACTAGACTTCTATGGTCTGCAGCTGTACCACCTTGGCCCCCACTCCATTCTTTTGGTGTCGATCTTTGTCCACTTCTGCAAGATGTGGGTGGGTATTCCTCCATGCGTCGAGCTCTTCCGCACCTTCTTGACCATCCACACCACCGGCAAGAGTGACGAGTACCTTGGCTTCTATTACTTTGTGAAGCGCAAGCAGTGCCCGCACAAGTACTTGCGGCCGTTCCCTTCTGGCATGTGGGACGACTGGAAGAAGGATTGGATTGTCATTAGGACAGAGGAGCATGAGAGGTTGGAGTTGCCCGTAGGCCTCCGCAACGTCGACATTGAAGTTTGGAGGGAAGTTCCAGTGTTATCGGACGCCTTCAACCCTACTCTGACCAGGATCTGCCAATGCGTGGAAGGAGGGGTAACTCCTCAGGTGGTATTTTGCAACTTCCTGGCCAACAGGTGGGCTCCGCTGAAGAAGAGGGAGAAGCTTGCTTGGGCCCTCAACAGCGTGATGGACGATGACCGAATCAAAACCGGTTTGAAGTCCAACCTGGAAGGCGCAGCCTTGGAGCTTCACCTCAAGAAGTTCCAGCACGGCATCGATGTCGAGGGTGACTACTTGTCTCCACCGGCGGCTTTCCTCACTCTGAACATGGAGGCAGAGTTCAGCAGGGAGCTCCGGCGGAAGATGCCAGTGCTTGATGACCCTGGTGTCGTTGAGAGGCGTTCAACCATCGGGTTGGCGATCTCCGGAGCTTCCGAGGGTGGTCCCCCTTCCGTCCCAGAACAGAGAGTTGAAGTAGCGGGCAAGGGCAAAGAGTTGGCCGAGCCCTCGAGCCGTAAAAGGAAGCTGAAGCACTCTGATGGGAGGTCCGTCAAGCCTACTCCTTCCGCAGCGGCTCCTTCTCCCTGGAGGGGAAGGTCTTCAACGGCGGCAACCACTCCAGCATCGGCATCTCCCCAGAGTGCTAGTTCTGTCCGTGTGGCTACAGTACTAGGACCAGCTGAAGGCTCTGGATCTGGAGGTTCTTCCCGATCGAGGGGGGCCTCGACCAAAGTGGCGCCGACAGTAGCAGCAAGCTCTGGGGAACCTTCTGGAACTGACATGCTAGTGGTGACAAGGTCCAGTCCTGAGCGTCCGGAGAAGAGGTTCCGCGCTAGCTGGTGTGGAAGCCTTTCGAGGTAAATTTTGTTTTTTACCTCAATAGGTTGTTTTTGTGTTGTAACTGCGTTTTGAGTATCTTCATCCTTCATCCACAGGGTACCCAAGAGAGGGGCTGAAGCTCCTGTTCCTGCCACAACAGCTGAAGTTGTGCAGGCGGAGGCTCCGTCTCCAATCCCAGCGCCGCCCCAAGGAGTGGCTGAGGCTGCGACAGCTCCGACGCCCCTCGTGGTCTTGGACCTTGACTCATCCCCAGAAGCTCCCGTGGTAGCGCCGGACCATGGGAATGAAGATGTACCAGCGGCACCTGCCCCGGAGGTTGAAGCTCCAGGTTTGGATGCTGAAATGGTGGACGCTCCGGCCTCAGAACCGGAGGTATCTGTGATTCCAGCACTAGAGCCGGATGTTGTTGAAGCCCCGATAGTGGAGCAGGTGGTTGATGATGCCCCGGCGGTAGAGCTGGTGGTTGATGAAGCTCCGACGCCTGAGCCGGTTATCTAAGAAGTTCCAGTGATAGATCCAGTTGCTGTAGAAGTTCCGGCGCCTGAGCCAATTGCTGTAGAGGTGCCGGCGCCTGAGCCCATGATGGTCGAAGCGTCAGCGCCTGGGCCCGCGGTGGAGGAGGCGCCAGTGTTGGAGCCAGAAGTAGCTTCAACTCCGATCGAACCTTCGATGCCTGCCTCAGAGGTGGTGGTCCCGAAGGTGATCGTGTCTGAGCTAGGGTGCCGAGATGAAGTTGCTGGCCCCCCGCTTGAGGGACCAGTTGTTGATGACTTGGCGGTGGGACCTTCAAAGCCAACTCCGGAGGTTGAAACTTCTGTAGCAGGACCTTCCTCGATGGCGGCCGAGGCTATACTGGAGGGCGTCCCTAGTGCCGCGGAAGCTTAGGGAACCACTCTTGTAGAGTGGGACCCAATTTTTGTCATGGAGAACCCGCTGGAACCGGCGGAGATGACCCCGACAGGTCCATACCCGATCCCTCTGTCGTTGTCTATTGACAACGCCTGCTCCAGTCTTCACCAGGTTCAGCTGACTTTTTACCATGACAGCAAGGCTCTCGAGGAGGAGCGCCAAACTCTTAGGAGGTGGCGCAACCGGCTCCAATTCGATACCAAGCTGGCGCAATCGAGGCTGGCTAACGACAAAGAGTGGGTGAGGAAGGAGAAGATCCGCCTGGAGTACTGGGGTAAGCTGCTGGATGAAAGGGAAAGCATGACGCGATCCCTTGACAACCAATCCCGAGCCATCTACGAACAGGCCAAAGCTGCTAATAGCGCAGCGGATGATCGCCAAGAGAGGCTCGACGCCATCCACGCCAGTCTCGTCAAGCGCCAGGAGGCTCTTGAGGAGCGGAAGAGAAAGCTCGAGGATGAAGAGCAAAAACTCCTGGAGTTGGGGGACGACATCGTGAAGAGGGAAGAAGAGCTTACTTAGAGGCTAACTCTGGGTGACAAGAGTCTCGAGGAGTGCACCAAGAAATTGGACGAGCGCTATGAGAAAGAGGAGAAGAACGCCTGGCAGCGAGGACAGGAACTCCACAGGAGGGAAAATGACGTTGCTGCCAGGGAGAAGAAGGTGCAGAGCCGAGAGAAGGACCTGGTTGACCGCCAGAACGAGATCCACCTCCGGGAGGAAGAGCTCAGCAAACTCGAAAGGCGGGTTGCTGAAAAGATTCAGCAGAACGCCAAAGAGGTGGAGCGTCTTGCTTGGGAGAACTCGGAGCTTGCAGCGGCCAGAAGATCCTTGGAGGAGATGCGAGGTTGCAGGGTTGTGGAGTCCCAACAACTTTGGGACTTCCTGGGCAAAGCCAACGATACACTGATGCCAATGGGTTTTAGTCCCGTGCGTCCGGATGATCCAGAGCCAGAGCTGGACCAGGCGTTGCAGGCACTGAGTTCGGTGGGCAACAAGCTCACCAAGATGGGCGATGTCATTGCGGACCAGCTGGAAACCGAGGGACAGTCCCTGGCAAAGAGCGTCTCAGAATTCGTTCTGTCGTGCTACACAAGCCGGGACCCTCAATTCCCCCTGGACCCGGTGCTCAAAGGCCCCATCGACGGAGAGGGAGAAGCAGCCCAAGCTAGCGTTTCTGAGGTTGCCCAGAAGGTTGCCTCATTCTTCCATAGGGTCTAGGACCATCTCTTTGTAGCTCCCGCTTGTATCCTCTCTTCTTTTTCTCCAATTTGTAGTCTCTTGTCTCCAGATGAATGAAATCCAAGTTTTTTGTGAATTTCATTTTTTGTCTTCAACACCTTTGTCCCACTTGGCCGCCTTGTAGATGTACACAATTTGATTGTGAACATGTACCAAGAGGATGTAACAGTTGTTAAAGACTCGCGTGCTTCAGACTTGTAGAGCGTAGGTCTGAAGTCTTCGGTAGTGAAGGCCCCCTAAGGTTGTTGGAGCTTAAGGGCTCCGGCCTTGACCATCATCGGAGCTTGGTAGCTCTAGCAGTGGTCTCCATCAACGCGTAGAGCGTCGATAGTTAGTCCTCTAGAGTCTTCCCACCATCTTTTGTTCACTTTGACGCCTAGCCCCCTGGCTTTACCGGAGCTAAGTAGCTCCAGCGACGCTTGCTATCAATGTTTGAAACATCGACTATAAGTCATCTAGGGCATGTCAGAGCTTTTGTAACTCCGGCTAAATTTACCATCATCATGAGATCTTTATTTTTCCTGCACACTGAAGTCAAGAAAAACAGTAAAATTCGTTTCCTATCTATAACTCAGTTGCGACTTACTATTCTCGTAAAAAAATTTTGGGTCGAGCGCAATTCTTCATACAATCAAGTGCACTGAGTTGTTTTCTCCAGGTCCAATTGTTTTCAGGACCCGCCTTACTTTGGCCTGCCGGGGTGTAGGTAGAGTGGCGTACTTAGGGTGCAGGACAAGGCTAAGTCGATAGCACACTCCAGACCTAGATTGGCTGGCGGCATTCGGGCGAGTGAGCCATTCAACAACGTGAAAACCCGAAGGAATTAACAATGCGACTCGAGTTGTACATGAATTAGTCGATCTAAAAAATTCTTGAGAATCGCACAACTTTGTTATAGACAAGAAAGAGAAAAATAAAAAATATTGAGCTTGTGCAAAGTAAATGCACGTGGAGTCTGTTTTCACACAAAGATGTCTTTCATTATAGGTCCGGGGTACAGGGGAAACAAGTACACCCTTAGGGTACAGAACCAGGCTAAGTGTGTTTTGTTTCTTGTTTGACCCAAGGTAGCTAGCTACACTTTTAGTTCTAAGACTGTGACAAGTGTTGCCTGAACTTTGCGGACCTTCCAGAGAAGGTCCAGCTGTTCTCCAGGGGGAGCTACCCGACTCTGTACAATGACTCTATAACATACATCACATGTAACTACAGACTCACCTCCGTGATATTAAGCGTAGAACTTATGGAGGTGCTCAATATTCCAAGGATTAGGGAGAGGTGTCCCATCCTCAGTTGCCAAGCGAACGCATCCGGAAGGGTCCTTCCCAGCTGGGGGAGAGTTTGTTTAACCCTTCTATAGATTGTATTCTCCGTAGCACCAGATCGCCTTCTCGAGCTGTCGGCTATGAACATGACTTTGGTAGCGCCGGAGAGCTTGGCGGTCTCGGCCATTGATACTAATGCCACGAACCAGAGTATCGTGGCAACACATCCTAATGCAACGATTGTGTTCCGTGGCGATAGATCCTATAACACCACGAACCAGTAATTCGTGGCAACAGATCCTAATGCAATGATTGTGGTCTGTTGCATTAGCATCCTAACGCCATGAACCAGTGAATCGTGGCAAGACATCCTAATGCAACGATTGTGTTTCATTGCATTAGCATCCTGACGCCACGAAAAAGTGAATCGTGGCCACACATCCTAATTGCTACAATTGGGGTCCGTGGCCATTGATACTAACGCCACGAACCAGAGTATCGTGGCAACACATCCTAATGCAATGATTCTGTTTCATTGCATTATGGTCCAAATGCAACTGTTTGCTGATTCGTGGCAACAAATCCTAATGCAACGACTGTGTTCTGTGGCAATAAATTTGTAATGCCACGGACCAGTAATTCGTGGCAACAGATCCTAATGCAACGATTGTGTTCCGTGGCAATAAAGCTGTAACGTCACGAACCAGAGTATCGTGGCAACACATCCTAATGCAACGATTCTGTTTCGTTGCATTACGGTCCAAATGCAACTGTTTGCTGATTCATGGCAACAGATCCTAATGCAACGATTGTGTTCCATGGCAGTAAAGCTGTAACGCCATGAACCAGTAATTTGTGGCAACAGATCCTAACGCAACGATTGTGTTCCGTGGCAATAAAGTTTTAACGCCACGAACCAGTAATTCGTGGAAACAGATCCTAATGCAACGATTGTGGTCCATGGTGATAGATCCTGTAACGCCACGAACAAATAATTCATGGCAACAGATCCTAATGCAACGATTGTGGTCCATTGCATTAGCATCCTGACGCCACGAACTAGTGATTCGTGGCAACAGATCCTAATGCAACGATTGTGCTTCGTTGCATTAGCATCCTGACGCCACGGAAAAGTGAATCGTGGACACACATCCTAATTTCTACGATTGGGGTGCGTGTCCATTGATACTAACGCCACGAACTAGAGTATCATGGCAACACATCCTAATGCAATGATTCTATTTCGTTGCATTACGGTCCAAATGCAACCGTTTGCTGATTCGTGGCAACAGATCCTAATGCAACGACTGTGTTCTGTGGCAATAAAGCTGTAACGCCACGAACCAGTAATTCGTGGCAACAGATCCTAATGTAACGATTGTGTTCCATGGCAATAAAGCTGTATCGCCATGAACCAGTAATTCATGGCAATAGATCCTAATGCAACGATTGTGGCCGTGGCGATAGATCCTGTAATGCCACGAACTAGTAATTCGTGGCAACAGATCCTAATGCAACGATTGTGGTCCGTGGCGATAGATCATGTAACACCACGAACCAATAATTCGTGGCAACAGATCCTAATGCAACGACTGTGTTCCATGGCATTAGCATCCTGACGCCACGAACTAGTGATTCGTGGCAACAGATCCTAATGCAACGATTATGTTCTGTTGCATTAGCATCCAGACGCCACAAACTAGTGATTCATGGCAACAAATCCTAATGCAATGATTGTGTTCCGTGGCGATAGATCCTAGTGCCACGAACTAGTGAATCATGGCAAAAAGCCAAGCTTACTGCAACGATTTAGTATTTGTTGCAGTACAATCGTTGCAACAGGTCGGAATCGTTGTAGTGATTCCGAACAGCTGCTCGGCACCTTCCCTCTTCAAGGAGGTCAAGGTCTTCACGTCGGAGTTGGTCCTGCGCGGCATCGTCGAAGGTACGGACCCGAAGCGACCCCAAGGTGATTTCTGGAGGAAGGACTGCTTCAGCTCCATACACCAAGAAGAAGGGTGTCTCTCCAGTTGACCGGTTTGGAGTTGTCCTGTTGGCCCATAGAGTGGGAAGAAGCTCTTCAATCCAGTTGGCTCCATGTTTTTTCAGACGCTAATATGTGCACGTCTTGAGTCCTTTTAGGATTTCTGTATTTGCTCTCTCGGCTTGGCCATTGCATACCGGGTGAGCTACGGAAGTGTAGCTGACTTGAATGCCGAGGTCTTCGCAATATCCTTGGAATGCAAATCTTGTGAATTGGGTCCCATTATCGGTTATGATTTTGTTTGGGACTCCAAATCTACATACGATGGACTGTAAGAAGTTGATGGCTGATTGCTTGTTTATTGTCACAACTGGAGTTGCTTCCGGCCATTTGGTGAATTTGTCAATGGCGACATACATGAACTTGTAACCTCCGACGGCTCTTGGGAAAGGTCCCAAGATATCCATCCCCCAAACAGCGAAAGGCCATGTAGGAGGTATCATTTGTAGAGGCTGAGCCGGTGTGTGAATTTGTTTTGCATGAAACTGGCATGCTTCACATTTCTTCACCAGCTCAGTTGCATCTTGCAGCGTTGTAGGCCAGTAAAAGCCATGCCGGAAGGCTTTACCGACCAGCGTTCTAGAAGACGCGTGGTTCCCACACTCGCCTTCATAGATTTCTGCAAGTATCTCGCAGCCTTCTTCCATTGTAATGCACCGCATTAGGACGCTGTTAGCACTGCGCGGTAGAGATCCCCTTCTACCAGCGTGTATCTTTTAGCCAATCTGACTATCCGGTCAGAGGATACATTATCTTCAAGGAGGAAGTTATCTTTCAAGTAGCTCCAGATCTCCGAGATCCATGCATCAAAGCTAGCTTGAGCATTTGAGTCTTGCGTGCTGGGTTGCTTGGAGCTTCCGGCAGCACCTACGACCCTTGATGGATGCCATGGTAACAGGGCCATCAGGACTACCAGCTTTGAGGTGCTGGTCTCGCCCCCTTCGCTCAGTTCAGCAGGCTGAGATGTAGGTTTAGACAACCTCCAGACGAAGGTTCCGTCGGGAGCCGGAGCTCCGGTTGACACTTTCGTCGAGAGTTCGTCAGCTTCAGCATTATGGAGACGCTGTACATGGTGGAGGTTTAGGACTTCGAAGTCCTTCTGAAGCCTCTAGACTTCAAGGAGGTAAGCAGCTAGTTGGGGATGGTTGCAGGAGCATTCACCCTTCACCCGTTTAATGATGAGATACGAATCTCTCTTGATCAACAGCTACTTGACACCATATGATAGTGCCACCTTTAGTCCGTAAATTAGTGCTTCATACTCTGCCATGTTGTTGGTCGCCTTGAAGTCAAGGTGCACCATGTATTTAACCTTCTCCCCGGTCAGAGCGAGGAGAAGGACTCCAGCTCCGGCCCCCTGCTTCTGCATGGAGACGTCGAAGTAGAGAGTCCAATGAGGCTCGCTAAAGACCGGAGCCTTGAGTTCCGGCTTCTGCTCACAGGGGCCCCTAGGGTTTGATGGAGAGGGGGTCCACTCTACCACAAAGTCCACCAATGCTTGACTTTTGATTGCTTGTCTTGGGACGAATTCAAGGTTAAACTCGGCCAATTCCGCTGCCCACTTTGCGATGTTCCCAGTGGAGTTGGGATTATGCAAAATCGCTCGCAGTGGATATGAAGTCACCACTGAGATCTTCTGAGCTTGGAAATAGTGTCAGAGCTTCCTGGAAGCAATAAGAATTGCGTATATCAGTTTATGTATTTCCAGGTACCGAGTTTTGGTGTTGTGGAGTACTTCACTGATGAAGTACACCGGGCGTTGGACTGTCCGGACCCTCCCGGAGGGGCCCGGAGCTTCCTCCTCATTGACCCGGACCCTCCCGAAGCGGTCCAGACCTTCTTCGGGGATCGTCGGGTCCTTGTTGGAGGACCCATAGCTTCTTCAGGAGTGACCTGGACCCTCCCAGGGGGGTCCGACTATTCTTGCTCAACAAGAGTAACTCCTTGTTGACCCAAGTCTGGGGGCTGAGACCCAGACTCGCCTTCAGGAACCTCCTGACTCTCCCAGAGGGGTCTGGATTCCTGAGCTTGTAACGGTTCTGGTCTCTCTGCAACCAGGACCACGCTGACAACTTCGTCAGTTGCCGAAATGTAAAGCAGTAGAGGCTCACCAGGGTTTGGAGCTACCAAGGTTGGTAGAGTGGTGAGGAGCTGTTTCAGCTCCTGGAACGCCTTTCCTGCTTCTTCAGACCATTGGAATGGTCCGGACTTCCTCAATAGCTTGAAGAAGGGTAGTGCCCGTTCCGCCAGTCTTGAGATGAATCGGCGTTCTGGACGTCCTTGATGCGGGCTGGCGGCCGCATATCTTCAATGGCTTTAATCTTCGCCGGATTTGCCTCTATGCCTTGGTGGTTTACCAGGAAACCAAGAAGCTTTCTGGAGCTAACCCCGAAGACACATTTGTCCGGGTTCAGCTTCGTGCGAGTGACTCGCAACTTGTCAAAGACAGCTTGCATGGTGTCAAGAAGTGACTCCTTGTCCTTAATCTTGATGATGATGTCATCAACATACACTTCCACTACGTCTCTGATGAGCTCTCCAAAGGTTTTGTACATAGCTCATACAATTCTTGAAGCTGCATTCTTGAGACCGAATGGCATGGCAGTATAACAATACAATCCATCTACTGTGATGAAAGAAGTATGCTCTTCATCTTCCCTAGACATTCTGATTTGATGGTACCCAGAATATGCATCCAGGAAACACAGTAATTCACACCCGAAGGTGGAATCCACTATCTGATCTATTCTAGGTAGTGGGAATGGATCTTTTGGACATGCCTTATTCAGTGTGGTGTAGTCGATACACATTCGAAGCTTCCCGCCGGCCTTGGGTACAACGACTGGGTTTGCCAGCCATTTTGGGTGGAAGACTTCTCGGATGAATCCAGCTTTGAGCAACTTATTCACTTCTTGTCGTATGAAGTTCTGTCGCCTTACTGATTGCTTCCGAGGCTTCTGATGTACAGGCCGAGCGTCAGGGTAGATCTTCATATTATGCTCGATCACTTCACTAGGGATCCCAGGCATTTGTGATGGTTGTCAGGCAAACACGTCGACATTAGCCCGTAGGAAAGTGATGAGCGCGAGTTCCTATTTGTCATTCAGACCTCCCGATATACAGGTGGTCTGAGCGGCATCGGAACCGATTTGGACGACTTTGACGGGAATGTCGGTGTTGCCGCTTGGTTGCATGCGAGGTGCGGAGGTTGAGCCTCGATGATGAATGCTCGGAGGTTTTCGAGCTTGCTCCTTTCAAGATTCTTCTTCTTGCGCTGTGGCAAGCGCGTGAAGTTCTTCTAGAGCTGTCACTCTGGTGGTGCGATCTCCACGGATCCGGAGAACACCAACTGGTGTTGGCATCTTCAACACCAAGTAGCCATAATGAGCAGCAGCCATGAACTTGTATAAGGCTGGCCTGCCCAGAATGGCGTTGAAGGATAAGTTGATTTGAGCAACGTCAAAGACTAACTTCTCAGTGTGATAGTTCTTCCAAGTCCCAAAGGTTACGGGGGGAGTAATGGCCCCAAGTGGGGTTATGGCCCCCGGACCTACTCTGGAGAAAGGTCGGGAGGGGCGAAGGTCCAAAGGTCAGAGCTGAAGCTTGATGAAAGCTTCGAAGCTTATGAGGTTCAGCCCCGAACCTTCGTCTACCATTACGTGGTGGAGTTGGATGTTGTTGATGGTCGGAGATACCATCAATGGGAGTTGGCCAGCTCCAATAATATTCCTAGGGCAGTCTAACGCATCGAAAGTGATGGCAGTATCCATCCACTTCCGCTGTGGATCCGCCCTAGCGGTGGGAGCCACCGAAGCCATGTCCCGCTGCATGGTCTTGAGGACGCAGCGGGAGGTGATGTCCAACGAACCATCAAAGATGGTGTTCATGGTTTTCCGACGTTCATTGTCGGAGATGTCGGAGTCATCGTCAACAGAGGTGTAAACAGCCTTCAAGACCTTTTTAGGGTCCTGAAAGCCTAACTCCTCTTCAGTCGGAGCTTCGTCGACTTTATGTTTTCCTTCCCTTTGTCGAAAAGGAACTTCTTCCCGGTGCTTGTTGTAACGCTCGACAAGGTTCTAGACCTCTCAGCAGTCTTTCAAGTTGTGGTTGTTCGACTTATGAACAGGACACCACACTTTGGAGTTGCCGCTGTCTTCATATGACGACCGAGGTCGTTTCTCAGGGCGTGGCCCCCGACCACCCGGAGCTGTGACAGCTGCAGCAGTAGATGTGCCAGCCGACGACTTTTTCTTGCCGTTGGACTTTTTCTTCTTTTTGCCACTCCCGGAGGTAGTGGCTTCACCCTTGGAGGATTTTTTATTATCCTCCGGAGGTGGTTTGGAGTGCATTTCATGGCCCTCCGCAGCTTTGGCACACTTGTCTGCCAAGCTGAAGAGCTCTATGACGCTGGTGATCTCCTTGATCGCTAGCTTCTCCAGCATCTTCTTGTCTCATACACCCTGTCTAAATGCCACTATAACAGAGGCGCTGGAGATAGAAGGAATAGTGTTTTGTACCTGGGAGAACCCTTGGATGAAGGAACGCAGGGATTCTCCCCCCTTCTGCGTGACAACAAAAAGGTCGAGTTTGGTGCCTGGTCGGGTGTATGAACTCCCAAAATTAGCGGTGAACTATTGGCATAGTTCTGCCCAAATATTGATGGAGTTGGGCCGAAGGCTCGTGAACCAGGACCTGGCGGTCCCAGTTAAAGCCACTAGGAAGTAGTTGGCCATTACCGCCTCATTACCTCCGGCCGCAAGAATTGAAGTGGAGTAAATCTGGAGAAACTCAGCGGGATTGATAGTCCCGTCAAATTTCTCCGGCAGGTGAGGCCGAAACTTTTGTGGCCATCTGACCATGTGTAGGTGCATGGCCAAGGCAGAACAACCTCCTCCTACTCCCTTGAGAGCAGGACTATCTCGAGCCTCTCGCCTTTCGCGAGCACGCTCGATATGAACGCGACCGTCCTGTTGGCGGTAACAGCGATCAAGCTCTGCCCGGAGGTCATGAGTTGAAAGCCTGGTTACCGTATGGGTGTGTCGCACCCCGGAAGGCAGCGACGTCACTTGTTGAGACGCAGCACGCCTCCTATTTTGGGAAGCGTGCAGATCAAGTCTGCCCGACACACTCCAATGTTGCGATGGGGCCCGCCCCGAGGGGGGAGGACCTTGGTTGCTGATGCGATCGGCTGCTGCTGCAACCAAATGTTCCACATCAGCCCTCCACTGCTCTATTGCACCCTGGGATGCACTCGAAGGTGGTGGGCGTTGGAGAAGAGCATGTGCAGCATGGAGCGCGTGTTCAGGATTGTTGTTATTCGCCGATGCTATGACCGACGCAGATGCGCCGTCCCGCTGTCCAGCTTGATTTGCTGGTGTAGACGGTGCCGGCAAAGGCATGACTCCTGCTGGAGCCGCGACACCTGCTGGTTGTTGCATGTTGGAGGGATTGCCTCCAGCAGGTTGCGCAGCAGGGTTGCCGTTGGACGATCCAGCAGCTGAGTTCACCATTCTTGAAATCTCGGGCACTGCCCCCTACCTGGCGCGCCAACTGTCGGAGTGTTTTTCTGGCAATTCTCCCGACACTACCGTTGGTAGATCGCGGAGTTTGTAGTTCAGTAGTAGGTGCGCAGAGATTCCAATGAGTATGGAAAATGGACACAAGGATTTACATGGTTCCGGCCGCCTGAGCGTAATACCCTACTCCACGGGGTGTGTAGCTATTGTACTGAGCGTCTAAGAGTCTAGAGCTTCTAGAGAGTTTCCAGTCCAGAGACCGTCAGAGACTGTTCGATACCGTCCCTTGTGTATCGTCGACCAGTCCTTTTATAGTACAAGGACTGGTCGTTACACCGTTAGACTAGCCCGACATGTGGCCCTGGTGGTTACTATTGTTTAATACATAATTAATGAGATTAATTACCCTTAATAGCGTGGTAACGGGACCTGATAGTGTCGTTATTGGTATTATGGGCCTTCTAATCGTGTGTCATTAATATGGTATTAATGACACTTAATCAGGTCTTGAAGTCTTTGATTGCCCCTTGAAGGTCCGAGCCGTTGGGGGTTCACTAGCTTGATTACTGAGGTTGACGGTCCGACGGTTTGGACATATGGCAGCTTCAGAGCTATTCGTCTAGGATGGGTAGGTCAAGTGTAGATGTACACGTGTCGATACTGGAGCTTTCCTCTGTCGGAGGTTAGGTCCTGGGGTGCCACACAAGTGTTTAGCCCGGAGCTATCCCATGTGTGGGATATATATAGGTCCGGCTGCAGTGTACACGTGGCAGTACCGGGACTAACCATAGATGGGAGGCAGGTCTGGTCCCGTATGACACGTGGGGCCTTCGCAGGTCTTCAACTCAGACAGGTGAAGTCCCTTTGGTCTTTTTGTAGTCCCAAGGGGTATACGGTACGCAGGGTACCGACACCTGCCTTTATTGGAACCGTCGGGTTGCATTCCCGGGTCGAACCCCCCTCGGGTCAATCTGTGATGCCTGGTTCCGAAAAAAGAACCAAGCTAACGTATATGTGTGCCCAGGATGTTCATGCACATACACGAGTGCAATCACAAAAGAGTATACAAAAAAAATTACCACATAACAAGATTAATTAACCAAATTTCATTACACAACCAGATTATCCTCGAATACAAGCTCTAATGAATATTAATGACAAGTTCAACTAATGCAGCGGAAATAAACTAATTAAGCAAGCTAAGAAACTAAGCAGCATAAGCGATAGGGTATATATATATGCGCAGCTCCAAAAACACCACAGGCAAAGCTGACGGTAGACACGGCCTAGAACTCCGCATTATCACCATTAAACTCCCAATCCTGACCTGCAACTGTTGGGGGGATTGCAAGAGTGAGTACATGTCGTACTCAGCAAGTGTGGAAAGTATGACATGTGGCTGATTCAAATGACGACAATAACAATGGCAAAGTGCTGAAAAGTACATTAAAACATTTGAAAGCAATATATTATATGTATGTGAAATAAACCCATCATAATCATAAGTAATACCATAGTACCAATCTGAATTCACTACCATCATCAATAATTCCATATTTCACCATTGTCAATAATCATATTCAATACCAGAAATTAAATCCATAACCATTACCAAACCATAACCATTCCAATACCAAATTCTCTCTAATCATGTAGGTCATTTAGGCGCTCATAACCAGGAGCACAGCTATCATGATAGTTTTAATAGACTCTGCAGAGTTTGTACCACTTTACCCACGTGTTTGTGATTTCATCACCCGTCGGCGACTAAAGAACCTCCCTTATGCCAATTACATTTCCTTCGGTGTATGGCCAAGAGATCACAAAATAACCTTTACAAAGGGATTACTAGTCTATTCAGACCCCAATGAGGTTTCACCGGTGGCGATGTCTCCAACTGAGCACATCTTCAACCAAGGGCCCCCTCTTGATCCATTCGGATCCCAGGGTAGTCCCACCAATCCTCAACAAACCCAATCCGACTACCCCTTCCCCGAGCATCCACAATGGTCCAAACAGCACTAGCAAAGCCCTAATTAATCAGCTACGCCGCACCCATACTTGGCCTCGTGGTGGCACTGTAGTCCTGGCTTATTCTCGCATGAACTGGTCCTTAGATCTAAAGCAAGCAAATCACCATAACATCCAACCCATCCACATACCAGGCTTGTTTAGATCACCCATTACCATATCATATTTAACCAGTTCATGTTAACCATAATCTCATCCATGCATAATTAAATTGAGTGGTATAGTTATTCCCATCCCAGTTGATAAAGCGAAGCAAAAGGTAAAAAGCCCTTCCCGACTCTCTACCATATATCCCAGGTGACAAGGGTGGTTTAACAAATCTAGTAAACTTCCTACCATAGGATTCCCATCAAATTGACACAAGCATGCAGTTTGCAAACAAAACATTTATTTTAAAAACAGGATCAATATGCTTCAAGGACACTTGCCTTGCTCTTGCTGTTGATTAGGGTCAAAGCCTTCAAACTCTTGGTGTTGTAGATCCTCTGCGGCACTCTCTAGCGCAAATCTGTCTAATCCGCACAATAAACATACAAGACAAGAAACACAATCAAAGAGTGCACAAATATTACTCAATATGACATGACATGCATGATTAATGCAAATGCAAGGTAAACTTGTTAATAGATTGCTTTTAATGATAACTAACTAGTTCTAATGGCTTTTAACAAGTTTATACAGGTTTGGAGTTGATTAGATCAAATTTTAGAATTAATTCAACCCAATTTAACCAGAAAGATCGGACTAGTCCGCTAGGGACCGGACAAGTCCGCACTTAACGAGATCAGCAGATTAGGGTTTTCTAGATCGACGTGAATTTGGAGATTTGGGGTTGAATTCACGTAAGGGAAAGAGAATAGAAGGTATACTAGGTGTTTAGAGCTCCAATGAATCAAGAAACTTGGGGGTAACACTTGGATCTTGATGATCTAGGGTTGGTGATGAACTTGAAGATGAATTGGTGGTGAAGGGCGAAACATGGTGGAGATCTTGATCCTCCTTCGTTTCCTCCTCTTCTTCTTCTTGCTTGGGCTCTTCTGCTCCCTCCTTGATGGCGGCTCCCCACGAACTAGGGTTTGGGTGGGTGGAAAAGTGGCAAATAGATGTTAAACCAAGGGGTGGGGTTGTTTATATAGAGGTGGAGGCTAGAGTTAGATGGATTTCGAGTTTTGGGATGAGTAGAGGCCGGTTTAGAGTCCCACATGGGATCTAAAAGAGTTAGGCACGACGTCCCTAGGCCCACTTAACGTGAAACCCAAGAAACAAGTCATAAAACAAAAGATCAACTCGGAGTCACGAAATATCGGACAAGTCCGGACAGGAACGGACTAGTCCGAAGTCGTCCAGAGAGAAAATCGGACAAGTCTGGGCAAACATCGGACAAGTCCGAATTTGAACAGAAAGGAAAACGGACAAGTCCGCTGGAACACCGGACTACTCCAAAAAAGTCCAGAGACTTAGCAAATTTTTTAAGGATTCACGAAGCATCGGACTAGTCCGCACAAAATCGGACAAGTACAAAAGTTTCCAGTGCCAAAAATCGGACTAATCCGCAGCAAAAACAGACAAGTCTATTTTTAGTCAAAGAGAAATCGGACTAGTCCACGGCGAAACCGGACTAGTCCGCACTTTCCTGCGTTTTAAGTGCGGTTTTGTTCCAAATAAATTTTAAACTCGTTCCTCTTGTTGTGGGTTAATGTTAAACATGTATATGAATGTATGCAAGGCATGATGCATGAAAATGAGGGTGTTACAAACCTAACCCCTTAAAATGAATCTCGCCCTCGAGATTCGACGCGGAAGAGAAGAGATAGGGAAAGTCCTTCTTGAGATCATCCTCCAATTCCCACGTCGCTTCTTTTTCTGTGTGGTGCTTCCATTGAACTTTACACCATCTAATGACCTTGTTCCTTGTGACTCTCTCCTTGGTTTCCAAGATTTTGACCGGTTGTTTGTCATAAGTCAAATCTTCCTCTAGTTCCAATTCTTCCATTGGCACTTGTTCTTCTGGTACTCTCAAGCACTTTTTGAGCTGGGAAACATGAAAGACATCATGTACATCCGAAAGATGAGCTGGCATCTCCAACTTATACACTACTTCTCCTCTTTTGTCCAAAATCTTGAATGGTCCAATATAACGGGGTGCGAGCTTTCCTCTTATGTTAAACCTCTTATGACCTCTCATTGGTGACACCTTGAGGTAAACAAAATCTCCTATTTCAAAGGCTAATTTCCTTCTCCTATTGTCCGCATAGCCTTTTTGCCTTGATTGGGCAGCCCTCAAGTTTTTACGAATTATTCGGACTTGCTTTCGGCTTCTTGCAACACATCCAGACCAAATACTTGAGTTTCTCCTGCCTCATCCCAGAATAAAGGTGTCCTACACTTCCTCCCATAAAGCGCTTCATACGGTGACATTTTCAATCTTGCTTGGTAACTATTGTTGTATGAAAATTTTGCGTATGGCAAGCTTTTGTCCCAACTTTTCCCATGCTTTAAAGCACAAGCTCTTAACATGTCCTCCAGAATCTGATTGGTCCTCTCGGTTTGTCCATCTGTTTGAGGATTATATGCTGAACTAAAATTCAACCTCGTTCCCAAAGCTTCATGCAATTTTTGCCAAAACCTGGAAGTAAATTGAGAACCTCTATCCGAGACTATCGTCTTAGGGACGCCATGTCGGCACACAATATGCCCCATATACAATTCTGCTAGCTTCGCGGTGGTATATGTGGTCTTGACAGGAATGAAGTGAGCTGATTTTGTCAACCGATCTACAATGACCCATATTGAATCATAGCCAGACTGGGTTCACGGTAGTCCAACTATAAAGTCCATACCAATCTCTTCCCACTTCCACTCTGGAATCTTCAATGGCTGCAATAATCCTGCTGGCATTTGATGTTCAGCTTTAACTCGTTGGCACATGTCACATAATGCAACATATTCGGCTATGTCCTTCTTCATGCTATCCCACCAATAGCAAGCCTTCAAGTCTTTGTACATCTTTGTACAAACAGGGTGAATCGAGTAAGGCGAGTCATGTGCCTCCTTTAATATTGTCTCCCGAATATGCTTGACATTAGGCACAACGATCCTCTTTCCAAGCCATAAGTTACCATGTTCGTCTTCATCAAATCTGAATTATCTCCCTTCCTCGATCCTTTCCTTGATTTCCTTGATCTCCTCATATGCGGTTTGTGCCTCTCGAATTTCTTGCTCCAAGGTTGGGTTTAACTCCATCATCTCCATATCATTTACAAATCCGAGGTTCAACCATTCAAACTCCTTGCATAACTCAGATGGTAACTCTCGAACTATGAGTTGATGACTTACTCCCTTTCTACTCAAAGCATCGGCCACTACATTAGCTTTTCCCGGATGATAGTTGATCCCCAAATCATAATCTTTGATGAGCTCCAACCATCTTCGTTGCCTCAAGTTCAGATCCGTTTGCGTGAAAATAAACTTCAAACTCTTATGATCCGTATAAATTTCACACCTATGTCCAAGGATATAGTGTCTCCAAATCTTCAATGCATGTACCACATCTGCAAGTTCCAAATCGTGCGTGGGGTAATTCTGCTCATGTTTCTTCAATTGTCTTGATGCATAGGCGACCATGTAAGACCTATGTGTGGTGAATACATTGGCTTGTAGTGAATACACTTGGATTTGATGATAAAAGTTTTAAATATCACCAAAACACCTTTTTATCAAGGTCCGAGTCTAGCTCCGAGCTATAGCAAGTTCCGACCATAGGTCCGACTTGTTTTGGGTAGCTCCGGTTACATTAGATGCTAGGTCCGGCTTCTTGGTAAGGTCCGACTAGCTTTGGTCAGCTCCGGTGAGCTTTATCTTTAGCTCTGGCATGTCTTTGTTACCTCCGGCATATATTTGATAGCTCTGGCATGCTTTTTATAAGCTCCGACGTACTTTGTCTAGCTCCGGCTTTTGGGATTACTAGCTCTGACTAGTTCTGGTTAGCTCTGGCGCTAGGTCCTGCTAGTTTTGTAAGCTTCGGCGGGAGCTTGGTTGTACTAGTTTTGGTAAGCTCCGGCGCTAGGTTCTACTAGCTTGTGTTAGCTCCGGCTCAAGCTCCGGGTTGCTCTGGCAAGGTCCGGAACTTGATCGCAGTGCTTCTACTTTTCATTTGCAATGTTTCGTACTTGCTTTACATGATTGGAAAGATTGCTTAGTATTCATTTGCTAATTTTTTGGTGCGTTTTGTATGATATGGATGATATCGGTTTACTATGGTTTTGCAACATGCTTATGTGAGGTTCTCACGTAGGGTGTTGTGTTCGGAACTAACTTGAGTCAAGTCGAGGACTTGGGCTCGTATGGATTGGTTGTTTGTTCATGTGCATGTGTTGCTTGAGTTCAAGTCATGGCTGGTGACAGGATCCGTTGGACTAGTCTCAGGAGGAGATGAGGTTCCAACAACCAAGTTCAGGAGGAATTGTGGTTGAGCGGGTCAGGAGGTCGCGCAGGATGATTGAATCAAGGGCAGTGCATATGAAGGTCAAAGGAAGGTGTTCGCACGTGTGCATGAGGTGCATGACATGGCAATATGCTTCTAGAGATGGATTATGGATGGAAGATCTGATCGGAAGGATCGGATCGTATCGGTTGAAGACTTAGGCTGCTAGCTGAGTCGGTTATGGCTCGGTATGGAAATATCGAGTTGGTTATGTCAGGATTTCGTGTGTTTCACAAATTTGAGTTGTTTAGGAATGTGGGATATGTTCCTAAGGTGTTTGGAAGTCTTAAGATTGCTTCTATCTGCGTATAGAAGAATCTTGAGCAGTTATGGAAAGTTCCGATTGTGATCGGATTAGGATTGGAGTCCTAGTTGAGATTGGGATGGCCTAAGGGCTGGTTATATAAGCGAGGGAAGGCCAAAGCTCGTGAGAGACGACTTTGGGGCTGTTCCTCTTGTGTTCTATTGAATAAAATTCATAGTTTGAAGGAACTTTTGTGCCTTGTTCGTCCGACTTGTTCCAGACAAGTTTTACTCGTCGAGTTTCTGGACAGCACTACCTTTTGTCGGTGGTTTTATCATAACTCGAGTTTTACAGATCCAATTGACGTTATTCTTTTTGGGTTGTCTTCACAACTTGATTTTCTATCATCTATCAAAATGTCACGGTCATTGGATTTGTGGTTTCTGAGCTACACGAGTTTCTTTGCAGCATTCCAGAAACTGTTTTTCTCGGGTAGGTCAGATTGACCATAGTCTGATCTTTTGATCATAACTTGAGTTTTTCTCGACGGATTTGAGTAATTCTTTTTGTGTTGTCTTTGTGACTTGATTCTCTCTGATATCTATAACTTTTGTCACGGTGAAACACGTTTAGATTAGTCTCATACACGATTTATTTAACAGATCGTTTTTCTGCCAAAAGGGTTTGGGGTTTTATTGTTTCTGCTGCGTAAGATTTTTAAATCTACCATTCACCCCCCCTCTGGTAGCTTTTCACGTGATCTTCGAGCCTACAACTGGTATCAGAGCCACGGTGCTCTAATATTTGAGATTTGCACGTGTTTTTGACTAATCATCATGGAGAAGTACTCCGCCAAACCTTGTGTGTTTGCTGGTATTGATTTTCAGGTTTGGAAGGCACACATGGAGGCTTTCATCCAGGCACAAGGCTTTGCAATATGGGAGAAGGTGTATAAGCCTTATGAAGTGCCACCCAATGATCAATTCACGTCCACAAACCTACGGGACGTCGACAACAACAACAAAGCCCGAAACTTGATCATCCAAGGACTCAGAGCGACTTTGATCGTGTCGCGCACCTCCTGTCAGCATACGATGTTTGGAGAGCTCTCTGTGATTATCATGAAGGCTCCAACACAATCAAGGAGGTCAAACAAGATATGTTCAAAAAGGAATATATGCGTTTTGAGATGCAACCAGGTGAGTCTATCGATGACCTCTTTGCTCGTTTCAATAAAATTCTCAGCAACTTGCGTAGCGTGAATGTTAATTTTTCAGATGCTGAAAATGCTAGACAACTCCTTAGTGCATTAGACATGTCAATTTGGGAAATGAAAGTAACGTCTATACGTGAATCAACTGTCATGAGTTCTCTTACATTAGATGTACTCTATTATAAACTAAAAACTCATGAAATTGACATCCTAGCACGTAAGAACCCAAACAAGTCTATTGCATTTGTCTCACAACGTGATATGTCTAGCTCCGGCCAATCATCATCTTGCAATACTCTTGCTTTGTTGTCCTCGCTAACCCTGGAACAGATCGAAGAATTTCCAGAAGAGGAGTTGGCACTCATCTCTACTAGATTCTCAAAAGCATTGCAAAATGTGAGAACTAGAAGGAGATGAAGCTCCGGACCTCAACGCTGTTTTGAATGTGGTAAAATAGGACACTTTCGTACAAAATGCCCTAACCTTTCAGGTCCGACCACCCGGGAAGAAAAACAAAGCAAGGTCCGGACCTCCTCTGGAAACTCCAACAAGAAGAAGAAGGGTACCATAGGACGCAAGATGATTAACAGCTTCATCACTGCACTTCAAGAACTTAGTTCAAGTGATGTAGACTTTGAAAGTGATGAAGATGATGACGATCTGGCCAACTTATGCTTCATGGCGGGCAAAACAAGATCAAGATCAAGTCAGGAGGATGCAGAACACAGCAGTGAAGACGATGAGGTATGTTCTACCTGCAATGAAATATGTGATGCTATCTCTCGTGCAACTATTATTGTCAAGAAAAAGGACAAAAAGCTTAGGGATAATGCTGCTAAAATTGAATCACTAGAATCTGAAATTAACCGTTTAAAAACTTTGATTCCTAGTGATGATGCATGTCCCTCATGTGACTTAATCTATGAACAATTGTCCACATTAAGAAGTGCACACTCCTCCACTCTAGACAGACTTGATGAAGAAATTGAAAAGAACAAAAAGCTTGCTGCACTTAGTGATAAAATTTAAAAGATGTTTCTTGTTCTACAGATGATTTGCATTGTTCTGCATGTGAAAATCTTGATAAGAAACTAAAAGATGCAATGAATGAAATTTTCATTCTGAACAATGCTTTACAATCTCATGAAGTTAAAAATTGTTCCAATTGCAAACTAAAAGGAAAAACTTCATGTGCAAACTGCCTAGACTTGTCTAAGAAACTTGATGACATGAATAGGACACTAGGTCGGTTTTGTAATGGGAATAAGAATCTAAACTTGCTGCTGAATTCTTCCAAGTCTTGCAAAGATAAAACTGGTTTAGGTTTTGATTCTCTTGTTCATGCTAAGGCACATCCACCTAAAATTGTAAAGTCATTAGGAAGTGGTTTGATTCAAACAGTTCCTAAACAAAAAGGAGTGGTTTTCAAATCTGCAGGAGTGTTGCCTCATTTGGTTTCAAATAAAAATATTGCTTGCTCACCTAGACATGAACACAAAGTTAAATTTCATTGTACCTTCTGTGGTAGAGATGGTCATGTCATAGATTTTTGTTATAGACTAGCTAAACAACAGAAAAAGGAAAGAAGAATTGCTAGATCTTATAACTTTCATGCAATTAGAAAAACACAACCTGCTTTAGTGAGTCAGAAATTTGAAAAGGTAGCTTCCGGACCTTCTGGTAAGAAATCCGCAAAAGTAGCTCCAATAGTTCCGATAGCTCCGAGAGCTCCCGGACCTTCTGTTGTTTCCTTTGGAGCTTCAGCTTTTGTTTCCGGAGCTTCAGCCTTGTCTTTTGGAACTGCTGCTTTTACCTCCGGAGCTACTAGTTTTTGTGCTAAAAGAGTTAAGAATAGAAAACCTCAAACTTTGACTCATAAACCTGCTGTTTTGTCTCAGCTTTCGCGTGTTTTTCCTACTGCACATCGTGTGACTCAGTACTGGATACCTAAATGCCTTTTGACTAACCCCAGTATTGAGTCATCGACTAGCTCCGGCGCTAGGTCCTGCTAGTTTTGTAAGCTCTGGAAGGAGCTTGGTTGTACTAGTTTTGGTAAGCTCCGGCGCTAGGTTCTACTAGCTTTTGTTAGCTCCGGCTCAAGCTCCGGGTTGCTCTGGGAAGGTCCGAAACTTGACCGCAGTGCTTTTGCTTTTCATTTGCAATGTTTCGTACTTGCTTTACATGATTGGAAAGATTGCTTAGTATTCATTTGCTAAGTTTTTGGTGCATTTTGGATGATATGGATGATATCGGTTTACTATGGTTTTGCAACATGCTTATGTGAGGTTCTCACGTAGGGTGTCGTGTTCGGAACTAACTTGAGTCAAGTCGAGGACTTGGGCTCGTATGGATTGGTTGTTTGTTCATGTGCAGGTGTTGCTTGAGTTCAAGTCATGGCTGGTGACAGGATCCATTGGACTAGTCTCACGAGGAGATGAGGTTCCAACAACCAAGTTCGGGAGGAACTGTGGTTGAGCGGGTCAGGAGGTCGCGCAGGATGATTGAATCAAGGGCAGTGCATATGAAGGTCAGAGGAAGGTGTTCACACGTGTGCATGAGGTGCATGACATGGCAATATGCTTCTAGAGATGGATTATGGAAGGAAGATCTGATCGGAAGGATCGGATCGTATCGGTTGAAGACTTAGGCTGCTAGCTGAGTCGGTTATGGCTCGGTATGGAAATATCGAGTTGGTTATGTTAAGATTTCGTGTGTGTCACGAATTTGAGTTGTTTAGGAATGTAGGATACGTTCCTAAGGTGTTTGGAAGTCTTAAGATTGCTTCTATCTGCGTATAGAAGAATCTTGAGTAGTTATGGAAAGTTCCGATTGTGATCGCATTAGGATTGGAGTCCTAGTTGAGATTGGGATGGCCTAAGGGCTGGTTATATAAGCGAGAGGAGGCCAAAGCTTGTGAGAGACGACTTTGGGGCTGTTCCTCTTGCGTTCTATTGAATAAAATTCGTAGTTTGAAGGAACTTTTGTGCCTTGTTCGTCCGACTTGTTCCAGACAAGTTTTACTCGTCGAGTTTCTGGACAGCACTACCTTTCGTTGGTGGTTTTATCATAACTCGAGTTTTACAGATCCAATTGACGTGATTCTTTTTGGGTTGTCTTCACAACTTGATTGTCTATAATCTATCAAAATTTCACGGTCATTGGATTTGTGGTTTCTGAGCTACACGAGTTTCTTTGCAGCATTCCAGAAACTGTTTTTCTCGGGTAGGTCAGATTGACCATAATCTGATCTTTCAATCATAACTTGAGTTTTTCTCGACGGATTTGAGTATTTTGTGTTGTCTTCGTGACTTGATTCTCTCTGATATCTATCACTTTTGTCATGGTGAAACACGTTTAGATTAGTCTCATACACGATTTCTTTAACAGATCGTTTTTCTGCCGAAAGGGTTTGGGGTTTTATTGTTTCCGCTGCGTAAGATTTTTAAATCTACCATTCACCCCCCCTCTGGTAGCTTTTAACGTGCTCTTCGATCCTACAGACCACTTGACCTTCTTGCATCAATACACATCCAGGTCCTTGTCTTGATGCATCGCAATATATATCAAAACTCTTGCTCACATCCGGCAGTACCAAAACTGGGGCTGTTGTCAACCTCTTCTTCAACTCCTCAAAACTATTCTGACAAGCTTCAGTCCATTGGAAAGCCTTTCCCTTCATTAGAAACCCCGTCATAGGCTTGGCTATTGAATGTGTCCTAGAGGGGGGGGGGGGTGAATAGGCCTATTAAATTCCCTGCACACTTAATAGAATCGTCAAACCTTGGTTGGCCGGACTAGTCCGGTCGTGTGGGCGGACTTGTCCGGTGTGCTAAAAATATGTGTTTTGATCAAGTGTTGATTGGGAATCTAAATTTCTTTAGCAGCGGAAATGAGAACAACTGATATTTTTATTTGAGATTAATATAAGAATGTAGGTAAAACTTATAATTGCCTTAGGTTGATGTTTTAGCACTTAAGTGATCTAGTGAACAAAATTTAAATGAAATAAGGCGCAAGACACACAAATTTTTCTCGAGGTTCGATCTCACCACGAGATCTACGTCCTCGTTGAGGAAGCTCACACAGAGCCGGGTCTCCAACCCTTTCCCTCTTCAAGTCACCACGAAGGACGACTTTATTCCACTATCACGGGTAATCACCAAGTTTGTGGGGCAACCTCACATGTTGAGGGCTCCCACGAGAATTACAACGAAAGAAGTGATCAAATACACTCAAAAGTATTACAATGCAGAGTATGAGTGTAGAAAGATCAAACTCCAAGAGCTCGCAATGAAAGAACGACGATCTCCCAATCCTGAATCCAAGTGTTCAATTGATTTCACTCTTTTTGCACTTTAGATGTGTGGGGAGATGTGTTTTGGGCTCTTGGGACGAAGTGGCGGCGCTACGGTTTTGTTCTTTGATCAATATTCGATGTGTGTGTTCATAGGAAAGCTGTGGACTCTCTATTTATAGGGTTTCCAAAAGGTAGCCGTTGAAAAACCCTAACACCGGACTAGTCCGGTAAAAGTCTGGACTTGTCCGGTTACTGTGCATTTTGAAGTCCAGAAAGTCTGCCGGACTAGTCCGGTCCAAGCTTGGACTAGTCCGGTGCTGTGTGTAGGTGACTCCAGAAAGTTCAACGGACTAGTCCGATCTCCACGAATGGGAGATTCCAGAAAGTTCAACGGACTAGTCCGGTCCATGATCGGACTAGTCCGGTCCCTCAATATGAGAGACTCCAGAAACATCAATGGACTAGTCCGGTGGATGCACGGACTAGTTCGGTCTCCCAATAAGTGAGATTCCAGAAAGATGAACAGACTAGTTCGGTCCATGATCGGACTAGTTCGGTGCTTTGTGAAAGTTAGGTTAATTTTAATCCCTTACCCTCGCGCAAAGTTGTGAGCTCTTGGAGTGTGTCTTTCATACAGTCCCTATACATTCAAAATATAATTTAGTCTTCCAAGCTTCATCAAAGTATCTTTCTTTGAACACCACTTCATTTTTCACCTTTTTGTGTGCACCGAGCTGTTTCACTTGTTTGTCCTGCAATCATCTCAGTAGATTCATTAGGATCTCATATGTTTGTCATCAATTAGCCAAAACCCACAAGGGATATCCTAGATGCACTTACAATCTCCCCCTTTTTGGTGATTGATGACAACCGTTTGAGATATTACAATTGAGAATAGAATCTTGATTTTCATAAGGTGTGCACATATGAGAATAATGATAAGTCCACAAAAAGCTTCTCACATATGCACACACCTTATGGTGGGGTGCCTAACAGGTGTGTGATTAACAAGGTGTGATGAAGTAAAGGTAATCAATAATGAGCATAGAGATAATCATCCAAGCAACAATAAGCATCACACATAAGAGAAGAAATAGTGCATTACAAGGTTTTAAAAATAAGTACGTGTCCTTGATCACAAAAACATAAAGACACCAACTAGAGATGGTCTCAAGCTACTAGTCTCAATCTCTCCCCCTTTGGCATCAAGGCACCAAAAAGGGAAAAATTGAGGGGAATCACTCATCGCCACTCTCTTCTTCATTCTTGGTCCGGTCCTCATCTTCACCACCATCATCATCATTCGCCAGAGCAGACTCTTCCTCGGAGTCCTCGAAGGCGGGCGGGGATCCCACCGGCTCAATCTCCAGCTTGTCACAGATAGCTTTGATGTTGGCATTGACATATTGTTGATGCTTCTTTTGCCTGACTTCAATCTTGCGGCAGCAGGCAAAGATAGAGGTGAGCATTTTGAGCACACCACCGGAGGATTCATGAGAAGGTGCAGAGCTAGGAGGAGCAGCTGAAGATCTTGTGACATTCACATCCTGAGTTTGTTTAGTCCTCCTCTCAGCTTCAGGGGAGGGAGGTGCATCAGGAGCCGAAGGTAGAGTGTACTCGGTGGGCTTTTGTGGCTTCAACCCCGTATGGTGAACATCCTTGACGAACTCAAGTCCAGTCACCTTCTCAATCATGAACATGATGTACGGGGCATACCCGCAAGATCTGTTTGGAGTGATTGAGATGTTCACAATGTCATTGTAGATGTATTCAAAGACATTGAACGATCTCCTCCCACCAATGACCTTCATTAGGGTCCTCAAAGTTCCTTGAATAGTCCCCGCATCTCCATCTTTCGGGGCTATTGTCTTCCTCAAAATTCTGTTGAGGACCACATAGAAGGGCTTCAAATAATTCATATTGGGAGGGACATAAGGCATCCTTGTGTCATAGAGAAATTTTAGCTCATCCTTCTCCAAGGGTTGCAGATTGTGGATAACAAGATCATGATCCAAAGTGTGTTCAAGGTGGAGAATTCTTGCAAACTCATCATAAGTAACACTATACTTGGAACCATGAGTCATCCAAGTAAGACTGTCTCCATCACCACGAGCAAAGTAGAGGGTAGAGTAGAATTGGGTGATGACCTCATTGTTCCAGTCATTCTCAAAGGAAAACAGTTCCTTCAGTCTGTGCCTCTCCAGGGACTCAACCACCTCACGGAAGGCAGGATATTTCTTCAACTGCATGTACCCAATGTTGACCCATTGACTCTTCACAACGGGATTCTTCATCTTCATGTACACATGCTCGTAGTAGTCGGCATGAAAGTTGCTCCAAAATCTTGGGTCTGAGCATTGCCGAGGTTGATCATACACATTAACCTGCCTGAAGCTATCGGCAAGCTCACCCCCTTTTCCGGTGAAATCCTTACTTGAGCACTGCCTGTTGTGGTGACTTGGGTTCTTCATTTTCAGGGGTCCAATGGGACCACTAGCAAGCCCTTTTCCTTTATTGAGAGTCCTCTTTGGCCCTGAGGATCTCTTGCCAGCCTTTCTTTGGGCCTTCTTCACAACCACCCTCCTTTTCTTGGGCAAGTTGTCGTCGGAGGGTGGAGAGTGCACATTTACATCATGCCTTTTCTTCATGTACCTCTCCTTGGCTCTCTTCACTTTTTCGCGTTCAACTTCTTCATCAACATGGAAGGAGCTGTCATCTGAGCTTGAAGACGTCGTGCCTAACAAGGAGTTCATGATTTAGATGAGAATGAACTAAGAATGAAGGTTATGTGAGGATTCAAATGTCAGAGACAGGGCTTGTCCGGTTTCAGAGTGCGGACTTGTCCGGTGTACCGGACTAGTCGGTATCTGGGAGCCGGACTAGTCCGGCCTGGCACAAGAACCCTAAAAAAACTAGAATCACAACTTCTATCTAAGGATGCAAGGGAGCATGAAGGTGAAAGAAATACATCTCTAAAGCTAATGTACTTCCTTGGAATCAAGAGAAATAAGCTAGAACTAGAAAAGTTGAGAGTTTGATTTTTGGGAGAAATTTACCGAGATTTGAAGATTCGCGTTGAAGGAGCACGAATCTGTTCGGATGAGTTTGGAGTGGAGTATCAACTTGACGAGGGGAGGATTTCCCACGGAGGAAGCTTGGATTTTGAGGGCTCAACTCGAAAATCACTTTTGGGGGCTAGGGTTTGAGAGGTGAGGGTTCAACTCAAAGTGGAGGGAGGTTTGAAACGGTTTTGGGCTGGCCAGCTGCTTATATACGCGGCTGACCGGACTAGTCCGGTCAGAGGATGGACTAGTCCGGTGCCCCTGGAAAACCTAGAAGGAGGGACTATCCGGACTAGTCCGATGGCAAACCTGACTAGTCTGGTGTCCCTGGAAAAACTGAGTATTTAGAGATAACTAAAGGTGATCCAAGGACAAGTTTTGAAAATAATCTTGGTGATTATGACTAGAAAGCAATCAACACAAAAGAATGGTCATAAATTCCAAGATTTCTTCATTAAAATTAGTTTTCTTAGAAGAAAAAGAGGTGAGGGGCAGTTTTAGCAATAAAATGTAACATTTGAAGTTTCAACCAGGTGTGCAACGTTTCAAGCCACATTTCGAGAGTCAAGAATATTAAGTTCATTCCTAAGTTCACAAAACCTTTTCTCATCCAATGGTTTGGTAAAAATATCGGCAAGTTGTTTTTCAGTTCTAACATGAGAAATAGCATCGTCACCTTTTAATGAATGATCTCTAAGAAAATGATGATGGATATCTATGTGCTTAGTTCTTGAGTGCTCTACCGGGTTGTGTGCAATTTTTATAGCACTTTCATTGTCACATATTAGTGGGATATGGTTAAGATTGTAGCCATAGTCCCTAAGGGTTTGTCGCATCCAAAGTAATTGGGCGCAACAGCTACCGGCTGCAATATATTCTGCTTCTGCTGTGGAAAGGGCAATGAAGTTTTGCTTTTTAGATGACCAAGATACCAGGGACCTACCAAGAAACTGACAAGTCCCTGACGTGCTCTTTCTATCGACTTTGCATCCTGCATAGTCAGCATCGGAATACCCTATCAAGTTAAATTTGGATCCTTTGGGATACCAAAGGCCCAAGTTGGGTGTGTGCACAAGGTACCTTAGGATTCTTTTTACAGCAACTAAATGACACTCTTTAGGTGCAGCTTGAAACCTTGCACACAAGCAAACACTAAGCATAATATCTGGCCTAGATGCACATAAATAAAGTAAGGAGCCAATCATGGACTGATATACCTTTTGGTCCACATTTGGACCATCTTCATTGAGGTCGAGGTGTCCATTAGTGGCCATGGTTGTCTTGATGGGCTTGGCTTTGTCCATATTGAATTTCTTGAGAATGTCTTGTGTATATTTGGTTTGGCTTATAAATGTACCTTCTCTTAGTTGCTTCACTTGGAATCCCAAGAAGAACTTTAATTCACCCATCATTGACATCTCGAACCTATCTATCATAATTTTGCTAAATTCTTCACAGAAGGATTTGTTAGTGGATCCAAAGATAATGTCATCAACGTAAATTTGACATACAAATAAATGATCATCACAATGTTTAGTGAAAAGTGTATAGTCGGCTTTACCAATTTTGAATCCATTCTAAATTAGAAAATCTCTAAGACACTCATACCAAGCTCGAGGAGCTTGTTTGAGGCCATAGAGAGCCTTACGCAGTTTGTAGACATGGTTGGAATATTTCTGGTCTTCGAATCCTGTTGGCTGCTCCACATAAACTTCCTCCTTGATTGGGCCATTTAAGAAAGCGCTCTTGACGTCCATTTGATACAGCTTAAAATTATGGTGAGTAGCATATGCCAATAAAATACGAATGGACTCAAGTCTAGCTACAGGAGGGAAAGCTTCATCGAAGTCCAAACCTTCAACCTGAGAATAACCTTTGGCCACCAGTCTTGCCTTATTTCTTGTTACTACTCCATGTTCATCTTGCTTGTTCCGAAAGACCCATTTGGCTCCAACTATGTTCGCCTTTGGTCTCTCCACTAGCTCCCATACTTCATTTCTCTTGAAGTTGTTTAGCTCCTCTTGCATTGCAATCACCCAGTTTGGATCCCTTAAGGCTTCTTCTACCCTGTATGGTTCCAGAAAAGACACAAAAGAGTAGGATTCACAGAAATTTGCAATTCGAGATCTAGTAGTTACTCCTTTAGTAATATCTCTGATGATATTGTTGACAGGGTGGTCTCTTTGCACGCTCTGGTGTACTCTTGGGTGTGGAGCTTGTGTAGTTGCTTGTTCTTCATTATCTTCTGGTGCATTGTCTCCCCCTAGATCATTGTTTCCATGATTGTCCTGATCTTCTTGATCTTCCTCCTCTTGATCTTGTGCAAGAGCTCCCCCTTGATCATTGCCTCCGTGTTGAGGTTCATCTTGTGCATTTGAGTCGAATGTTTGCTCTTGTGGTAAGATATCACCAAGTCCCATTTTCTTCAGTTCTTCATATGGAGCTTCCTCTTTATCTAGCACACACTTATCAACTTGCTCCACTTGTGAGCCGTTAGATTCATCGAACACTACGTCACGTGCTACTTCAACAAGTCCGGACACCTTGTTGAAGACATGATAGGCGTAGGCATTCGACTCATAACCGAGCAAGAATCCTTCATCGGACTTTGAAGTGAACTTCGAGGCCCTCTGTTTCTTGTTCAGAATAAAACATTTGCAACCAAAAACTTTAAAATAAGAAACATTAGGCTTTTTACCAGTAAGGAGCTCATATGGAGTTTTCTTCAGTAGTCGATGGAGATACAGTCGATTCGTGGCATGGCAAGCGGTGTTCACCGCTTCTGCCCAAAATCAATCTGATGTCTTGTATTCATCCAACATAGTTCTCGCCATTTCGATCAATGTTCTGTTCTTCCTTTCGGCCACTCCATTTTGTTGAGGGGAGTAGGGTGCCGAGAATTCATGCTTTATCCCTTCTTCATCGAGAAACTCTTAAACTTGGAGGTTCTTGAATTCTGTCCCGTTGTCACTTCGGATGTTCTTTATGGTTGATGAGAATTCGTTTTGAGCTCTTTTCAGGAACTTCTTGAGGATCCCCTGAGTTTCTGATTTATCATACAAGAAAAATACCCAGGTAAATCTTGAAAAATCATCAACAATTACTAAACCATATTTGTTACCGCCAATGCTGATGTACAAAACTGGACCAAAAAGATCCATGTGGAGAAGTTCCAGCGGTCTTGCGGTAGTCATCACATTCTTGGCGGGGTGTGGTGCTCCGACTTGTTTTCCTGCTTGACAAGCGCTGCACGACCTGTCTTTTTCAAAAACCACATCCTTAAGACCACGGATGTGACCACCTTTTAGAAGTTTCTGCAGATTTCTCATCCCAACATGGGCTAGCCGTCTATGCCACAGCCATCCCATGTTGGTCTTAGCAACCAAGAAAGTGTTGAGTTTGGCTTTATCTTTGTTGAAGTCAACTAGATAAAGCTTGCCCTTCAACATTCCCTTGAATGCAATCGAGGCATCGCTTCTTCTAAAAACAGTCACACCCTCATTAGTGAATAAACAGTTGTAACCTTTGTCGCATAGTTGGGATATTGACAAAAGGTTATAATCTAGAGAATCTACATGTAAAACATTTGATAAGGTATGTTGAGAGGATATTTCAATGTTACCGCTACCAAGGACCTTTCCTTGGCTGTTGTCTCCAAAGTATATGCCTTCACCTGGATCCTTGTTGTACTCGTACTCTACAAACATACCTCTCTCTCCGGTCATGTGATTTGTGCATCCGCTATCAAGTACCCATTTTGTTCCACCGGAGGAGTAAGCCTTTTTCTTGCCTTCCTTATCCATAAGGCAAGTAGTTGTTCATGTCCCATCCTCCCATGTTTGGAAAGAGTGTGGCCTTCATAGTAGGTTTCTTGATTACGATAGTGGCCATTTCTTCTTCCTCATTGGAGGAGGACTCGTCGTTTGAGTCCCACTCCTTGCCAATGTGAGCTTGATGGGTTTGTCTTCTTTTTATGAAATTTTTCTTTTCTTGAAATCTTGTTTCCTTCTTCTTTTTGTTTTCTTCATAAGGGCAGTCCACCATGAAGTGACCATACTCTCCGCAGTTGTAGCAAGTGCATCGAGCCTTGGATTTTCCTTTATCCTTGCTTTTGCCTTCATTTGAGTTGTTGCCGTGTCTTCTTTTCATCATTCGCTTGAACTTCTTGATAAAGAGTACCATTTCTTCATCATCAAGATCGGTGCTCTCGTCACTTGTATGCCCATCGTCTTGATCTTCACGAGCATCTTTGAGTTTGGGTCGGCATGTTGCTTTAAGAGCAACCTCCTTCTTTTTGGAGGAAGTGAGTTCGGCCAAGTCTTTGACGTATTGTGCCTCTTTCTCCATCATTTCATGGTTTATGATCTTTCCCAACAACTCATCGGGAGTCATTTTGTGAAACTCGGGGCTTTCTCTAATCATTGAGCAAAGTGTGACATTTCTTGGCATGAAGGCTCTAATCATTCTCTTGACTACCTCGTGATCCGTCCATTTCTTACTTCCATAGGCACATATTTTGTTGATGAGTGCCTTCATCCGGTTGTACATGTCTTGAGGTGATTCGCCTTCTTCAATAGCGAATCTCCCCAACTCTCCTTCAAGCATTTCGATTTTTCCTTCACGAACCGATCTATTTCCTTCGTGAGCTTTCTTGAGTGTATCCCAGATTTCTTTGCACTTTCTAAGCCATCAATCTTAGTGAATTCCTCTCTTCTTAGTGATGATGTGATCACGACGATGGCTTGTGCATTTCTGTGAATCTCTTGTTCTTGTTCTGGGGTGAGCTCTTCATCCGTGTTCGGGATGTCTATGCCAGTGCAAACAATGTGCCATAGACTAGGATTTAGGGATATTAGATGCATCTTCATGTTGTACTTCCACATTGTATAGTCGCTTCCGTCAAACTTTGGAGGTTTTCCCATAGGAATGGAAAGATAATGGTTGTTGGAATTGAGACGGTTGTAGTTGTAAGGCTGTCGGGAGTAGTCGTGATGACCACTCCCCATCGTCTTCTCTTCTTCTTTTCCCTTTTGTCCTAGCAATTTCTTTCTCAGAAGTGCCTTTAATTGTCGCACTTCTTCATCATCGTGTGGGCTCTCTTTCAGCACATCAAAAGTTTTAGTTTCTTATTCCTCCTCATTAATGTTCATCTTCGAGATATCGTTGTTCTTCTCAGAGGCCATTGATCTCTCCGAGATGTGAGTCTCGTTGGTGGAGAACCTTGCTCTGATACCAATTGAATGTGGCATAGAGGGGGGGGGGGTGAATAGGCCTTTTGAATTCCCTGCACACTTAATAGAATCGTCAAACCTTGGTTGGCCGGACTAGTCCGGTCATGTGGGCAGACTTGTCCGGTGTGCTAAAAATATGTGTGTTGATCAACTGATATTTTTATTTGAGATTAATATAAGAATGCAGGTAAAACTTATAATTGCCTTAGGTTGATGTTTTAGCACTTAAGTGATCTAGTGAACAAAATTTAAATGAAATAAGGCGCAAGACACACGAATTTTTCCCGATGTTCGATCTCACCACGAGATATACGTCCTCGTTGAGGAAGCTCACACAGAGTCGGGTCTCCAACCCTTTCCCTCTTCAAGTCACCATGAAGGCCGACTTGATTCCACTATTACAGGTAATCACCAAGTTTGTGGGGCAACCTCACACGTTGAGGGCTCCCACGAGAATTACAACGAAAGAAGTGATCAAATACACTCAAAAGTATTACAATGCAGAGTATGAGTGTAGAAAGATCAAACTCCAAGAGCTCGCAATGAAAGAACAATGATGTCCCAATCCCGAATCCAAGTGTTCAATTGATTTCACTCTTTTTGCACTTTAGATGTGTGGGGAGATGTGTTTTGGGATCTTGGGACGAAGTGGCGGCGCTAGGGTTTTGTTCTTTGATCAGTATTCGACGTGTGTGTTCATAGGAAAGCTGTGGACTCTCTATTTATAGGGTTTCCAAAAGGTAGCCGTTGAAAAACCCTAACACCGGACTAGTCCGGACTTGTCCAGTCACTGTGCATTTTGAAGTCCAGAAAGTCTGCCGGACTAGTCCAATCCAAGCTCGGACTAGTCCGGTGCTGTGTGTAGGTGACTCCAGAATGTTCAACGGACTAGTCCGCGAACTAGTCCGATCTCCACGAATGGGAGATTCCAGAAAGTTCAACGGACTAGTCCGGTGTGACACCCGATTCCGAATATGAACCAAGCGTAACACATATGTGTGCCCAGGATGTTCAACACACATACACGAGTGATTCACAAATGATAAACAGAATTTAACCACGTCTTAACTAATAAATAAGTACTTTATTACAATAATCCAATAGTTCACGAATGATAAAACTCTAAATAATTGCAGCGGAAAATAAACTAAGCAACACGACTCCAATCCACAGGCAATTGACGGCGGTACGCAACCTAGTACTCCACGTGATCCTCAGGGTACTCCCAATTGTCTCCAGTAGCTGTTGGGGGGGGGGATTGCAAGGGTGAGTACATGTCGTACTCAGCAAGTGTGGAAAGTATGACATGTGGCTTATTCAAACGACGAATGTAATAATGGCTAAGTGCTGAAAAGTACAGTAAAACATTTGAAAAGCATTATACTATGTCTATGTGAAACAAATCCCATCATAACCATCATATTAACAAAATATAAACCATGTCCAATTATTGCCAACATTACCATTATCCATGTCCAATTACCATAACTCAATTTCATATCCATGACCATAATCCATAAACCATAACCATTACCAACCATAACCATAAACCAACCATAACCATCCCAAATCCCAATTCCAGCTCTAATCATGTAGGTCATCCAGGCGCTCATAACCGGGAGCACGACTATCATGATAGTTTTTAAACACTCTGCAGAGGTTGTACCACTTTACCCACATGTTTGTGATTTTATCACCTTCGATGACTAAGAAACCTCCGTTGTGCCATCTCACACTTCCGTAGGTGTGTGGCCAAGAGATCACAAAATAGCCTTTCAAAAGGGACTACTATGTACGGCCCCACTAAGGTTTCACCGGCGGGCTTGAATCTCCATTCTCCCACCCACGGGCCCCCTCGTGTGCCATGCGGATCCCAGGGCAGTCCTCCTCGACTCCCATTCCCCGCGCCATCCAATGGTCCACACAATACTGGCAGCGCTCCTAATTATTCAGCTACGCCGCACCCATACTTGGCCTTGTGGTGGCACTGTTGACCTGGCATATTCTCGCATGAACCGGTCCTTAGATCTAAGGCAAGCAAACCACCATAACAACCAACCCATCCACATAACCATGCTTGCTTAGATCACCCATCATATTGACCAGTTCACATTAACCAGAATATCATCGATGCATAATTAAATGTGTAGTGTTGTTTGCCATCCCAATTAATTAAGCGAAGCAAGAAGGTAAAAACCCTTCCCGACTCTCTACCATAAATTCCAGGTGACAAGGGTGGTCAAACAAAACTAGTAAACTTCCTACCATAGGATTCCCATCAATTTGACACAAGCATGCAAGTTCGCAAACAAAACATTTAATTTAAAATAGGATCAATATGCTTCAAGGACACTTGCCTTGCTCCGGCGGATGGGGTTGCTCAAGCGCTTCAAAGTCTTGATCTTGGAAATCCTTGTATGCGCCCTCTTGAGCACGATCCTCTACGCGTGATCATACATACAAGAAAACATATACAATTCAACATAATGCACACAAAATAATCAACATGCAATGACATGCATGCATGCACAGTTTAATAATTAATTTACTACGGTCGTTTATTAATTAGATGCGACTAGTTCATACGTGTTCATATGAGTTTACGGGGGTTTTAGGGTGGATTAATGCTGCTGAAATAAAATTTATGGTGCAACTAAAATCAATTTACGCCTATTAGATTCAATATGATCGCAAAAATTCACATCGGGAACATGTCCTACCGTAGATCTGACGGCTTGACGGTCGCGGAACAAACGCGATGCGTAGACGAAATAGATGGTGCAGCAGTCCTTCAGCGGCACGACGACGGCGGCGCGATGTCGGCGACGATCTCCGGCGAACGGTGGCGCCCTCCTCTTTTTCTCCCTCTTCTTCCCCTTCTTTTTCTCTTTTTTTCTTCCCTGGGCGCAGCCTTCTGGACCTTGGTTCCGGCGACTTTTTTCTTTCCTCTGGTGGCGGCTGGTTTGCTCGATCTGGAAAAAGCCTAGGGACCTCGGTCCTATTTATAGGAGCGGCGTGAGATGGAGAATCGGAGGCGGGAGTTACGGGATCGGGGAAAAAATCGTAACCGCGTCGGTGGCGGGAATCGCGCGTCAGGTGGGGATTTGGGGCGGGACGGGAGCGCTGAGCGGGAGGCGTACGGCGGCCGGCCTGCGCGGGACCCAGGGCGGGATTCGGTCGGGGCGGGGCCTCGGGCGCGGGCGACGCGCGCGGTGGGGCCGGGGCCAGGCGGCTGCGGGGCGGCACGCTCGGGCGCCTGTCGGCGACTCGGGGCGCGGGAGAAGCGGGGCCAGGCGGCGGGTTCGGCGGAGGTGGGGCCCGACTGCGGTGCGTGGCGGCGGGGTGCGTGGCTCGCGCGCTGGCGCGCGGACGGCCGGGGCGGGGTGGGACGCTGGCTGGGCCGTTCGGCGGCCTGGCCGGCGGTTCCCCTTTTTTTTATTATATGATTTATTATTTATATTTATATATATATATATATTATTATTTATATTATTATTTATAACATATATTATTAATATTTTTTTTCTACTTTTATATATTGTTGTATATATTATTTATATATATTTATATATATTATTATTATTATTATTTTTATTCTTATTCCCTATTACAAGTTTTAGGCTATTATTATTTTCTATTTCTTCTTTTGCTACATACATTTGTATATATATATGTTTTATTATTTTTCTTTTATTCTACTAGTGTTTAATGCATGATTATGTATGCAATGCATGATTCGAAAATTTAGGGTGTTACAAACCTACCCCCCTTAAAGTGAATCTCGCCCTCGAGATTCGATAGCGTGGAGGAAAGATGAGGGAATTCTGTCTTCAGGTCTTCTTCACGTTCCCATGTAGCTTCGGCTTCCGTATGGTGTTTCCATTGCACTTTGCACCAACGGATCCTCTTATTTCTCGTGACCCTTTCCTTCATATCCAAAATTTTGATAGGTTGCTCGACATAGGACAAATCCTCCTGAAGTTCTAACTCGTCCATCGGGACTTGTTCTTCCGGTACCCTGAGACACTTCTTGAGTTGAGAGACGTGAAACACGTCGTGTACATCGGAGAGATACGTCGGCAGCTCAAGTCGATATGCCACTTCTCCTCGTTTGTCCAGAATCTTAAATGGTCCGATGTAACGTGGTGCCAGTTTTCCTTTGACGTTAAACCGTCGCTGACCTCTGATAGGTGACACTTTGAGGTATACAAAATCTCCAACTTCAAAGGTCATACTCCTTCGCCTATTATCAGCATAACCTTTCTGTCGAGACTAGGCAGCCTTTAAGTTTTCCCGTATTATTTGGACTTGCCTTTCAGCTTCTTGTAACACGTCGGGACCAAACACTTGATTTTCTCCGGTTTCATTCCAAAACAAGGGAGTCCTACATTTCCTTCCGTATAATGCTTCATAGGGTGACATTTTCAAACTTGCTTGGTAGCTATTGTTGTACGAGAATTCAGCATACGGCAAACTTTTATCCCAACTTTTCCTATGCTTTAAAGCACATGCTCTCAACATGTCTTCCAAAATTTGGTTGGTCCTCTCGGTTTGTCCACCTGTTTGAGGGTGATACGCCGAACTGAAATTCAGCCTTGTTCCCATTGCTTCATGCAATTTCTGCCAAAATCTGGAGGTAAACTGAGAACCTCTATCCGAGACTATCTTCTTTGGAACTCCATGTCGGCACACAATATGCTCCATATACAATTCTGCTAGCTTCGCGGTGGTATATGTGGTCTTGACGGGGATGAAATGAGTTGATTTTGTCAATCGATCCACAATAACCCATATCGAATCATAGCCAGACTGAGTTCGCGGTAATCCAACTATAAAGTCCATACCAATCTCTTCCCACTTCCACTCCGGGATCTTTAGTGGTTGTAACAATCCGGCTGGCCTTTGATGTTCAACTTTAACTCGTTGGCACACATCACAAAGTGCAACATATTCGGCTATGTCCTTTTTCATGATGGCCCACCAGTAGCATGTCTTTAAGTCCTTGTACATCTTCGTACAGCCAGGATGAATCGAGTAAGGCGAGTCATGTGCCTCCTTCAATATTGTTTCACGAATATGCCTGACATTTGGTACCACAATCCTCTTTCCAAGCCATAAGGTACCCTGTTCGTCCTCATCAAATCTGAATTCCTTTCCTTCTTGGGTCCTTTCCTTGATTTCCTGTATTTCCTTGTCCTTTGTCTGTCCTTCCCGTATTTCCTGCTCTAATGTTGGGTTGACTTCCATCGTTCCCATCTCATTTATGAATCCAAGGTTCAACCGTTCAAACTCCTTACATAACTCGGATGGCAGTTCTTGAACTGTGAGTTGATGACTTACTCCTTTTCGGCTCAAGGCATCGGCCACTACGTTGGCCTTCCCTGGGTGATAGTTGATTCCCACGTCATAATCCTTGATGAGCTCCAACCATCGGCGTTGCCTCAGATTCAGATCCGTTTGCGTAAATATGTACTTGAGACTCTTGTGATCTGTATAAATCTCACATCGGTGACCAAAAACATAGTGTCTCCATATTTTCAAGGCGTGTACCACGGCTGCGAGTTCAAGGTCGTGTGTAGGATAATTCAACTCATGTTTCTTTAGTTGCCTCGATGCATAAGCTACCACTTGGCCTTCTTGCATGAGCACACATCCTAATCCTTGTCTTGATGCATCACAATATATATCAAAACTCTTGCTCACGTCCGGTAATACTAACACCGGGGCGGTTGTCAACCTTTTCTTTAACTCCTCAAAGCTATCCTGACAAGCTTGAGTCCATCGGAATGCCTTCCCTTTCATGAGTAATTCGGTCATAGGCTTGGCTATTTTGGAGAAATCCTTAATGAATCGGCGGTAGTATCCGACCATTCCAAGGAAACTCCAAATTTCCTTGACATTCTGTGGCGGTTCCCACTTAAGCACATCTCTCACTTTCCCTGGGTCAACTGATACTCCTCCTCCGGAAATAATATGGCCTAAGAAAACAACTTCCCGTAACCAAAATTGACATTTACTGAACTTGGCATACAATTGATGCTCCCTCAATTTCTGCAGCGTAAGCCTCAAGTGTTCCTCGTGTTCCTTCTCATCCTTCGAGTAGATCATAATATCATCGATGAACACTACAACGAACTTATCCAGATATTCCATGAAGACCTTATTCATGAGATACATAAAGTATACAGGCGCGTTTGTCAATCCAAATGACATGACGGTGTACTCATAAGATCCATATCGTGTCCGAAATGCTGTCTTGGGTATATCCGATGGTCTAATCTTCATTTGGAAGTATCCTGACCGCAAGTCGATCTTGGAGAAGATACAGGCACCCTTCATTTGGTCGAACAAATCCTCAATACGGGGCAGTGAGTACTTGTTCTTAATTGTCACTTTGTTGAGAGACCTATAGTCCACACACATCCTCTGGGTTCCATCCTTCTTATCTACGAAGAGCACTGGGGCTCCCCACGGGGACGAGCTTGGGCGTATAAAACCCTTCTCTAGCTGCTCTTGAATTTGCTTCTTGAGCTCTGCTAATTCCTTAGGAGGCATCCTATACGGCCTCTTAGCTATAGGTGCAGTTCCGGGTATCAACTCAATGGCGAATTCTATGTCACGATCAGGTGGCATACCTGGCAACTCATCTGGAAACACGTCCGGGTACTCGCGAACGATCGGAATGCTTTCCAATGTCACTTCTTCCACGTGATTCAGCATCGCTTTCCCTCTTGCAGGTTGGGCTACTTCAACTTCAATGCGGGTACCATGTTCACTTGTCAACTGCACAATCCTCTCGGCGCATTGAATGACTCCATTATACTTGCTCAACCAGTCCATTCCAAGTATTATGTCTATTCCTTGGGAGTCCAATACTATGAGGTTCGCGAGAAAGTCTACCCCCCTTATTTTAATGCTTACTTTCGGACATACTATATTTGTCCTCATCTCTCCGCCAGGAGAACTTACTAGCATAGTTTGCTTCATATGAGATATAGGCAAATTGTACTTGGCAACATACTTTGACGAGATGAATGAATGAGATGCTCCTGAATCAAATAAAACAGTCGCGGGGTTGGAGTTGGCGAGAAACATACCAATCACGACGTCATCAGCTTGCTGGGCTTCCTCAGTGGAGACATGATTCACATTGCCACGAGCAAAATTCTGCTGTCCACGGTTGCCTTGTGGTGCTCCTCCATTTGGTCGCGGGTGATTTGGCCTTGGTGCATTGTTCATAGGACCATTGTTTCTCTTGGGGCATTGACTTGCAAAGTGTCCGGGTTCTCCACACGCATAGCATGTCTTACCACCCGTAGCATTGGGGAAGTTTGGGCGCAACTGGTTTTGAGCATTTGCCGCCATGTTAGGACGCGGTGCAGGTGGCACAGGATTGCGAGGCGCTTGCATGGCAGGGCGTTGCTGCGGTGGCTGATTTGGGCGGGGCGGATAAGCAGTGCAGTATGCAGGAGCAGAGGGGTTGTATTGTGGTGCAGTAGGTGGTGCATAGCGGGGGCGAACATTGCTTCCTTGTTGCGGTCCATGATGTAACATCTTCCTTTTGTTGTCCTGCTCCATCTCACGAATCTTGTTCTCAACCACAATAGCCTTGTCAACCAGCTTTTGGAAGTTTGGATAATCAGTATTGAGTAACTGGACTTGAATTTCATTGTTGAGACCCCTCATAAACAGATACTGCTTCCTACTATCAGTTTTGATGTCTTCTGGAGCATATCTTGATAATTGAGTGAATTTGTTGAGATACTCACTCACACTCATCCTTCCTTGCCTGAGATTTTCAAAATCTTGTCTTCTCAGTATCATAACTCTTTTAGGTACATAGTGGGAACGGAAACTCTGCTTAAACTCAGCCCAAGTGATTGTCTCCTGATTATCATGAGCGTTGCAAAGAGCTTCCCACCAGTCAGCGGCTGCTCCAACTAGTTGATGTGATGCAAAGAGAACCTTCTCCCTATCAGTGCACTGGACAATAGCAAGTTTCTTTTCAACGGACTTCAGCCAATCATCAGCTTCCATTGGGTTTGTGGCTTGCGCAAAGGTGGGCGGTCTGGTCCTCATGAACTCTCCCAAACGGTTGTGATGTGGCGGGGGTGGCAGTGGAGGCAGGTGGGGGTGATTGTTGTTGCCAGCTTGCAGCTGTCCCATGGTCTGTATCATGGTCTGCATGAGCTGGTTCTGCATAGCTAACAGTTGTTCAATATTGATGGCTCCATGAGCATGTCCCTGGTTGTTCTGAGGTACTTCATTGCGCTCCTCCTCATCATTGGCATCCCTCTGGTTACGAGTTCTCACCATCTGTTGGCGAAAGAAGGGTGGGGACGGAAGGATTTAGAATTTGGAAAGAAACGTCCCAACTATATGCATCAAGGTATGTGACACTAAATAATCCTTTATTAATATAGACCTATATTATGAGGATGTGGACAATTGCCGAAGCATTCCACAACTCTCTACCAAGCACACAAGCACTCAAACAAGCACCAAATAGAATTTACAAAGATCCTAAAAGAAGTAACACAACTCAAGGTCACACAAGTATATCTACATCGCTCTTATTTACTAATGGGGGTGTGCCTATCCTTGAGTCGTGGCATAGGTCGAGGACTACTCGTCGTCGAGCGTGAACCCATCCGGGTCCTCGTCGTCGTCGTCGTCGTCGGGGTCCTCGGGGTCCTGTGGGTCCTGGGGTGGTGAGGGAGCAGGCGGCGGTGGTGCGGTAGACGCCACACTGGAAGGCTCCTCGTCAGAGGACTCCTCAGAGGATGACTCACGCTGACCGTTGTGACGGTATGGAGAGTCTGGGGTCCACATCGGGGTGTCGGACGCGTAGTCGTCCGGGTCCTCGTCGATGATCCGACGATACCTCCTGATTATCGCCTCGTGGCGCTGGGCGAGGTCACGTCCATCCTGAATCTCCTGTTGCGCCCTCTGAAGTCGGGCACTCAGCTGGGTCACGTCGTCAACAGTCTGACGAGACTGCGGGAGGTCCAGGGGTCCCTCCACGTGCCTGGAGACGAAGCGCACAGTGCCACTGGGACGCTGCGGGACGAAGGCATGCACCGTGTCCTCCAGACGGAAACGACGGGCGTGGCTCCAAAAAGTGGCTGCTTCCCAGCTAGCATCCTGCTCCGCAGATCGGCGGGAGCTCCTCCAAGCGGGGCTGCTGTGGGTCTTCACCAACTCGTCACCGTAGTAGATATAGATCTTGCAGCTCCACTCCTTCCTGCCGGGGCGCTGCACTCCAGTGGTGTGGTAGGAGAGCGAGAGGCTGTGGTGACGGTAGCCAGCCTCACGGAGTAGGGCACGAAGACGGTGTCGCAGTTGTCCTGCGGCTCTGCCGTCAGAACGGATCACCACGGGGTGACGGGGGTCGACGGCCGGAGAGCGACTGGCCAACCTACGCGGGGGCACAAGTCCACCGGTCGACTTACGGGGGGTTGTCTTGGTGCGGGCCATCTACAGAAAACAAAAATACATTAGAGGAAAGAAAAATATAACAAAATACAGATCTGAAAATTTCAGCAGCTAAAACGGCGGAAAAAGAGCGGTGCAGCGGTTCCAAAAGAACGAAAAATAAAGAGAAAAATTACAGAAACCAACACAATAATTTTACCCACACATAATAGCGGCAAAACACACTTTTTCCGCAAAAATTTACGCAGCAAAACAGCAGCACTTAATATTGCTCACTTCTGAAAATTTTTATCAAAAACGCAGCAGCGATCAGTACTTTTTGCGGCTGAAAATAAGGGAAACAAAACAGCAGCAAAAATTTTCGAAAATAGCATATTATAAGAGTGTTCCTAAGTGCTCTAGAGTGTCCATTCTACCTAGGCTTGTGTCCTACGGTCAACCTGGCTCTGATACCAATTTGTGACACCCGGTTCCGAATATGAACCAAGCGTAACACATATGTGTGCCCAGGATGTTCAACACACATACACGAGTGATTCACAAATGATAAACATAATTTAACCACGTCTTAACTAATAAATAAGTACTTTATTACAATAATCCAATAGTTCACGAATGATAAAACTCTAAATAATTGCAGCGGAAAATAAACTAAGCAACACGACTCCAATCCACAGGCAATTGATGGCGGTACGCAACCTAGTACTCCACGTGATCCTCAGGGTACTCCCAATTGTCTCCAGTAGCTGTTGGGGGGGATTGCAAGGGTGAGTACATGTCGTACTCAGCAAGTGTGGAAAGTATGACATGTGGCTTATTCAAACGACGAATGTAATAATGGCTAAGTGCTGAAAAGTACAGTAAAACATTTGAAAAGCATTATACTATGTCTATGTGAAACAAATCCCATCATAACCATCATATTAACAAAATATAAACCATGTCCAATTATTGCCAACATTACCATTATCCATGTCCAATTACCATAACTCAATTTCATATCCATGACCATAATCCATAAACCATAACCATTACCAACCATAACCATAAACCAACCATAACCATCCCAAATCCCAATTCCAACTCTAATCATGTAGGTCATCCAGGCGCTCATAACCGGGAGCACGGCTATCATGATAGTTTTTAAACACTCTGCAGAGGTTGTACCACTTTACCCACATGTTTGTGATTTTATCACCTTTCGATGACTAAGAAACCTCCGTTGTGCCATCTCACACTTCCGTAGGTGTGTGGCCAAGAGATCACAAAATAGCCTTTCAAAAGGGACTACTAGTATGTACGGCCCCACTAAGGTTTCACCGGCAGGCTTGAATCTCCATTCTCCCACCCATGGGCCCCCTCGTGTGCCATGCAGATCCCAGGGCAGTCCTCCTCGACTCCCATTCCCCGCGCCATCCAATGGTCCACACAATACTAGCAGCGCTCCTAATTATTCAGCTACGCCGCACCCATACTTGGCCTTGTGGTGGCACTGTTGACCTGGCATATTCTCGCATGAACCGGTCCTTAGATCTAAGGCAAGCAAACCACCATAACAACCAACCCATCCACATAACCATGCTTGCTTAGATCACCCATCATATTGACTAGTTCACATTAACCAGAATATCATCGATGCATAATTAAATGTGTAGTGTTGTTTGCCATCCCAATTAATTAAGCGAAGCAAAAAGGTAAAAACCCTTCCCGACTCTCTACCATAAATTCCAGGTGACAAGGGTGGTCAAACAAAACTAGTAAACTTCCTACCATAGGATTCCCATCAATTTGACACAAGCATGCAAGTTCGCAAACAAAACATTTAATTTAAAATAGGATCAATATGCTTCAAGGACACTTGCCTTGCTCCGGCGGATGGGGTTGCTCAAGCGCTTCAAAGTCTTGATCTTGGAAATCCTTGTATGCGCTCTCTTGAGCACGATCCTCTACGCGTGATCATACATACAAGAAAACATATACAATTCAACATAATGCACACAAAATAATCAACATGCAATGACATGCATGCATGCACAGTTTAATAATTAATTTACTACGGTCGTTTATTAATTAGATGCGACTAGTTCATACATGTTCATATGAGTTTACGGGGGTTTAGGGTAGATTAATGCTGCTGAAATAAAATTTATGGTTCAACTAAAATCAATTTACGCCTATTAGATTCAATATGATCGCAAAAATTCACATCGGGAACATGTCCTACCGTAGATCTGACGGCTTGACGGTCGCGGAACAAACGTGACGCGTAGACGAAATAGATGGTGCAGCAGTCCTTCGGCGGCACGACGACGGCGGCGCGATGTCGGCGACGATCTCCGGTGAACGGTGGCGCCCTCCTCTTTTTCTCCCTCTTCTTCCCCTTCTTTTTCTCTTTTTTTCTTCCCTGGGCGCAGCCTTCTGGACCTTGGTTCCGGCGACTTTTTTCTTTCCTCTGGTGGCGGCTGGTTTGCTCGATCTGGAAAAAGCCTAGGGACCTCGGTCCTATTTATAGGAGCGGCGGGAGACGGAGAATCGGAGGCGGGAGTTACGGGATCGGGGAAAAAATCGTAACCGCGTCGGTGGCGGGAATCGCACGTCAGGTGGGATTCGGGACAGGACGGGAGCGCTGAGCGGGAGGCGTACGGCGGTGGGGCTGCGCGGGACCCAGGGCGGGATTCGGTCGGGGCGGGGCCTCGGGCGCGGGCGACGCGCGCGGTGGGGCCGGGGCCAGGCGGCTGCGGGGCGGCACGCTCGGGCGCCTGTCGGCGACTCGGGGTGCGGGAGAAGCGGGGCCAGGCGGCGGGTTCGGCGGAGGTGGGGCCCGGCTGCGGCGCGTGGCGGCGGGGTGCGTGGCTCGCGCGCTGGCGCGCGGACGGCCGGGGCGGGGTGGGACGCTGGCTGGGCCGTTCGGCGGCCTGGCCGGCGGTTCCCCTTTTTTTATTATATGATTTATTATTTATATATATATATATTATTATTTATATTATTATTTATAACATATATTATTAATATTTTTTTCTACTTTTATATATTGTTATATATATTATTTATATATATTTATATATATTATTATTATTATTTTTATTCTTATTCCCTATTACAAGTTTTAGGCTATTATTATTTTCTATTTCTTCTTTTGCTACATACATTTGTATATATATGTATGTTTTATTATTTTTCTTTTATTCTACTAGTGTTTAATGCATGATTATGTATGCAATGCATGATTATGTATGCAATGCATGATGCCAAAATTTAGGGTGTTACATCCGGTCCATGATCGGACTAGTCCGGTCCCTCAATATGAGAGACTCCAGAAATATCAACGGACTAGTGCGGTGGATGCACGGACTAGTCCGGTCTCCCAATAAGTGAGATTCCAGAAAGATGAACGGACTAGTCTGGTCCATGATCGGACTAGTCCGGTGCTTTGTGAAACTTAGGTTAATTTTAATCCCTTACCCTCGCGCAAAGTTGTGAGCTCTTGGAGTGTGTATTTCATACACTCCCTATACATTCAAAATCTAATTTAGTCTTCCATGCTTCATCAAAGTATCTTTCTTTGAACACCACTTCATTTTTCACCTTTTTGTGTGCACCGAGCTGTTTCACTTGTTTGTCCTGCAATCATCTCAGTGGATTCATTAGGATCTCATATGTTTATCATCAATTATCCAAAACCCACAAGGGATATCCTAGATGCACTTACAACTATCTTGGAAAAGTCCTTGATAAACCGACGGTAATATCCAGCCATCCCAAGAAAACTCCTTATCTCCTTGACATTTTGCGGCGGTTCCCACTTCAACACGTCTCTCACTTTTCCGGGGTCAAGCGATACTCCTCCCCCTGAAATTATATGACCCAGAAACGACACCTCTCTCAACCAAAACTGACACTTGTTGAAATTGGCATACAATTGATGCTCCCTCAATTTCTGCAACGTAAGCCTCAAGTGTTCCTCATGCTCTTTCTCATCCTTCGAGTAGATCATAATATCGTCAATAAACACCACAACGAACTTGTCCAAATACTCCATGAAGACCTTATTCATGAGGTACATAAAGTAGGCAGGCGCATTTGTCAATCCAAAAGACATCACGGTGTACTCATAAGATCCATACCGTGTCCTAAAAGCTGTTTTGGGTATGTCCAATGGTCTAATCTTCATTTGAAAGTATCCGGACCTCAAATCAATCTTAGAGAAGACACAAGCACCCTTCATCTGATCAAACAAGTCCTCTATACGTGGCAAGGTGTACTTGTTCTTGATTGTTACCTCGTTGAGAGCTCGGTAATCCACGCACATCCTTTGGGATCCGTCCTTCTTGTCCACAAATAGAACGGGCGCTCCCCAAGGCGAAGAGCTAGGGCGAACAAAACCCTTCTTTAATTGCTCTTGAATTTGCTTCTTGAGCTCCGCTAATTCCAAAGGAGGCATCCTATACGGCCTCTTAGCTATAGGTGCAGTTCCAGGTATTAAATCAATAACAAACTCAATGTCTCGATCTGGTGGCATACCTGGAAACTCGTCCGGAAAAACATCCAGAAATTCACACACCACCGGAATATCCTCAATTGCGGCACCGTCCATATGATTCAACTCCAATTGCTTTGGTGCGGTTTGAGATGCTTCAAATTCTACGGCGATCCCTTCCTCATTGGTCAACTTCACCGTCTTCGTGGCACACTCAATAACTCCATTGTGCTTCCTCAACCAATCCATACCAAGTATAATATCCAACCCTTGAGAATCCAAAACAATGAGGTTGGCGGAGAAATCTACCCCCCTTATTCTAAGGCTTAACCAATAGAGTAAACTTCATATGAGAGATAGGCAAACTATACTTGGCAACATACTTCGATGCAATGAATGAATGCGATGCTCTAGAATCAAATAACATAGTCGCGGGGTTGGAGTTTGCGAGAAACATACCAATGACCACGTCATCCACTTGTTGAGCATCCTCCGTAGAGACATGGTTCACGTTGCCACGAGCAAAATTCCGCTGTCCATGGTTCCCTTGTGGCTGTCCTCCATTGGGTCTTGGGTTTTGCCTCGGTGCATTGCTTCCTTGACCAAGGCCTGACTTAGGACATTGATGCGCAAAGTGTCCAGCTTCTCCACAAATATAGCACTTCTTAACTCCACCAGAATTATTGGGATGAGCTTGGTTTTGAACATTTGCAGCAGGAAAATTAGCACGAGGTGCATAAGGCATTGGAGGCCAAGGTGCTTGCATAACAGGGCCCTGCTGCACAAACTGAGTTGGGCGCGGTGCAAATCCAGGGCGCTGAGCAGGAATAGATGAGCTGAAATGAGGCGCACTGGGCGGCGCAAGGCGAGGGCGCACATTACTTCCTTGTTGCTGTCCTTGATATGGTGCCTTCCTCTTGATTTCTTGCTCCATCTCACGAATCTTGTTCTCAACCACAATTGCTTTGTCCACAAGCTTCTGAAAATTTGCATAATCACAATTGAGCAATTGCACCTGGATCTCATTGTTCAAGCCCCTCATGAACAAATATTGCTTCCGGCTGTCCCGACTAACGTCCTCAGGCGCATACCTTGAGAGTTGAGTGAACTTGTTGAGATATTCACTCACACTCGATCTTCCTTGTCTTAAGTTCTCAAATTCTTGCCTCCTCAAGATCATAACACCCTCGGGAACATAATGAGAGCAAAAATTCTCCTTGAATTCAGCCCAAGTGATCCTCTCTTGATTCTCATGAGCATTGCAATAAGCATCCCACCGATCTGCAGCTGCTCCAACGAGTTGATGAGAAGCGAACAGGACCTTATCCCGGTCACTGCATTGGACAATAGCTAGCTTCTTCTCCACGGACTTGAGCCAATCATCCGCATCCATAGGGTCGGCAGCTTGAGCAAAGGTTGGCGGCCTAGTCCTCATAAACTCTCCCAATCGGTTATGAGGAGGTGGGGGTGGCGGTGGAAGCATGTGGGGCTGATTGTTGATGTTGCCAGCCTGCAGTTGTCCCATAGTTTGTATCATGGTCTGCATGAGCTGGTTTTGCATAGCCAAAAGCTGCTCAATGCTGATAGCTCCCTGAGTAGATCCTTGTCCGATGTTGTTCTGAGGCACTCCATTGTTCTCCTCCTCATCATTGCCATCCCTCTGGTTACGAGTCCTCACCATCCGAAGAAAAGCAATAGGTAAGAATTAGAAAACACCCCCAACTATATGCATCAAGGGATATGAAACTAAACAGCTAGCTACACTAGCCTAGGTGGACATGGCAATGCTAGAGCACCCCAAAATCCTCTATTAAGCACACAAGCAAACAATATATATAGCAAAAAGCACTCCGAGCAAAAACACATCGATCCCTGAGTGCTCCTATGAGCTCTAAAGTGTTCATTCTATCTAGGTTGCATCCTACGGTCAACCTGTGGCTCTAATACCAATCTGTGATGCCCGGTTCCGAAAAAAGAACCAAGCTAACGTATATGTGTGCCCATGATGTTCATCACACATACACGAGTGCAATAACAAAAGAGTATACAAAAAAATTACCACGGAATAAGATTAATAACCAAATTTCATTACACAACCAGATTATCCTCGAATACAAGCTCTAATGAATATTAATGACAAGTTCAACTAATGCAGCTGAAATAAACTAATTAAGCAGCATAAGCGATAGGGTATATATATATATGCGCAGCTCCAAAAACACCACAGGCAAAGCTGACGGTAGACACGGCCTAGAACTCCGCATTATCACCATTAAACTCCCAATCCTGACCTGCAACTGTTGGGGGGGGGGGGGGGGGTTGCAAGAGTGAGTACATGTTGTACTCAGCAAGTGTGGAAAGTCTGACATGTGGCTGATTCAAATGACGACAATAACAATGGCAAAGTGCTGAAAAGTACATTAAAACATTTGAAAGCAATATATTATATGTATGTGAAATAAACCAATCATAATCATAAGTAATACCATAGTACCAATCTGAATTCACTACCGTCATCAATAATTCCAGATTTCACCATTGTCAATAACCATATTCAATACTAGAAATTAAATCCATAACCATTACCAAACCATAACCATTCCAATACCAAATTCCCTCTAATCATGTAGGTCATTCAGGCGCTCATAACCGGGAGCACGGCTATCATGATAGTTTTAATAGACTCTGCAGAGTTTGTACCACTTTACCCACGTGTTTGTGATTTCATCACCCGTCGGCGACTAAAGAACCTCCCTTATGCCAATTACACTTCCTATGGTGTATGGCCAAGAGATAACAAAATAGCCTCTACAAAGGGATTACTAGTCTATTCAGACCCCACTGAGGTTTCATCAGTGGCGATGTCTCCAACTGTGCACATCTTCAACCAAGGGCCCCCTCTTAAGCCATTTGGATCCCAGGGTAGTCCCACCAATCCTCAACAAACCCAATCCGACTACCCCTTCCCCGAGCATCCACAATGGTCCAAACAGCACTAGCAAAGCCCTAATTAATCAGCTACACCGCACCCATACTTGGCCTCGTGGTGGCACTGTAGTCCTGGCTTATTCTCGCATGAACCGGTCCTTAGATCTAAAGCAAGCAAACCACCATAACATCCAACCCATCCACATACCAGGCTTGCTTAGATCACCCATTACCATATCATATTTAACCAGTTCATGTTAACCATAATCTCATCCATGCATAATTAAATTGAGTGGTATAGTTATTCCCATCCCAGTTGATTAAGCGAAGCAAAAGGTAAAAAGCCCTTCCCGACTCTCTACCATATATCCCAGGTGACAAGGGTGGTTTAACAAATCTAGTAAACTTCCTACCATAGGATTCCCATCAAATTGACACAAGCATGCAGTTTGCAAACAAAACATTTATTTTAAAAACAGGATCAATATGCTTCAAGGACACTTGCCTTGGTCTTGCTGTTGATTAGGGTCAAAGCCTTCAAACTATTGGTGCTGTAGATCCTCCGCGGCACTCTCTAGCGCTAATCCATCTAATCCGCACAATAAACATACAATACAAGAAACACAATCAAAGAGTGCACAAATATTACTCAATATGACATGACATGCATGATTAATGCAAATGCAAGGTAGAACTTGTTAATAGATTGCTTTTAATGATAACTAACTAGTTCTAATGGCTTTTAACAAGTTTATACAGGTTTGGAGTTGATTAGATCAAATTTTAGAATTAATTCAACCCAATTTAACCAGAAAGATCGGACTAGTCCGGTAGGGACCGGACAAGTCCGCACTTAACGAGATCAGCAGATTAGGGTTTTCTAGATCGACGTGAATTTGGAGATTTGGGGTTGAATTCACGTAAGGGAAAGAGAATAGAAGGTATACCAGGTGTTTAGAACTCCAATGAATCAAGAAACTTGGAGGTAACACTTGGATCTTGATGATCTAGGGTTGGTGATGAACTTGAAGATGAATTGGTGGTGAAGGACGAAACTTGGTGGAGATCTTGATCCTCCTTCGTTTTCTCCTCTTCTTCTTCTTGCTTGGGCTCTTCTCCTCCCTCTTTGATGGCGGCTCCCCACGAACTAGGGTTTGGGTGGGTGGAAAAGTGGCAAATAGATGTTAAACCAAGGGGTGGGGTTGTTTATATAGAGGTGGAGGCTAGGGTTAGATGGATTTCGAGTTTTGGGATGAGTAGAGGCCGGTTTAGAGTCCCACATGGGCTCTAAAAGAGTTGGGCACGACATCCCTAGGCCCACTTAACGTGAAACCCAAGAAACAAGTCGTAAAACAAAAGATCAACTCGGAGTCACGAAATATCGGACAAGTCTAGACAGGAATGTACTAGTCCGAAGTCGTCCAGAGAGAAAATCGGACAAGTCTGGCCAAACATCGGACATGTCCGAATTTGAACAGAAAGGAAAACGGACAAGTCCGCTGGAATACCGGACTAGTCCGGAAAAGTCCAGGGACTTAGCAAATTTTTCAAGGATTCACGGAGCATCGGACTAGTCCGCACAAAATCGGACAAGTCCGAAAGTTTCCAGTGCCAAAAATCGGACTAATCCACAGCAAAAACAGACAAGTCCGTTTTTAGTCAGAGAGAAATCGGACTAGTCCGCAGCAAAACTGGACTAGTCCGCACTTTCCTGCGTTTTAAGTGCGGTTTTGTTCCAAATCAATTTTAAACTCGTTCCTCTTGTCGTGGGTTAATGTTAAACATGTATATGAATGTATGCAAGGCATGATGCATGAAAATGAAGGTGTTACACAATCTCTCCGATAGGGGACCTAGGCCCCGCCAACAGGGACGCTACGGGTTGAGCAGCGGGTTCTGGCCCTGCAATTTGCTCGGTGTGCTCAAACGCCAACAGGGTGTTTAAAGGAAACCTTTGTTTGCAAAGGTGGCTCCTCCTTATGCACATACCAACATTCGAGCCTTCATCTTCCTCCTTGAGCACCCACTCTCTCCCCACCTTCGAGGTTCTCGACTCCTGCTCCAATGGACTCAGCCTTGCCTCCTTCCCGCATAGAGGACGTAGTGCCCGTGAGGCAGTTATTCAGCTGGGAGGACGAGGAACGGTGGGATTTGATTTGTCTTGGCTCCCTGCCTCTGGAGTTGGGGGAGAAGGAGATCGTCTTCTTCAAGGCAAATGCATACTCTGGGTTTGTTCCTCCCGTTTCCTCCTTGGTGACGCTCCTGGAGGTCCTCAGGCTCCAACTTCACTACTTGTCGCCACACTTTATGGTGGTGGCGGTGGTGTTCTCGCACTTCTATGAGATGTTTGTCGGGGTGCACCCGTCTGTGCTACTATTCCGACAGTTCTTCGTGCTAAGGCAGACTGGGAAGAAGAACAAGACAAGTTTCCTCGGTGGCTACTACTTCCAGCATCGGGCCAACAAGCCCTTCAAGTACATCACCCCACTCTCCACAGTGAAGTGGGAAGTCTGGAGGAGCGACTGGGTGATCGTACAGGTCGATGCCCATGATCGCATGGTCCTGCCCATCGATTGGCTGGTACTCAAGAAGAAGGCCTTGGAGGAGTGCCTGGAGTTGGAGATGTCGTACACCTCGGTGATGGAGAGGATCCAATTCTTGGCGGATCATGGTTTGTCGGAGCTGATGGTGATGGTGAACTTCATGCATCGACGCCTGGCCCCCCTCTAGCATTGTAGCCGTCCTGCATGGCTTTACTTCGGGCCACAGGATGGCACCCGGATCGTGTGGGGTCACGACACAGAGATGACCTCACAAGAGGTGCTCGACGTAATGTCCAAGGCGTGTGATAGCCCGCTGACTTCCAATGTCTTCAACCTTGCGGGCCCTGTCTGCCGCTTTGCTCAGATCAGAACCTTCAGATCAAGATCCTAAGGGAGATGCCAAACCTGGAAGCACTTGGTCTTGTGTCGCGGCAGGATGGCAATGTGGACTGTGGATTGGCCATCGTCGACTCACCACAGGAGTCTATACACTTTCCCTAGGCTCCGAGGCGTCAAGGGTGGAAGGGCCCTCCGATGGAGGGAAAGGCAAGGTGCTGGTCCCCGACACGGGTAAGGGGAAAATGCCGGTCCTCGACGTAGGAAGGGGAAATCGCCGGTGATCGAGGTTGCAAAGGAGAAACGCCCTTGGTCGCCGCCGAAGGCACCACCGTGGGCGGTCCTCGCTACAAGCCAACGTCCACTGGCGCGCCCCTCCTCAGCATCTGGTGTCGGCGATTCTTTGGGGGGAGGCCCAGTCCATCAAGGAGTGGTTCCGCCATCGTCTGCGGCAGGCACACCGTCCTGCATCTCCGCTGCCAGTTCAGTCCAAGGTGCCACAGAGGGCTCTGGGAGCGCTACACCTCTCAGGCCAACAGGACGACGTCAGCGGCAGCTCGGGAGGAGGCTCCGGGGGTGGCACCATTGGAGTTGGTGGAGATACACCGATGTAGAGTGGAAGCATCGTTGGTGGTTCCGGTGGACGTCCGGCTAGAGCAACCACACCTACCACACCATCGATGGGGCCAGAAGCCTCAGGGCTGTCGAAGGTCGAGGCCCACTGGAGCTTTCTGGGGCATCGGTAAGGCATTATTACTAATGCTTGCTTCTTTATCTCACCTATTCTTCTAGCTTGGGCAGATTTTGATTTTGACCTGCAAGTATACGTCAGCTGTTTTGATGCCTCTACCACCAGGGGTAGTGTCCCGGAGCGCTGTGAAGTTGGCCCAGGGACTATGGTTGTACCGGCGGAGCAGACCGCCAAGCCTCTACAGGAGAGCATTGCTCTGGCATCCGTACCTCGCGTGCGTGGTGAAGCATCTCTGGTTGCCGTGCTGGAGACACCTCCGGCCTTCATGCCAGAGGCAATGTCAAAGTCGGCTCAGCGGGTTGAGGGCCTGGCACCCACAACTACTGATCCGACAGGTGGCTCCTTGGGCGACAGTGGCGCTGCTGCTTTGGGTAGCACCGCGACTTCCGCTCACTTTGTGGGGACGAGGTCCCCGGTACTGGTGGTCTTCACCGCCGCGGGGGGGGGGGGGGGGAAGAGGTCCCTAAGACGATCACCGGGTGGCCTTCCATAACTTCGGTGCAGCCAGAGCTCCTCTCCAAGATCATGGACTCGGCACAGTCCAACATCAACCTGGTGCAATACAACCTCCACCGGGCGCAAGGGGCTCTTGCCGCAGAGTGAGAGAAGTTTCGTGTTGAGGATGATCACCTCCGAGCTTGGGAGGACCTTCTGAGGTCCAGGATCACTGAAGCAAAGGCAAAGTACTAGAAGGAGAGTGAGGAGTTGTAGCTAAGGCACCGTTTGGCGAAGGCCATGGACGCAATGTCCCAGAAGATTCTGGCCGATGCCAAGGTAGCCAATGACACAACTGATGCCCGCCTGCATGCACTTGAAGAGGGTCGAGAGGCCCTAAATCACCGCGAAGCCGCTGTTGCTGAGCAGGAGGCTGCTGTCGCGGAGCAAGAGGTGGCAGCCTAGGCGATGATGGCTCGGGATGAGGTAGATAGGGATAGGTTGTAGTCCCAATTGAAGACCTTGCGCTTCGGGAGAACGACTTGGCGCGGGATCGGGTGCAACACCAGCTAAGCATAAAGAACTCCTCCTTCGAGATCTCGACGTCCAGGCCCGAGAGCACACAACAGAGCGCCACGCCCGAGAGCTCGATCTATAGGAGTGTCAGCTGGCTTAGAATCTAGAAGCCAAGGGAAGAGAGGTGGCAGAGACGGTGGCATCCCATGTCCTGGTGTGCTATTGGACTCGATATCCTGAGATGCCAATGGACCTAGATTACGAAGGTCCCATCGAGGAGCACAAGGAAACGACATAGGTAGGGGTCAAGGATGTCGCCAAACATGTCGTCGCGCAATTTGCCAGGGGTTGAGGCTGGCAGCCCGTCTTTGTACCCGGGGTTCGCCCCTTTGTAAATATTCTTCAATGAATTTAACTTTGTGTTTGTTTTCTTGGCTTGTCTTGTGCTTCTCAAATTGTTGCCCTAAGTCCTTAGCTGCGTAAGGTATTGAAGAACTTTTATCGAGTTCATTAGCCTTTGAGGGACCAATGCTTGCACAATTGACATGGCCATTTGTCATTAGTTGACGTCCTACCTATGGAAGCCCCTTAGAGGCCCCCTGGTAGGTGTGGCCAGGTGGCTGGGCACGCCTACCACTTGAGCACAAGATGTCTTCGATGGGCCCCCAGCAGAGTAGGAGAGCATGAGTGGTTGAACTCGGTGTGACCCTTCCAGCGCGCTGAGCTTTGTCAGAGTGTTGACGTCGACGGCAAGCCCCCTGGGAGGTGCCGGAGCTGGCTGCTCCGTTGTCACCCACCATCGTTGTTAAGACGTCAACGGTAGGCCCCTTGGGTCATGCCGGGACTAGCTGCTCCGGCATCGCCCACGATCGTCGTAGAGTTGTAGACAGCAGGACCCTTGGGTTGTGGCGGGGCTGGCTGCTCCAGCGTCGCCCACCATCATCAGAGAGTCATCGACGGCAGGACCCCTGGGAGGTGCCGGACCTGGCTGCTCCGGCATCGCCCACCATCGTCGTTGAGACATCGACGGCAGGACCCTTGGGTGATGCCGGAGCTGGCTGCTTCGGCGTCACCCACCATCATCGTAGATTCGTCGATGGCAGGCCCCCTAGGAGGTGCCGGAGCTGGGTGCTCTGGCTTCGTCCACCATCATCGTAGAGTTGTCGACGGTAGGCCCCCTAAGAGGTGCTAGAGCTTGCTGCTCCAACATCGTCCACCATCGATGTGTAGCACTTCGACTGTAGGCCTCTGGTGCACAGGTACCACGACAGAACCCTATTTGCAACAAGAGTAGGGCAGGAGAGTGTACTTACTGATCGGCGCTTGTTGCTACCGTCAACATGTTGAGATGTTTACGGCAGGCCCTTTGGGTGGTGCCGGAGCTGGCTGCTCCGACGTCGCCCACCATCATTGTAGATTGTTGACGACAAGCCCCCTTGGAGGTGCCGGAGCTGGCTGCTCTGGCGTCGACCACCACCCTTGTAGATTTGTGTACGGCAGGCCCCTTGGGTGGTGCCAGAGCTTGCTACTCCGTCATCTCCCACCAATGTTGTAGAGTCGTCGATGGCATGCCCCCTGGAAGGTGCTAGAGCTAGCTGCTCCAGCATCGCCCACTATCGTCGTTGAGATGTCGACGACAGACCTCTTGGGGGGTGTCGGAGCTGGCTGCTCCGATGTCACCCACCATCATCGTAGATACGTCGACGGTAGGCCCCCTGGGAAGTGTCAGAGCTGGCTACTCTGGCGTTGCCCACCATCATCGTTGAGACTTCGACGGCAGGCCCCTTGAGGGTGCCGAATCTGGCTGCTCCGGCATCACCCACAATCATCGTAGATTTGTTGACGGCAGGCCCCCTGTGAGGTGCCGAATATGGCTACTCCAGCATCGTCCACCACCGATGTGTAGCACTTCGACGGTAGGCCCCTGGTGCACAAGTACCACAAGAGAACCCTGTTAGCAACAAGAGCAGAGCAGGAGAGTGTACTCACTGATCGGCACTTGTTGCTGACGTCAACATGCTAAGACGTTGACGGCAGGCCCCTTGGGTGGTGTCGGAGCTGGCTGCTCCAGCATCACCTACCATCGTTGTAGATTTGTCGACGGCAGGCCCCTTGGGTGGTGCCGAGGCTGGCTGCTCTGGCATCGCCCACCATCGTCATAGATTCTGTGACGCCCGGTTCCGAAATCTGAACCAAGCTAACGTATATGTGTGCCCAGGATGTTCAACACACATACACGAGTGCAATCACAAAAGAGTATACAGAAAATTACCACAGAACAAGATTAATTATCAAATTTAATTACACAAACCATATTATCCTCGTATACAAGCTCTAATGAATATAAATGACAAGTTCAACTAATGCAGCAGAAATAAACTAATTAAGCAACTAAGCAAACTAAGCAAAAGGGATAGCGCAGCTCCATGCAACACCACAGGCAAAGCTGACGGTAGACACGGCCTAGATCTCCACATTATCGCCATTAAACTATCAATTCTGACCTGCAACTGTTGGGGGGATTTCAAGAGTGAGTACATGTCGTACTCAGCAAGTGTGGAAAGTATGACATGTGGCTGATTCAAATGACGACAATAATAATGGCAAGTGCTGAAAAGTACAACAAAACATTTGAAAAAAAACAATGTATCATATTTATGTGATGTAAACCCATCATAAACCATATAACCATCATAATACCAGTCCATAATTTACCATTGCCAATAACCATAATCAATGTCATAAACCATGATTCCATCTCATAACCATAACCATAATCATAATATCAACCATAACCATTACCAAACTATAACCATCCCAAATCCCAATTTCCCTCTAATCATGTAGGTCATCCAGGCGCTCATAACCGGGAGCACGGCTATCATGATAGTTTTAATTAACTCTGCAGAGCTTGTACCACTTTACCCACGTGTTTGTGATTTCATCACCCGTCGGCGACTAAAGAACCTCCCTTATGCCAATTACACTTCCTTTGGTGTATGGCCAAGAGATCACAAAATAGCCTTTACAAAGGGATTACTAGCCTATTCAGACCCCACTGAGGTTTCATCGGTGGCGATGTCTCCAACTGAGCACATCTTCAACCAAGGGCCCCCTCTTGAGCTATTCGGATCCTAGGGTAGTCCCACCAATCATCAACAAACCCAATCCGACTACCCCTTCCCCGAACATCCACAATGGTCCAAACAGCACTAGCAAAGCCCTAATTAATCAGCTATGCCGCACCCATACTTGGCCTCGTGGTGGCACTGTAGTCCTGGCTTATTCTCGCATGAACCGGTCCTTAGATCTAAAGCAAGCAAACCACCATAACATCCAACCCATCCACATACCAGGCTTGCTTAGATCACCCATCGTATTAACCAGTTCACATTAACCAGAATATCATTAATACATAATTAAATGTGTAGTGTTGTTTTTCCATCCCAATTAATTAAGCGAAGCAAAAAGGTAAAAACCCTTCCCGACTCTCTACCATATATTCCAGGTGACAAGGGTGGTTAAACAAATCTAGTAAACTTCCTACCATAGGATTTCCCATCAAATTGACACAGCATGCAGTTTTGCAAACAAAAACATTTATTTTAAAAACAGGATCAATATGCTTCAAGGACACTTGCCTTGCTTCGGCGGATAGGGTTGCTCAAGCGCTTCAAAGTCTTGATTCTCGAAATCCTCGTATACGATCTCTTGAGCACTTCCCTCTACTCGTGATCACACATACAAGAAAATACATACAAATCAACATGATGCACACACATTAATCAACATGCGATGATATGCATGCATGCAAAGATCAATCATTAATTAACTATGGTTGTTTATTAATTAGATGCAACTAGTTCATACGTGTTCATATGAGTTTACGGGGGTTTTAACGTGGATTAATGCTGCTGAAAATAAAATGATGATGCAACTAAAATCAATTCACGTCTATTAGATTCAATATGGTCGCTAAAATTCGCATCGGGAACGAATCCTACCGTAGATGTGATGGCTTCGATGATCGCGGAACGAATGCGATGCGTAGACGAAGTGGATGGCACAGCAGTCCCTCGGCGGCACGACGACGGCGACGATCTCCGGTACACGGTGGCACCCTCCTCTTTTTCTTCCTCTTCCTCCCCTTTTTTTCCCACTTTTTTTTTCCTGGCGGTGGCTCTGGTGCTTTTTTTCTCCTCTGTACCAGCGGCTTTTCTTCTCTGGAAGGCGGCAGCGGTTCCTAGGATCGGGAAACATGAAGTCTCGGTGGCTTTTTATAGCCAGCGGCTAGGGCCGGCGCTGCGCGTGGGAGTGCGGTGCGGGATGCGCGGGAGTCAGGCGATTCGCGGGGCTGGCAGGATTCGGCGCGGGCGAAACGGCCTGGAGGCACGAGCGCGGGATCGGCGGGGTGGTGGGGCCCAGGGCAGGAATCGCGCGGTAGGCGCGCGCGTGCGAGCGGGCACGCGAGGCAGGCGTGGTTGGGGTCGGTCGCGCGGTGGGACCCAGGCGGCGGGGCGGGTCGTGGGAGGCGCGGCGGGGTGCATGGGAGGTGGGACCCAGAGGGGTCGCGCACGAGCGGGAGTCCAGGCGGCGCGCGCGGTTGGCGGTGCGGGGCCGCGTGGGAGGGCGCTGCGCTGCGTCGGGAGGGCGGCGGGGCGTGGGAGCCAGCGGGGCCCAGGCGTGGTCGGGGTGGGGTCCCGGGGTGAGGGAGCGAGGCGCGGGATTCGCGCCGGCGCGGGAGCGCGGGAATCGGGGACGGCGGGAGCGGGAGGCGGGAGTCGGGCGCGGTTCGCGCCGCGCGCGCGGGAATCCCGCACGGGAGCGGGGATTCGCGGGGCGCTCGGTCGGCGCGGGCGGGAGCTGGCTAGGCCAGCTCGGCCTGGCCAACGGCGGGTTTCTTTTTTTCTTTTTTTTTTTCTCTTTTTTTTAGTTAGTATTATTATTATAATATATTTTATTATTTATATTTATTTATTTTACTTTTTTTTATATACAGTTATTATATATTATTTATATATTTATATATATATTTATATATATATTTATATATATTTATATATATATTTATATATATTTATATATATATTTATATATATATTTTTTTCTGTTATTTTTTTTATACTATTTCCCTATTACAAGTTTTAGGCTATTTTTATTTCTTTTCCTCTATTAATGTTTAATGAATGAATATATATGCAATGCGATGCATGATGCAAAAATTGAGGGTGTTATAAACCTACCCCCCTTAAAGTGAATCTCGCCCTCGAGATTCGATAGCGTGGAGAAAAGATGAGGGAATTTTGCCTTCAGGTCTTCTTCACGTTCCCGCGTAGCTTCGGCTTCCGTATGGTGTTTCCATTGCACTTTGCACCAACGGATTCTCTTATTTCTCGTGACCCTTTCCTTCATGTCCAAAATCTTGATAGGATGCTCGACATAGGACAAATCCCCTCGAAGTTCTAACTCATCCATCGGCACTTGTTCTTCTGGTACCCTGAGACACTTCTTGAGTTGAGAGACGTGAAACACGTCGTGTACATCGGAGAGATATGTCGGCAGCTCAAGTCGATAAGCTACCTCTCCTCGCTTGTCCATAATCTTAAATGGTCCGATGTAACGTGGTGCCAGTTTTCCTTTGACGTTAAACCGTCGCTGACCTCTGATAGGTGACACTTTGAGGTATACAAAACCTCCAACTTCAAAAGTCAGACTGCTTCGCCTATTATCAGCATAACCTTTTTGTCGAGACTAGGCAGCCTTTAAGTTTTCCCGTATTATTTGGACTTGCCTTTCAGCTTCTTGTAACACGTCGGGACCAAACACTTGATTCTCTCCGGTTTCATTCCAAAACAAGGGAGTCCTACACTTCCTTCCGTACAATGCTTCGTAGGGTGACATTTTCAGACTTGCTTGGTAGCTATTGTTGTACGAGAATTCAGCGTACGACAAACTTTTATCCCAACTTTTCCCCTGCTTTAATGCACAAGCTCTTAACATGTCTTATAAAATTTGATTGGTCCTCTCGGTTTGTCCATCCGTTTGAGGGTGATATGCTGAGCTGAAATTTAACCTTGTACCCATAGCTTCATGCAGTTTCTGCCAAAATCTGGAGGTAAACTGAGAACCTCTATCCGAGACTATCTTCTTCGGTACTCCATGTCGACACACAATATGCTCCATGTATATTTCGGCCAATCGTGCAGCTGTATACTTGGTCTTCACAGGGACAAAATGAGCTGACTTGGTTAAGCGATCCACAATTACCCAAATTGAGTCATACCCGGACTGAGTACGTGGTAATCCAACTATGAAGTCCATTCCAATTTCTTCCCACTTCCATTCCGGAATCTTCAACGGTTGCAATAATCCGGCTGGCCTTTGATGTTCCGCCTTGACTCGTTGGCACACATCACACAATGCTACGTATTCAGCTATGTCCTTCTTCATGCTATCCCACCAATAGCAAGTCTTCAAGTCTTTGTACATCTTTGTACAACCAGGGTGAATTGAGTAAGGCGAGTCATGTGCCTCCTTTAATATTGTCTCCCGAATATGCTTTACATTAGGCACAACGATCCTCTTTCCAAGCCATAAGGTACCATGTTCGTCTTCATCAAACCTAAATTCTCTCCCTTCTTCGGTCCTTTCCTTGATTTCCTTGATCTCCTCATCTGTGGTTTGTGCTTCTCGAATTTCTTGCTCCAAGGTCGGATTTAACTCCATCATCTCCATCTCATTTACAAACCCGAGGTTCAACCGTTCAAACTCCTTACATAACTCGGACGGTAACTCTCGAACTGTAAGTTGATGACTTACTCCTTTTCGGCTCAAAGCATCGGCCACTACATTGGCCTTCCCTGGGTGATAGTTGATGTTATTGCCAGCCTGCAGCTGTCGCATAGTTTGTATCATGGTCTGCATGAGCTGGTTCTGCATAGCTAACAGTTTTTCGACATTGATAGATCCATGAGCAGGTCCTTGTCCATTGTTATTTTGAGGTACTCCATGGTTCTCCTCCTCACCATTGACATCCCTCTGATTGCGAGTCATCACCATCTAAAGGAGAGCATTAGGTAAGAATTAGAAACGTCCCCAACTATATGCATCAAGGAATATGAAGCTAACCAACTAGCTATACTAGCCTAGGTGGACATGGCAATGCTAAAGCATCCCACAATCCTCTATTAAGCACACAAGCAAACAATATATATATAGCAAACAACACACCAACCAAAACACACATCGATTCCTGAGTGCTCCTATGTGCTCTAAAGTGTCCATTCTATCTAGGCTGCGTCCTACGGTCAACCTGTGGCTCTGATACCAATCTGTGACGCCTGGTTCCGAAAACTGAACCAAGCTAACGTATATGTGTGCCCAGGATGTTCAACACACATACACGAGTGCAATCACAAAAGAGTATACAGAAAATTACCACAGAACAAGATTAATTATCAAATTTTATTACACAAACCATATTATCCTCGAATACAAGCTCTAATGAATATAAATGACAAGTTCAACTAATGCAGCGGAAATAAACTAATTAAGCAACTAAGCAAACTAAGCAAAAGGGATAGCGCAGCTCCATGCAACACCGCAGGCAAAGCTGACGGTAGACACGGCCTAGATCTCCACATTATCGCCATTAAACTCACAATTCTGACCTGCAACTGTTGGGGGGGGATTGCAAGAGTGAGTACATGTCGTACTCAACAAGTGTGGAAAGTATGACATGTGGCTGATTCAAATGACGACAATAATAATGGCAAGTGCTGAAAAGTACAGTAAAACATTTGAAAAAAAACAATGTATCATATTTATGTGATGTAAACCCATCATAAACCATATAACCATCATAATACCAGTCCATAATTTACCATTGCCAATAACCATAATCAATGTCATAAACCATGATTCCATCTCATAACCATAACCATAATCATAATATCAACCATAACCATTACCAAACCATAACCATCCCAAATCCCAATTTCCCTCTAATCATGTAGGTCATCCAGGCGCTCATAACCGGGAGCACAGCTATCATGATAGTTTTAATTAACTCTGCAGAGCTTGTACCACTTTACCCACGTGTTTGTGATTTCATCACCCGTCGGCGACTAAAGAACCTCCCTTATGCCAATTACACTTCCTTTGGTGTATGGCCAAGAGATCACAAAATAGCCTTTACAAAGGGATTACTAGCCTATTCAGACCCCACTGAGGTTTCACCGGTGGCGATGTCTCCAACTGAGCACATCTTCAACCAAGGGCCCCCTCTTGAGCCATTCGGATCCTAGGGTAGTCCCACCAATCATCAACAAACCCAATCCGACTACCCCTTCCCCGAGCATCCACAATGGTCCAAACAGCACTAGCAAAGCCCTAATTAATCAGCTACGCCGCACCCATACTTGGCCTCATGGTGGCACTGTAGTCCTGGCTTATTCTCGCATGAACCGGTCCTTAGATCTAAAGCAAGCAAACCACCATAACATCCAACCCATCCACATACCAGGCTTGCTTAGATCACCCATCGTATTAACCAGTTCACATTAACCAGAATATCATTAATACATAATTAAATGTGTAGTGTTGTTTTTCCATCCCAATTAATTAAGCGAAGCAAAAAGGTAAAAACCCTTCCCGACTCTCTACCATATATTCCAGGTGACAAGGGTGGTTAAACAAATCTAGTAAACTTCCTACCATAGGATTTCCCATCAAATTGACACAGCATGCAGTTTTGCAAACAAAAACATTTATTTTAAAAACAGGATCAATATGCTTCAAGGACACTTGCCTTGCTTCGGCGGATAGGGTTGCTCAAGCGCTTCAAAGTCTTGATTCTCGAAATCCTCGTATACGATCTCTTGAGCACTTCCCTCTACTCATGATCACACATACAAGAAAATACATACAAATCAACATGATGCACACACATTAATCAACATGCGATGATATGCATGCATGCAAAGATCAATCATTAATTAACTATGGTTGTTTATTAATTAGATGCAACTAGTTCATACGTGTTCATATGAGTTTACGGGGGTTTTAACGTGGATTAATGCTGCTGAAAATAAAAAAGATGATGCAACTAAAATCAATTCACGTCTATTAGATTCAATATGGTCGCTAAAATTCGCATCGGGAATGAATCCTACCGTAGATGCGATGGCTTCGATGATCGCGGAACGAATGCGACGCGTAGACGAAGTGGATGGCACAACAGTCCCTCGGCGGCACGACGACGGCAACGATCTCCGGTACACGGTGTCACCCTCCTCTTTTTCTTCCTCTTCCTCCCTTTTTTTCCCACTTTTTTTCCTGGCGGCGGCTCTGGTGCTTTTTTTCTCCTCTGTACCGGCGGCTTTTCTTCTCTGGAAGGCGGCGGTGGTTCCTGGGATCCGGAAACATGAAGTCTCGGTGGCTTTTTATAGCCAGCGGCTAGGGCCGGCGCTGCGCGTGGGAGTGTGGTGCGGGATGCGCGGGAGTCGGGCAATTCGCGGGGCTGGCGGGATTCGGCGCGGGCGAAACGGCCGGGAGGCATGAGCGCGGGATCAGCGGGGTGGTGGGGCCCAGGGCGGGAATCGCGCGGTAGGCGCGCGCGTGCGAGCGGGCACGCGGGGCAGGCGGGGCTGGGGTCGGTCGCGCGGTGGGACCCAGGCGGCGGGGCGGGTCGTGGGAGGCGCGGCGGGGTGCATGGGAGGTGGGACCCAGCGGGGTCGCGCGCGAGCGAGAGTCCAGGCGGCGCGCGCGGTTGGCGGTGCAGGGCCGCGTGGGAGGGCGCTGCGCTGCGTCGGGAGGGCGGCGGGGCGTGGGAGCCAGCGGGGCCCAGGCGTGGTCGGGGTGGGGTCCCGGGGCGAGGTAGCGAGGCGCGGGATTCGCGCCGGCGCGGGAGCGCGGGAATCAGGGACGGCGGGAGCGGGAGGCGGGACCCAGGCGGGAGTCGGGCGCGGTTGGCGCCGCGCGCGCGGGAATCCCGCACGGGAGCGGGGATTCGCGGGGCTCTCGGTCGGCGCGGGCGGGAGCTGGCTGGGCCAGCTCGGCCTGGCCAGCGGCGGGTTTCTTTTTTTCTTTTTTTTTCTCTTTTTTTAGTTATTATTATTATTATTATAATATATTTTATGATTTATATTTATTTATTTTACTTTTTTTATATACAGTTATTATATATTATTTATATATTTATATATATATATTTATATATATTTATATATATATATATATTTTCTGTTAATTTTTTATACTATTTCCCTATTACAAGTTTTAGGTATTTTTATTTCTTTTCCTCTATTAATGTTTAATGAATGAATATATATGCAATGCGAATATGCAATGCATGACGCAAAAATTGAGGGTGTTACAGATTCATCGACAGTAGGCCCCTAGGAGGTGCCAGAGCTAGCTGCTCCGGTGTCGCCCACCATCGTCATTGAGATGTTGACCGCAGGCCCCTTGGGGGGTGCCGGCTGACTGCTCTAGCGTCGCCCACCATCATCGTAGATTCATTGACAATAGCCCCCATGGGAGGTGCCGAAGCTGGCTTCTCCGATGTCGTCCACCACCGATGTGTAGCACTTCGATGGTAGGCCCCTGGTACACAGGTACCACAAGAGAACCCTGTTAGCAACAAGGGCATGGCAGGAGAGTGTACTCACTAATCGGCGCTTGTTACTGCCGTCAACATGTTGAGATATCACGGCAGGCCCCGTGGGTGGTGCCAGAGCTGGCTGCTCTGGCGTCGCCCACCATCATTGTAGATTTGTTGACGACAGGCCCCCTAGGAGGTGTCTCAGCTGGCTGCTCTGGTGTCGTCCACCACCGATGTGTAGCACTTTGACGGTAGGGCCCTGAGGCACAAGTACCACAAGAGAACCGTGTTAGCAACAAGAGCGGGGCAGGAGAGTGTACTGACTTACCATCACTTGTTGTTGTCGCCAACATGCTGGGATGTCGACGGTAGGCCCCTTGGGTGGTGCCGGAACTGGCTGTCCTGCACATACGATAAAGGAGGAACTAGGTTGCTCATCAGTTTTACCTGTTCTTCTTCCTTATCTTTGTCACGTCTTACTTCTTGAGCTGACACACGGGGCTTGGGTAATTCAATGCGTTAGTGCTTCGGGGTCCCACTCCCGCCGTCCTTAGGGTGCGATCCTTCCAGCCCTTAGTACTCGGCTGCAGTGCTGAGAGGCAAGGTGTGTGTGCTTAGGGTACATGACCAGGCTAAGAAGTTCACACGCCCTGGACCTCTGGCATGGCTTAAGCCTTTCCCGGGAGGCCTTCCAGCTTCACAGAACTCCAAGGATGGGGGCAACCATGAGAACCCTTCACACATTGCAGGTATCTCAAGCAAGCCCGCCTGCAGTAGGACTGCATGACTCCAGCAAGTGTGAGATACAGAGTGTACAACTGTGTAAATGGAGGAAATATATAGCAAACGAGTCTAGCATGGTTGATCATAAAATTAGCGCGTAATTAAATGAACCTTGTTTAGGGAAACATGAAGTAAGACAATGATTCTTTTATGCTGGTATTCATGGGAGGAGATAGACTTTTACAAAATAGGGGAACTACCTGCTTCCGTAAGCCGAGGGAGGCAGGGTGCACAGGCTTAGGGTTTGGGATCAACCTAAGCTGATTGTGCACTCTGGACCCGACCCTCCAGGAGCTTGGTTGTCCTAAATGCTGCTCCTAGACACTATGATCACCTTCACACTGTCCTGTTAAGCTAATCTTTACAGGGTGCCCAAATCTCTGAGGGTAGCTGTGACGATTGTCGGGCAACTTGTCATCGATGGCCACCGGTTGGGCATTGAGCAGGCATTCCTACTTTCTTCCTTGGCCCCCCGCCTTGCGGGTGGTGTGAGCAGAGCCAGAACTGATCTTAACAGCTTTGATGGGAGTGTTAGTGTTGTCGGAAGGCTGCAGAAGGGGTGCAGCAGGTGAGTCGCGTTAGCGTGAGCTTGGCTGAGGCTGACTTGGTCCAACACCGTCTTGGGCTGGTGCTGGCTCTCCTGTGAGGGCTTGGAGCTTCTCTAAGGCTAACACTACAGCAGTGCGGTCTCCGCGAATCCTAAGGATGTTGGAGGGGGTCGGCATCTTCAGGACGAGGTAGCCGTAGTAGGCTACAACCATGAATTGGTATAGGACGGGCCTGGTGATGATGGCGTTGAAGGGGAGGCTGACGTCTGCGACGTCGAATTGGATGCTCTCAGTCCTGTAGTTGTTGGGTGTCACAAAGGTCACCCAGAGGTTGATGTTGCCGTACGGGATGATGTTCCCTGGCCCCACCTCTGAGAACGGGCTCAAGGGGGTGAGCTTCGACACCGGGATGTGCAGCTGGTCGAAGGCCACACGGCTGATGAAGTTGAGGTCGGCCTCGCCATCGATCAAGACGCAGTAGAACTTGATGTTGGCAATGGTGGGGGCTACTAGGAGAGGCAGGATCCTGGCTCCCGCCATGTTCTTGGGGTAGTCAGAGGCGTCGAAGCTGATTGACGTCTCCTTCCACTTGTGGTGCAACGCCAGAACATGCACAGGGGCTATCGAAGCCAGTGCTCGATGCACGGTCTTGACCATGTTTCAGGACGCGGGATCCCAAGACCCACGAATATGACATGGAGAGTCTTGTGACGCTCGTGGTCGCTGCTGGCGTCGGAGTCCTCGTCTTCGTGGACCACCTTGACGGCCCATTCTTGCTTCTAGTACTCCATCTCCTCGTTGTCATCGACCTTGGGGTTGACCTTTTGCTTGCCCTTCTGCTGCCGGAAGAGGGCACCGTCGGGACGCTGCTGCGCCCACTCTTGGTATCGCTCAGAGAAGAGCTTGGAGACATCTTGCACGTTGTGCCTTGCTAACTTCTCGAGCATCTTCCGGTCATGCACTTCCTACCGGAATGCCACAATGATAGAAGCATTCAGGATGCTGGGAATGGAATTGTGTACCTGGGAGAAGTGCTGGATGAATGACTGCAGTGTCTCCTTGGGTTGCTGGCACAGGGCATGGAGGTCAAGCTCGATGTTGGGGCGCGTGTAGGAGCTATCGAAGTTCTCTGCGAACTGTTGGCAGAGCTCATCCCAAGAGGTTATGGACCCCTCGGGTAGGTTATCATACATGATTGGGTTGAGCTGATCGGGGCAACGTGGAAGTAGTTCGCGAGGATGGACTCATCCGCTCCTGCAGCGACGAGTGTCATGGTGTAGATATGCAGGAACTCAGCCGGGTTGACGCTCATGTCAAACTTCTTCAGTAGGTGTGGCTAGAACTTGCGCGACCACATCGTCAGGCGGAGGTATGGCGCTAAGGTTATGCACCCTCTGTTGCGCTTTGTCGGAGAGGCGTACAGAAGAGCATACCCCAAGGGAGTTTGTTGTGCCACGTGCGGCTGTTGTGGAGCCTGTTGCTATGGCCCCTGCTGCTAGGGCATCGGCTGTGCCAAGTACTACTGTTGCGGCACCTGCTGCATAGAGTACTGCAGTGGTGCGTCGACCCAACATAATCCTGGGTAGGCGTCAGAGGAGGGTTTACCTGTGGTCCTCCTTGGACGGAGGATGTGTCTTGCTCAGACCCCTGAAGGCCATACTCGGCGTCAAGGTTGCGCCGCCTCTCTCGCTGTCGCTCGATAATGATGCAGCCATTTATTTGAGGTTGACGACGATCATGCTCGGCCCTCGGTCCTCTATGGGGATCTGACTAGCGCTTGTCAGCCTAGTGGAACGGGAGACGAAGGTGCAACAGTCGATGGATGGCATGCGCGATAGTGATACGTGACGTGTCCCTCTGTTGGGGGATTTGATGGCCGCAACAAAAAAGTGGTCAATGCATTGGACCCACTGATGAGCCGCTCTCTAGGAAGCGTTCAAGGATGATGGGTGGTGGAGAAGGGCTCTGGCTGCTGCCAGAGCGCTCTTCGGACTTGCATCCAGTGGCTGCGGGGTTGCTGACTGGGCCGGGACATGCCCAGAGGTGCCACCCTAGCTAGCTGCATCTACGCGAGGGCGTATTGGATCAGAGTGTGCCGCTAGGGCGATGGATCTGGTCACTGGACGGCAGCCTCGGAAACCGCCATTGACGGGGGTCATGAACACCATTGTGGTAAAAACGTAACCATATTTTGAGGGAAAAAGCCCCTACCTGGCACACCAAAAGTCGAAGTGTTAATGCGACACTTGCCCTGGATCTACTAAGGAGCAGCCTGCGGGGTTCTTTGATCGGCGGAGCTTAGTTCTCAATAGAGTGATCACGCGTATGAGGGTATGAGACGGTGATTTTTACGTGGTTCGGCCCGCTAGAGCGTAACACCCTACTCCACAGTGAGGTTGTATTGCTATTGTGTGTGTGTGTGTGTGTGAATGCATGGATTGGTCATCCTTTGTAACGGTGGTTGTCTGGTCCTTTTATAGACAAGGTTAGACACCTTACAAGTGGGGTCCAGACATGATAGGTGGCCCCAGGGTGATATTTTCCTAATGATATATGGCTTATCGCATAAGGTTCCTCTGAACGAGGCTTGAAGATAATGTCCCATCCATCTATCCCTGGCGCTGTAAGCTACCCACTTGGCAGAGTGGGATAGGCCTGTTGTGCCTTCACTGCGATGCGATTGGGCACAGCGGTACCTGACAGTAGGCGTGCGCTGCTTCACGCGCCTGGGGAAGACGCGAGTCTTCAATGCCTGATCTAGACAAGGCACACCACCCTCTTAAATCTAGCAACCCACCGCCCAGGGCAAGTTGCAAGGTACGTGGCAACTTAGGAGCTAGCCTTTTCTAGGGAGGCCGGGTCCCGACCCGCTGACCACGTGGCAACTTTGAAGCCCGCTCTTGAGTAAAGTGGGGGCTCCAGGGCCATGGGACACGTGGCAGAGCCAGAGCCCACCTCTTCGGGGAGGTGGTCTGTGTGTTGTCTCGAGCCACGTGGAAGCTCCGGAGCCCACTCCCATGGGGGGAGCGGGATCCTGTCCTGTTGGAGACGTGGCCGCTTGGGAGCTCGTCCCTGGGTACTCCGAATCCCATATTTGAGGTAGGGGGCCCGGGCCTTCTGAACACGCGGTGCCCTCGGACCTCGCCTTGGCTAGGAGGCAGGACACCTAGGCGGCTTTAGCCTCTACACGAGGGTACCCGGTATGCCGGGTACCAACAACGGTAATAATGTTTGATTCCTTCATAAGTTGAAGTGATGAATAGTCGCTCTTTTTTATTCTTCTTAGTACTTAAGTTACAATTTAATATTCTCAAACTATTGAGTTTATAGGCTTTAAGTAGTTCACCTAGAACTTAGAAATTGTGGGTAGCATAAGCAATATCCAATTCTATTATGTTGTGAGATATAATATAGAACATAGGACTACTAGTTTCCTGATCAAAGTGAAACTTGATCTCCGGAAAAATTTTGAAATTGATTTAAAAAGAAGTTCCTCATTTGATTTTAATTTCCTAACAAGGTCATATGATATTTCAATTTGATAAACCCCATGCATATGCTATTTGTGTTTACATTGTGTCTAGTCAAACTAGTATAGACCTATGTGAGAATCTTTTCATACTCTTGTTGATGTTTCTTATGTCACAGATCATCTCTAGTGAGAGATGAGGTCCGCAAGCACACGGAAATTTTCGTGTAGCATTTCACCCAAGAGTATTCCCAAGGGTATCATATTTATCCCCAAGGAAGGCAATGGAGTAAAGTAAACACTACTCTTACAATCATGTTATGGGATAGTAATCAATTATCAAGACAGGGGTAAGTTGATAATATGGGTAGTGTGACACACACATAAGCAATCTAATCTAAGGGTAAGGTTGTCCTAGCGAGGGTTAGACTACGAGATGGTGATACTCCTACTATGCTCTAATTACTCATATACATAGCCTAATTAAGTACACATGAATAAGCTAATGGTGAATACTAGGGCTTAGTAGTCCAACATATCGGGCACGGGTTTACCCCTAGCAATATTAGGCGACTTCCGTCAAGAGCCTGTGGCATAGTCAAACGTGGAGGATTACAAAGGACAGATAGGGGTGTCACCACCTACTGCCTACCTCTTCAATCCGTAGGTCTATGAGACATCCAATTCTACTTAACTATCTTAGCACCATGCTAGCATATTAAGTAAATACCAAAGAGGTCGTGGCACAAGCCACCCTAAGGCAATGACTAACCTAAACATCATTGAACCAATGTTGGGACCAAGTACTAACATATTCATATTAACATTATCATATTATTACCTAATTAGACTATAGTGGTGGTGTATGATGTTTATGATAACATGATAATGGAACTATGTATAGATCATAGCAACATCTACACCTAGCACATACATGGACTCCACAACCAAACAAGGAATGCTTTGCCCAAGTATATAAGTAAATAAAGACTAATAATGATATTATTATAAAGCACAAAGTCACAAATACAAGAGAAGATTTTTGAGCCATACCTTTCTCAATTTGGACTTGGGACTAGAGGCTCCTCTCTACATCCTAACCTCCACTAAGGAACTTGGAGAACTAGTGTATAAAATAGAGTGATGTTCAAGTGGTGTGTGTTGAAGTGAGGGGTGAGGGGTCCTATTTATAGCTTGGAGAAGAGTTGGTTCCCGCCACCAAAAGTGCATGAATCAGTCACCACTGACTTCTTCAAGCTGGGAGGAGCCAACACGTGGAAGTTGACTGAGTTTGGAGGAAAGACCAGGTCGGCCGACTAGGGAGGTTTGCCGACCTGGTAAGTCCTCAAATGGTTTGTTCTTTCTTGGGGTGACTTCCAGGTGGGTCCCATTCCATGATATGGGTGCTACACCGTTGGATGGCCTCAGATACTTCTGTTTGTGGGCCATTGGATCCATGTGGTGCCACATGTTGGCGCTTGATTGGCTAAGATGATATTTATAGGATCCATCCCCTTGTTTCACTTCAATTCTGTATAAAATACCTGCATACACCATTTTCTCCAAGAACAAGTGGAAATAGGTTAAATAGAAAGGTGATGTGTGCAAGAAATGATATTTCCTTCACATAATTGAGTTATATTGACGGGTGAAATTGGTATATAACAGCCCTCAACAAACTCCCCCTAGCTTATCCTTTGCTCATTCCAAGCAAAGTCAAGACTTTAGGTTGATGATCAGGAGTTGCTACAATGTTATACTTTTCAAAAGTACCATGTGCTCAACAAAATACTCTACCTAGTATTGCAAAAATTAGCATGGTACTTCACCCATCTCAAGTCATTATGGGGCTTGTGCCATCTCCTATTCATGGGTGGTTGAAAGATAGAATAGCAAATGGAGCACACATACCCTAGGAATCAAGTTCCACTCAAATTCCGGAGAGTTCAATTTTGATTTTAAGTATCTCAATTTGATTCTCTCGGTCTCTCCTTTATGTGTAGTGGAAATATGTCCTCACCATGGCACTGTGCCTACACTCATCCTACAACTAAATAAGACTTGTATGTGGAGCTTGGTAGGGAAATAGTAGGCATATTTGGAACACATAACATTGCTAAGTCAAAACGCAAGCCTTAGGAGAAATCAATTCAAAACAATTTGATTCAAGACTTGTGCATGTGTGATGGAATGGAGTGGATTTTGATATTTGAGATGATACCTTTTTGTGTGGACTCCCTTATTTTGCATGGATGAAACATGGCTACTTTTTTTCTCTCTTTTTTTCTCATGCTTGTGATGTAAGTATGCATTTTTCTTTTTCTTTTTCTTGTAGCCATGTCTTCTACTCCCTTTTTATGCATAAATAATATGGAGTTTCTCTTTTTATTGTGGAATGATGGTATGATGAGATTTTGCTTACTTCTAGTATTGAATTATAGCATGTGCAAGTGAAGTCTTGAATTCAAAAAGTAATGAATGAAATCTCACATAGGTCTATACTAGTTTGACAAAGCTGAATGTGAAGACAAATAGCATATGCATAAGGTCTATGAATGTAATGTATCATATGGCTTTTGTGGGTATTTCCAATCAAATTAGAGTATCTTAAATATTTTTTGAAATTCTCCGGAAACCTGAGTTTCACTTTCAAACTAGGAATAGCAGCCCTATCACTATATCATATCTCACAACAACTTAGAACTGGATTAAGCTTTTGCTACCCACAATTTCTAAATCAAGGCAAAAGTAATACTAGCCAATGAAAGCAATATTCTGGAGAGTAGTAAGTTGTAAACTAGGGACTTAGGAAAATTAAAACAGAGCAACTATTCATCATTTCATCTATGTGAATTCCGAATCATTCTTACCGCACATGTTTTATTTTATTTTGAAAGCAAATCTACTCTACTTATTTTTAGGTTTTTTATATGCAAGGTGGATGACGGGTGAATGGAAAATAAATATGCAAGGAGTGTGATACAAGTTACCTCAAGTGTGGGTCCTCCCCCAAGCTTGTTCTTGGTCAAGGTCTGCGATAGGGGCTGAAACCCTAACGACGGATGTAGGCCACGAGGTTGGCCTAACCTTGTTGCAGCATGGCTTTGACATTGGAGGGGTTCAGTGTCGATGTTGGGTTGCCTTTCATGGGTTTCATGAGTATGGTCGAGGAGAGTATTTTCGATGTCACTGATCCACACTTCAAGGTTTCCATAGCTTGGATGTACCTTGTTATTCCTTGACTAAGGTAGTGATAACCCTTAGCACAAAGGCATGACGTGCACTCAACATTTGTTGAGTGTGTTCCGTCATCTTTGGTTAAGGTGTATCATACCTTCTTGCCATAAAGAAATAAATTGTACCTCTCATGCATTGGGTGTGAGCCGTCACTCCTTGGCTTAAGTTAATGATAACCTTTAGCCACAAAGGAGTGATGAAAGTGCATCTAGGACTCCCTTGTGGGTTTTGGATGATTTATGACAAGCAATTGGGATCCTAACCTTTTTGTTGAGATGAATGCAGGCCAATAATGAAAAATGAGCAAAATACCAAAAAGAAGGGATAATGAGGAGCAAAGTGAACTTGAGCTCAAGGAAAAGAAATTGTAGATTATTGTGTATGGAGTGTGTTAAGGAAACACACCCAAGAGCTCCATCATATTTAAGCACACAAACATATTGCACAAAGTTACACAGGACTGGACTAGTCCGATATCAACCGGACTAGTCTGATATCCTTTCTGCACCAGATCGGACAAGTCCGATATCTGTCGGACTAGTCCGATATCTTTCTAACTTGAGTCGGACTAGTCCTCCCCAGGGCGGACTAGTCCTCAACACACTTCACAAGTCACACAAAATCGGACAAGTCCGTTGTTAACCGGACTAGTCCGATATTCCTTCTGATCCACTTCGGACAAGTCCGATGTTTACACGGACTAGTCCGAAATACCCACTGATCTAAATCGGACAAGTCCTCCAAGTGCGGACTTGTCATCCAACACACTTAGGGTTTCACATGGCCAGACAAGTCCGATGGCTATCGGACTAGTCCAAAGATTTCCAGTAGTGAAATCGGACAAGTCCGTTTTCGACCGGACTAGTCCGATATTTCGGGACACTTAGGGTTTGCTACACACAGCACACGTACTAGTCCGGTCTTTCTGAACCCTAACGGTCACTTTTAGAAACCCCATATAAATAGAGGTGCACGGCCCACTTTTATACACTCTCGAACCCTAGCGCCGTCACACCTCCCAAGAGACTCAGAAACCACTTCTCTCCACGAAATTAAGTGCAAGATCGATCAATCCATTAAGGATTACTTCTAGATCATTGAAGAGACACTTGGCACACATCATTGAGCTCTTGGTTTGAATCTCTAACACACTCCTGCGTTTCAATTGTAATTTTTGAGTGTGTTTTTGGTGGTATTGTGATTTGTAATCTAAGGGAGCTCTCAACGTGTGAGAACGCCCCTTGAATTTGGTTATTCACCCCTTTGTGATTAGTGGAAGAGGGTTGGCCTTCGTGGCGATCCGACGAGGGTAGGGTTGGAGAAGACCCGGTCCTTTTGTGGACTCCTCAACGTGGACGTAGGTTGCCTTCGTGGTAGCCGAACCACGGGATAAATCGTGTGTCTTGTCCTTTTTGTGTTCATCACTCAAATTGATCAACTTACTCTAGGGTTTGATACACATTGTTCAATTTACAATAAATTGTAGAACACAAGCCTTAATTGTGATACAATCCAATATACAACTGTTAAACTGTTGTTTGATTCTATATTTCTGCTGCACACATTGAAGAATCAACCTAGTCGATTAATCTTGATCAACTTAGTCTGTGAACACCGAACTAGTCTGCACTTTACCGGACTAGTCCAATTTCTTTGGTATTGAACTTGTTGTTGAGTGTTGTAGGATCCGACGAAAATTCAAAAGGCCTATTCACCCCCCCTCTAGGCCTACATTCAATTGGTATCAGAGCTTGGTTCTTCAAGTAAGAGTTTAACCACTCGAAGAGATCATGTTGGACATGAAGGACGTCCACAAAATCAACAACCAAGAGGAAGTCAACAACGACAAGACCCAAAAACTGGAGAAGTACCTCGAAGCCATTCAAGACTTCGAGGACGACGATGAGGAGACACTGGAGCTAAAGGCGCTCCTCAGAAAGAAGGCACTTTCAAAAGGGAAAGCGAAAGTTGAAGAGAAGAAGAAGGGGAGTAGTCACACCAACTACTCCCGATATCCTTTTAATTATGATCGTCTAAATTCCAAAAACAATCACTACTTATCTATCCCACTTGGAAAAGCCCCACAGTTCGATGGGAGTGATTACTCCATGTGGAGGCAGAATATGAAGATGCATTTGATTTCCCTCAACCCAAGTTTATGGCATGTTGTATGTACAGGGATAGATACTCCGGATGACGACGAAGAGCTCACCCCAAGTCAAGAGCAGGCCATCCATAGAAACGCTCAAGCCGCAGCCGTAATCACCTCCTCTCTCAGTCGAGACGAGTTCACCAAGGTGGATGGACTCGAAATTGCTAAGGAGATATGGGATACACTACAAACAGCACATGAAGGTGACCGACATGTGCGTGAGGCAAAAATTGAAATGATCGAAGGCAAACTAGGAAGATTCGCAATTGAGGAAGACGAGTCACCCCAGGATATGTACAATTGATTGAAGACACTTGTCAACAAGGTTCGATCATATGGGAGCAAGAAGTGGAATGACCACGAGGTGGTAAAGCTCATCCTTAGAGCTTTTATGCCTCGCAATGTCACGCTATGATCAATGATCAGAGAAAGCCCAGGTTACAAAAGGATGACTCCGGATAAATTGCTTGGTAAAATTATCAACTTTGAAATGATGGAGAAACAAGCCAAGCACGTCAAAGAAACTGCCGACCTCACCTCGGCCAAGAATAAAGGAGTTGCCCTAAAATCTACTCTCAAGCCTCTATCCAAAGAAGCAAGAGAAGCACAACTAGAGGAGGACAGTTATGACGAGAGTAGTGAGCTAGATGAAGAGGATATGATTTTGTTCATGAAAAAGTTCAAGAGAATAATGAAGAAGAGACAAGGAACAAAATCAAGTGAAGGAAAGTACAAGGAAAGGACGAAGCCAAAGATGAGGTGGGCGTGCTATAATTGTGGTGAGTATAACCACTTTATAGTCGATTGCCCGTATGAGGACAGCAAGAAGAAAACTAAAGAAACCAAGCCTCAACCTAAGAAATTCTTCAAGAAGAAGAAACAAGCCGAACAAGCACACATTGGGAAGGAGTGGTACTCAAACGATGAGTCCTCATCATCCGATGAAGAAGAGATGGCTAGCATAGCCATAGAAAGCACATCCAAGAAATCCACACTCCTCCCCACACTCGGTGCAAAGAAGGGAAATGGCACTTGTCTCATGGAAAAGGAAGGTAAACGCAAGGTAAACATCAAAACCCCTTCCATGCATTCCTACTCTAGTGATGATGAACTAGATAGTGATGATGAGGATATGCTAAATGGACTAGATAGGAAAACTGCTACTAAAATGAAATTTTTACTTGACCAACTTGTTGAGAAGGAGAAGTTAATTGATCGTCAAGAGGACATGATTATCTCCCAAAAGGAGAAGTATGTCAAACTTGACAAACTCCTAGAGCTTGAAAAGGAGAAAAACAGTTCACTAGAGATTGAGCTAGCTTCAAGCAAGAAAACTTGCTTGAAGTTAACCGACTCAAATGTTGCAATCAAGGACCAACTTGCTGACCTGATCAAGGTTAACAAAATCCTTGAAGTGCAAGTTGAGTCACTCAAGCTAAGTGAACCTTCCTCCTCTTAAAGTTCACCTTCTCAACCCACTAAAACTGATCTTGTTCATATGTTCACATGTAGTAAAATCAACACCAGTTTGAAGGAGAAGTCAACCTCCACAAAGGATAAAAATCCTACCCAGTATGGAATATTTGACAAGGAGAAGATCAACTATGCACGTAGTGCATACTTGGTCCAAAGACCTCCAAATATCAAATATGGCATTGGTTACTCTTATGATGAAAAGCAACATGCTGGAAGTCATAAGAATAACAGGGGAAGGATCTCCTTTGTGAAGGGAAGATCCTCTCAAACTGATAAGTTGAAGAATAAGAAACTGAACTCGCATGAATACCGGACTAGTCCGGTCGGTGTCTGAACAAGTCCGGTCATCCGGACAAGTCCGGCCACCCAGACTAGTCCGATTCATAAACAACAGCAGCTTCTATTTAAAACTTTTGATGCCTCTTATGTATTAATGAGAAACAATCTTGGTAAGGTTTATGCTTATTATGTTGGGCCACGCCATGGGAACACAAAATTCCATGTGTGGGTGCCCAAATGTATTGTAACTAACCTCCAAGGACCCAATCAAGCTTGGGTACCTAAAACCAAAGCATAATTTGTTTTTGCAGGCCTATTCCTCTGGTGGATCCAAATGGGTGCTAGACAGTGGATGCACCAACCACATGACCGGAGAAAGGAACATGTTCGTGGAATATGAAGAAAACGAGGACCCAAACAAAGGCATCTACTTCGGAGATAATAGTCAAGGGTACCAGTAAAATTGCAATATCCTCTGAACACACGCTTTCTCATGTTTTACATGTTGAATCTTTAGATTATAACCTGCTGTCCATATCTCAACTATGTGACAAAGGTTATAATTGCTTGTTCACTAATGAGGGTGTGACCGTCTCAAGGAGGAGTGATGGTTCCGTTGCATTCAAGGGTATGTTGAAGGGAAAGCTTTACCTTGTTGACTTCAACAAGGATAAAGCCGAACTAGACACATGCTTGATTGCAAAAACCAACATGGGTTGGCTGTGGCATAGACGGCTAGCGCATGTTGGTATGAGGAATCTTCAAAAACTCCTCAAGGGCGATCACATCCGAGGTTTGAAAGATGTTGTTTTTGAGAAAGACAGGCCTTGTAGCGCGTGCCAAGCCGGGAAGCAAGTGGGAGCACATCATCCCGCAAAGAACATCATGACTACAACAAGACCGCTCGAACTACTTCACATGGACTAGTTTGGTATAGTTGCTTACATAAGCAGCGGCGGTAACAAATACGGTTTGGTTATCATTGATGATTTTTCTCGCTTCACTTGGGTTTTCTTTTTGCATGATAAGTCAGAAACACAAGGAACACTCAAGAAATTCTTCAAGCGAGCTCAAAATGAGTTTTCATTGTCAATCAAGAGCATTCGAAGCAACAATGGCACGGAGTTCAAGAACATACAAGTGGAGGAGTACCTTGATGAAGAGGGCATCAAGCACGAATTTTCAGCGCCATACTCACCACAACAAAATGGAGTTGCCGAAAGGAAGAATCGAACACTCATAGAGATGGCAAGAACAATGCTCGATGAATACAAGACTTCGGATCGATTTTGGGCGGAAGCGATTAACACCACTTGCCATGCTGCAAATCGGCTTTATCTTCATCAACTACTCAAGAAAACTCCCTATGAGCTACTCACCGGTAACAAACCAAACATTTCATACTTCCGAGTCTTCGGTTCTCCATGTTATATCCTGAACAAGAAGCCCAGAACTTCAAAGTTCGCTTCGAAGTCCGATGAAGGTTTCTTGCTCGGTTACGATTCGAACACCTACGCCTATCGTGTTTTCAACAAGGCCTCCGGACTTGTTGAAGTAGCACGTGACGTAGTGTTCGATGAGACTAACGGCTCCCAAAAGGAGCAAGTTGATCCATGTGAATTAGGTAAAGAAGAAGCTCCTTGTCTAGCATTGAAAAGAATGGCTCTAGGTGAAGTTCGACCACAAGAGTCACCTTCACACATAAATGAGGAAAATGAACCACAAGAGGAGACCAACAATCAAGGGGGAGCTTCAACACAAGCACGAGAGTATGAAGATGATCAACAAGTCAACGAGGGCAACCACTCAGGGGGAGAAGAAAACGATCATGAAGACACAACTCCCCAAGTGCCCCACCCAAGAGTAGACCAATGCATTCAAAGGGATCACCCAATCGACAACATCATCGGTGACATCCAAAAGGGAGTAACCACTAGATCTCGCATAGCTAACTTTTGTGAGCATTACTCGTTTGTCTCCTTTTTGGAACCATGCAGGATTGAGGATGCATTGAAGGATCCGGACTGGGTGGTGGCAATGCAATAAGAATTGAACAACTTCAAGAGGAACGAGGTGTGGGAACTTGTGGCAAGACCCAATGCAAACATAGTGGGCACCAAGTGGGTCTTCCGCAACAAACAAGACGAACACGGAGTGGTAACAAGAAACAAGGCGCGACTTGTGGCCAAAGGGTACTCACAAGTCGAAGCGCCTTCCTCAACGGACCGATCAAGGAAGAAGTGTACGTGGAGCAACCACCCGGGTTTGAAGACGAAGAATTGCCCAACCACGTGTATAAATTGCGTAAGGCTCTTTACGGCCTCAAACAAGCTCCTAGAGCTTGGTATGAGTGTCTTAGAGATTTCTTAATTGAAAATGGTTTTCAAATTGGCAAAGTAGACTATACATTATTCACAAAGAATTTAGATAATGATCTTTTTATCTGTCAAATCTATGTTGATGACATAATATTTGGGTCAACTAACCAATCCTTCTGTGAAGAATTTAGTAGAATCATGACAGACAGGTTTGAAATGTCAATGATGGGAGAATTGAAGTACTTCTTGGGATTCCAAGTGCGGCAACAAAGGGAAGGAACGTTCATAAGCCAAACCAAGTACACGCAGGACATACTCAAGAAGTTTGGCATGGACAAGGCAAAGCCCATAAAGACCCCCATGGCAACGAATGGCCACTTGGATCTCAATGAAGATGGACCTAGCGTCGATCAAAAGGTATATCACTCCATGATTGGATCTCTACTTTACTTATGTGCATCTAGGCCAGATATTATGTTGAGTGTATGTTTGTGTGCACGATTTCAAGCCAACCCTAAGGAATGTCACTTGACAGCCGTAAAAAGAATCTTGAGATATTTAGTTCATACACCCAACCTTGGTCTTTGGTACCCAAAAGGCTCAAAATTCAATCTCATTGGTTACTCCGATGCAGATTATGCCGGGTGCAAAGTAGATAGAAAAAGCACCTCCAGCACATGCCAATTCCTAGGGATATCCTTAGTTTCTTGGTCATCCAAGAAACAAAATTCCATTGCTTTATCCACAGCCGAAGCGGAGTATGTTGCAGCCGGGAGTTGTTGTGCACAACTCCTTTGGATGCGACAAACTCTTAGAGATTACGGTTACAATATGAACCGTATTCCTCTCCTTTGTGACAATGAGAGTGCCATTAAAATGGCCCACAATCCAGTTGAGCACTCTAGAACTAAACACATAGACATAAACATAATTTCTTGAGAGACCATTACATGAAAGGAGACATTACCATCTCACATGTCAACACCCAAAAACAATTGGCCGACATATTCATCAAGCCACTTGATGAAAAGCGTTTTTGCAAACTCCGAAATGAACTAAATATCCTTGATTCTCGGAGTGTGGCTTGAAAAGTTGCATACCTGTATGACCTCTTCAAAATTTTGACTGAATTGTGAAAATCATCCCTCTTCATTTTTTCTCAAAAAACTATGTCAATTATTAGATCTTGATGAATTATGATCATTGTGTGATTTTTGTATGCTTACTGGTCAAATTCATCAAGATAAATTGATTTGTTTTGTCCCACCTATTCTCTATTAATGAACCTTCAAATATATATGAATGGGCTATGCAATTTCTCCTGGTGACCACGGACTAGTCCGTGGTTACCCGGACTAGTCCGCTCTTGCAGACTAGTCCTCAGAGTGCCGGTTAGACCGGACTAGTCCGATAGACCATGGACTAGTCCGATATAGCTCTCTGGATGACTTCAGACTAGTCTGGTCATGTCCGGACTTGTCCGATATAGCTCTCTGGATGACTTCGGACTAGTCCGGTCTTGACCGGACTTGTCCGATTTTTCGTGTCCATAACCCTAGCCGCCACCAAACCCTAATCTTCTCATCCCCACATTTGCTCACGCCTTCCTCTCTCTTGCGCTCGAGCTACCAAGGCGATTATCTGCTCCCTCCGTCGAAAAAGTCCACATTTGGGCGGAGATCAAGCTTCACCTCTTGGGGATTGAAGATAGTGGACTTGTCCGGCCTCCAACCCCCAAACCTTCAAGCTTCAATCGATTTCTTCGGTAACTTTCTTCAAAACCCTAGAAATCTTGTTTTTCTCCATTGTTGATCGTATAGCCTAGCATCCTTCACTAGATACATGCTTATTTGATGTACTACGTGTATGCTAGACTAGATTTGCATTAGGAATCATTCCTTGACCAATCTGTTAGGTTTTTGAGGATGAACACTGGACTAGTCCGGTCCATGCACGGACAAGTCCGGTCCTCCGGACTAGTCCGTGCCTGTGCACCGGACAAGTCCGATGTTTCTGAACTGAAAACCTAATTTTTCAATTCCTCAATGCAATTCATTGCTATCTTTTCATACCTCTGCCTTGTATCACTTACCATCATTCTTGCAAAATCATTCTCATATCATGTCGAGCTCAAACATCGAAATCTCAGACTTTGAGGCCGAGTTGGACCACAAAGTGGCACCTCGGTCCTCGATGGGTCTTGGAAAGAAACGCCAAGAAAGACCCTCGGAGCCAGCTCCTTCACCTCCTCAGGTTCGGAGGAAGGTGCTGGCAAAGAAGCCAGTGTCAAAGGCAGCAGCATCCTCAAGTGCCTCTTGCCAAGCCAAGGGCAAGGGCAAGGGGATAGCAACGGGGCCAGTCAGGCCCTTGAAGCTCCATGCTCCCAGGGAAGGGGTATGGGACCCTACCGAGGAGAAGTTCAACGGCAAGGGCAGTGATTCTGCAGCCAAGTTCAGAAGCATTGACTGGTATGGCAGGCCAAAGCAAGCTGTCGATGGAAGGTTTTGGTGCAACTTCCATGCAGACTTCTACAAATCGGTGTATCTACCGATGAAGACCCCCGTGGTGCGCAGTCAGTGGATTGACTGGGCACACTTTGAGAAGAAGGGATGCTCACCGTTCACTGATGTAGTGAGAGCCATTGAAAAGCATGGACTGAGAGACTTGTTTGCTTTCAGACACAACTGGAATGATGAAGTGATTGCGCAGTTCTTTGCGACCTGTCACTTCTCTAGTGAAGATGAAGAGAGTGTCACTTGGATGACCCATGGATCCAAGTACAGCATCACTCAAGAAGATTTCACTAGCTTGCTCCACCTTGACTCCACAAGGTCTGATTGCTTAGTGATATACAACATTGGGGTCATTGAGAAGGACAAGATGAAGTTTCTATATGAGCCAAACTCAAAGTTCAACCCTCCTTCCACCAAAAACATGAAGCCATTCTTTGTGGTGTTGAACAGAGTGCTAAGAAAGACCATTGCCCCTAAGGATGGGGATGCAGGGAGTGTGCAAGGATACCTCCGGACTCTGATGAGAGTCATAAGCAAGGACCACCCATTTGATGTGGCAGAATACATTTGGAATGATATGGTAAACATCTCCTGCACTCCCAACAGATCTTGCGGATATGCTCCTTACCTTATGTTTGTGATTGAAAAAGTCATCGGCATTGAATTTGTGAAAAATGTGGAGCATCTCCCCTTGAGGCCTCAAATGCCTCAAAAGCCAAGTGTGCAGGCTGCTCCTTCGACGGCCTCCAGTCCAGAGGCACCTGCAAGATCAAGTGAAGGTGCCAGAGCTGTCCCTACTTCAAGGGAAGCCCCTCAGAAAGGATCAGTTAGTGGGATCCTCAAGTATCTGGCTGCAATATTCTCCTCCTGCAAGAAGGCCGAAGTGAAGGCCCACAAGCTCAACCAGAAGAGAAGGGAGGACATGAAGTACATAAAGGCCAATGTAAAGCAAATTTGCCAGAAGCTGGAGATCGATCCCATTGGATCTCCAGTGATTTCTGAGGATTCTGACCCAGACTTCACTGAGCTCGCGCCCTTGAACCCCTCCGAGCTTGCCTACTTTGGCATTGGGGGCTCGAGTGGCTCCGTCCCTCCTCCTTCCCCTCCTCGTCAAGCTGATGATGATGAAGACGAAGACGACGACGAGAGGACCAACAGTGAATAGTGAAGACCCTAGGACCCTCCTCTCCTTCTTTTTGGTGTCTTGATGCCAAAGGGGGAGAGATTGAGGGGGAGTCTTAGCTTTAGCTGTGGTAGGGTGCGAGGAGAGAGTTATCTTTATCTTTCTTTGTGATTGTAATGCTTTAATGATGTTTTCATGTTAACTATGGTTCTGTGTTGAAATGCTTAATTAATTTGCAAGTATGTGTTGAAATCTGCAACTTTGCTCCTGAAATGACATATATACTTTGTATTGATTCATCAATGTAAATTATGTCATTCTCATTGTTTCAATGCACTTAGTTATGCATCCCACCATAAAGAATGCACATATGGATATCTCTCATACTGCTTGATGTATTTTTGAGTCATATGTGCATACTTTATGAAAATCTCATCTCTTTTTGTCATATTTTGTGAAATCTCAATTGGTTGTCATCAATCACCAAAAAGGGGGAGATTGAAAGTGCATCTAGGACTCCCTTGTGGGTTTTGGATGATTTATGACAAGCAATTGGGATCCTAACCTTTTTGTTGAGATGAATGCAGGCCAATAATGAAAAATGAGCAAAATACCAAAAAGAAGGGATAATGAGGAGCAAAGTGAACTTGAGCTCAAGGAAAAGAAATAGTAGATTATTGTGTATGGAGTGTGTTAAGGAAACACACCCAAGAGCTCAATCATATTTAAGCACAAACACATATTGCACAAAGTTACACAGGACCGGACTAGTCCGATATCAACCGGACTAGTTCGATATCCTTTCTGCACCAGATCGGACAAGTCCGATATCTGTCGGACTAGTCCGATATCTTTCTGACTTGAGTCGGACTAGTCCTCCCCAGGGCGGACTAGTCCTCAACACACTTCACAAGTCACACAAAATCGTACAAGTCCGTTGTTAACCGGACTAGTCCGATATTCCTTCTGATCCACTTCGGACAAGTCCGATGTTTACACGGACTAGTCCGAAATACCCACTGATCTAAATCCGACAAGTCCTCCAAGTGCAGACTTGTCATCCAAGACACTTAGGGTTTCACATGGCCGGACAAGTCCGATGGCTATCGGACTAGTACAAAGATTTCCAGTAGTGAAATCGGACAAGTCCGTTTTTGACCGGACTAGTCCGATATTTCGGGACACTTAGGGTTTGCTACACACAGCACACCGGACTAGTCCGGTGACCACCACGGACTAGTCGGATCTTTCTGAACCCTAACGGTCACTTTTAGAAACCCCATATAAATATAGGTGCACGACCCACTTTTATACACTCTCGAACCCTAGCACTGTCACACCTCCCAAGAGACTCAGAAACCACTTCTCTCCACGAAATTAAGTGCAAGATCGATCAATCCATTAAGGATTACTTCTAGATCATTGGAGAGACACTTGGCACACATCATTGAGCTCTTGGTTTGAATCTCTAACACACTCCTGCGTTTCAATTGTAATTTCTGAGTGTGTTTTTGGTTGTATTGTGATTTGTAATCTAAGGGAGCTCTCAACGTGTGAGAACGCCCCTTGAATTTTGTTATTCACCCCTTTGTGATTAGTGGAAGAGGGTTGGCCTTCGTGGCGATCCGACGAGGGTAGGGTTGGAGAAGACTCGGTCATTTTGTGGACTCCTCAATGTGGACGTAGGTTGCCTTCGTGGTAGCCGAACCACGGGATAAATCGTGTGTCTTGTCCTTTTTGTGTTCATCACTCAAATTGATCAACTTACTCTAGGGTTTGATACACATTGTTCAATTTACAATAAATTGTAGAACACAAGCCTTAATTGTGATACAATCCAATATACAACTGTTAAACTGTTGTTTGATTCTATATTTCCGCTGCACACATTGAAGAATCAACCTAATCGATTAATCTTGATCAACTTAGTCTGTGAACACCAAACTAGTCCGCACTTTACCAGACTAGTCCGATTTCTCTGGTATTGAACTTGTTGTTGAGTGTTGTAGGATCCGACAAAAATTCAAAAGGCCTATTCACCCCCCCTCTAGGCCTACATTCAAGTGACATGTACCCAACATGTGTTGAGTACGATCCTGTTATTCCTTGGCTAAGGTACAACATACCTATAACTACTAAGGGATGACGTGCACTCAACATGAGTTGAGTGTGATCCATTGTTCCTTGGCTAAGGTATAAAATACCTTCTAGCCACATAGGAACAACTTGCACCCAATATACATTGGATGTGATCTTGTCATTCTTTAGTTAAGGTGCATCATACCTTTTAGCCACAAAGGAATAACTTACACCCAATGATGGTAGCAATTCCCTTGAGCTTGAATGAATGCTTAGAAGAGTTGAGAGCATAATGCTATCACATATTCGTAGTAGCCCATTGGTTGCTCATAGAGGGTTTCCATGTAAAATCTCCGACCTCATATAGTTATGGTTGACCTTCGGGCTTAATTTCCGATAGGTAGCAACCATCCTAATTTACTCCTTGGCCAAGAGATGTTGAAATGGAATCCACTAGGGATTCCAACAATCGGATTTTTGAATGCCTGCATAGTTATTTTACTCCTGCAAACTCCCTCTCTATGATAGAGGGGGATGGTTAGCTCCCGATACTTGTACAAAAGAATTTTTGAGTTAGGTAACCGAATCTTCATTTGCACGCATGGGGAAGAACAAGACCAAAGATGCATTGGGTCCAATACTAGTGTATCCATGAATAATGTATGAATCATTGCTAGGAGTGGGGATTTATGGATAAATCATGTTGAACATTTTCTAAAGCTCCCACTCATAGCAATGAAAGTGATATAAATACACTATATGGATCCCTTCATCTTGTAAAAATTCTAACCATCATAATATTTTTTTTACAAGAGCAAATAGTTTCATTTAGACCATGGCAAACAAGATTCTCAATTTTATCCTCCTGAACATTTTTCATTTATTGCCTAGGAATTTGAAATTTAGTGATCCATGCTTGAATGAGTTTCAAATCAAAATTATGGACATCACTATTCCTAGGTTGCTACATACCAATTCAACCATTAAGTAATTCCATAAGCATTACCTAGGTAGAAAATGTCTAAGTCAATTTTAGCAATGCTAATGAAATTCTAGGTACTTGTTTAAATTTATTCCCAAGTAAGGTGACATTCCTTTTTGAAGAATAAAAAAGAGTAATGCCAGCACTTACTCTCGTGTGGATGCATAAGAGTTGAATGATCAGAAGGTGTAAACCTTCCATACCAATGTAAGCAAAAATCATTCAATCCTAATGAAATTCAAAGGGCGGAAAATTTGAACTTGTACCTCAATTGACGAGTAGTATTGGTTGAAGGTTGTCGAGTGAGAGACTCACAACCATGGATTTTGGTATAGCCTTCATGTTCAACGTCTTTTGCCAAGTTCAGGTTGGAGTTGAATGAACTTCATCTTGTTCCTTCATTAGACCACCATCTTGAGCATTCCTCCACCATGAACTCAAAATGAGGTCGATGGAGGGATATGTGCTTGATAGGGCTTTCCAACGTCTTTACAAATTTTGTCCTGGCTGCACTAAATCAAGAACAAATAAAACACTAGAAAACGGGTTACGTTAGCTTAAAAGCATGTTGCACCCTTTTATAAAATTGTTTTGCCCAACTTGAAATAACTTGCAAATGCAATGAATATCTAAGGGAATATTTTTATGTTTGAATTAGGAAGATGAATTCAAGTGGTTACACCCAAGGTTCATATCCAAATAAATTTATTTCCTAATTCAAAATTTTAGTTTTATGATGGTTGGAAATTTTACTTTCCAACATGCAAGTGTGGAAATTCAAACATGCTAAATGCAAATGCAAAGATTGATAGGAAATTCAAATATGCAATTTTTGAAAGCAAATATGAGATAACTACCAATTAACCTATTGGCAAGGACTCACCGAATTTTCGAAGTCCGATGAGTGGGACTTACCTCCGTCCTGTTTAGTGTGATGATTTGTTGTCCAATCCCGGAGTTGAAGATGTGGACAACTTCTCTTGATTTGCATGCCAAAACTCATTTGGCATGTGGGTTGGACATGTGGGCCACATGGTGGCCCTAGCCCTCTCCACCATCTTGATGAAGACTTGTTGATGTAGTGATGGCTTCTCCCTCTTGAAGATATTCCCTTATGAGCATGGTGAGGCTTGTACTTCTTTAGGGGTGTCACTTCGACCATCTTAATATTCTTTTGAGTTAACCCATACTTTGACCATAGATCAAAGGTTTCCTTGGGCACGATGACATGTGGACTCCACAATTAAACAAGAAACACTTCATCCACATTGTCACATGCCTTAGGTTGCACCGGTTTGATCGAAGGGTAGGAATCCCAACAAGTGATTGTGGGATATATTGGATTTTGAATGCTCTTTAAGTTTCTTGTACTTTGCCAAGGGATTCATGTGGATGTTGTGTTGATTTCTTGCTTGGCCATGGACAAGATACTTCAAGGTAGGCTAGTTGAACTTGGATCCGTTGAAATACGCATAGCCTCCTTGATTGCAAGGGTGATGATGATTCCACCCTTGACCTCCTTGTTGGTGATAGCCATTGGAGTTGTGTTTGGAAGGAAGAATCCCCATGGTTCTTAGGGAAATGATTCCCCAAGTGGACCATGTTGACATGGATTTTCATAAATCATGTGAATATCCATGACTTGGATCATCCAAACACTTCTCAATTGGCTTGATCTTCATTTTACTTCAATGGGAGGTGTAGTTCCACAACTAGCATGTCCACCTTGTAAACTCGTGTACATGCCAAGCTAAGAGAACTAGAGCATTCTTCAATCCACCCCTTGAGTAGAGACCATCTTCTCATCCATGATGAATGAGAATATGATTCCTTCAGCTCCAGCACGAGTGTGGTCATGGATTGGTGAAGCCAACCCATGACATGAGTGTTGTATGAAGAGCCAACTATCTACCCTATGGTGGAGGCAAACAAAGAAGAACTCTTGGAGCCTCCCCCAAGCTTAGGGATGAATGACTTTGGTTCCTACTGGAAGCTTAAAGTCTTCTGCAAAAGGAAATTGTGTTGCCTAGCGGACATTTGTTGAGGTAAGCCTTAAATCATCTAGTTGAGCACTTGCGTCCTCGTTGGCCATCCCATAAAATGGGTTAGCCAACACTACCCTGTTTTCACACAAAAGGAGAAAAAAAAACAAGGGTAATGTTGTCTTATAACTATTAGTACATATAGCTTAATCACAAGTGATAACTATCTTTCACTTCATTTGCCTTCCATGGCAACGGCGCCATAAATGCTTGTTGACATTTCTTACGTCACAGATCATCTCTAGTGAGATATGAGGTCCGCTAGCGCACGGAAACTGTCGTGTAGCATTTCACCCAAGAGTATTCCAAAGGGTATCATATTTATCCCCAAAGAAGGAAATGGAGTAAAGTAAACACTACTCTTATGATCAAGCTATGGGATTGTCGGAGTGTGATTCCGGCGATTCTCCTGGTACTACCGTTGGCAGACCGCGAAGTTTGTAGTTTGGTTGTGGGCGTGCAGAGATTTAGAACACGATGGCAAGTTGACACGAGGATTTACGTGGTTTGGGCCACCTAAGCGTAATACCCTACTCCACGGGGTGCATAGTTGTTGTATTGAGCGTCTGAGCTCTTGCGGGCGTGTGTAGACTTGTGTGGAAGTCTGGAAGAAGTCTCGGAGAAGTCTCTCGTGTATCGCTCGGCCAGTCCTTTTATAGTACAAGGACTGGTCGTTGCATCGTTAGCCTGACCCGACATGTGGCCCTGGCGGTTACTAATGCTTAATACATAATTAATGAGCTTAATTACCCTTAATAGTATGGTAACGCACCTTGACAGTGGCGTTACTGGTATTAAGGGCCCTCCGATCGTGTGTCATTAAGATGGTATTAATGGCACTTAATCGGGTCTTGAAGTCTTTAATTGTCCCTTGAAGGTCCGAGCCGTTGGGGGTCCACTAGTCTGCTTGTTGAAGTTGAAGGTCCGACGGTTGGACGCGTGGCAGCTCCGGAGCTTACCGTTGGGACAGGTAGGTCCGGTGTCATTGTACATGTGTCGGTACCGTAGCTTCCCTCTGTCGGGGGTTACGTCTTGGGGTGCCGCACAGGTATTTAGCCTGGAGCTTTCCCATGTGTGGGATGTAGCTCTGGTTGCAGGATACATATGGCAGCACTGGGACTAACCATAGAAGGGAGGCAGGTCTGGTTCCTTATGACACATGGGGCCTTCGGAGGTCTTCAACTCAGACGAGTGAAGTTCCTTTGAGATCTTTGTAGTCCCAAAGGGTATACGGTACGTAGGGTACCGACAGTGGCCCCCTGGGCCCACCTCTGGGAGAGGCATTTTGGATGAAGTCATTCTGCCGGAGGTGGGTGCATCCTTTGGTTTTTGAGCCGTGTCTTCAAGGGTCTTTGGATGTGCCATTTGCGGTAGTTCGCAGTTAAACCATCGTCGCGTGGCATATCCACAATGCGGCAGGTGAGATCTGAGCGCGCAGATATCACGCAATTGAAGGTCTCTGGTTCCCGATATGAAATCTGTATCGGTTCCGCGTGCCCTGTCAGGCCACCGCCCTCGGGCTTCCCGCCTCTCATGATGACAACTGTTCGCCTGGGTAAGGACCTCGACATGATCGTTGCGGTGGCCCCGGGCCCCCTTGTCATTGGCAGGGTGAAGTTTTTTGAACTGTATCATCGGCCCCTCTGCGGTTTCCATCCAAGCGTTGCGGGGGCTTACTTAAGAAGGAAAGTGTGCACCGTTTGGGGATTCTTTACGCCTTCATTTGAACTTGCGCTCGAATCCTCTAAACTTTTGCTTGCTTTTCATCTCTCGCCCCACTGTGCTGCGATGGAGTTGGGTCTCCGCAAGAGCCGTCTTACGATCGATGGTGATTTGAAGAAGGTCCGGACCCTCATGGGGTGGTCCAGCAACTCCTTCAACCGCCAGGTCCGTGCCAGCAAGCTCCCGTTCAAGAAGGAGCGCGCTGGCGATATGATGTACTTCTCCGCGTACGCCATGGTGGGACTGATCCCACCCTTCTCCACATTTCTCTTGATATTCCTAGACTTCTATGGTCTGCACTTGTACCACCTCGGTCCTCACTCCATTCTTCTCGTGTCCACCTTCGTCCACTTTTGCGAGATGTGGGTGGGTATTCCCACCTGCGTCGAGCTCTTCCGCACCTTCTTCACTATCCACACCACCGGCAAGAGTGATGAGTACCTTGGCTTCTATTATTTTATGAAGCGCAAGAAGTGCCCGTACAAGTACTTCAGGTCGTTCCCTTCTGGCAAGTGGGACGACTGGAAGAAGGATTGGATTGTCATCACGGCAGAGGAGCATGAGAAGCTGGAGCTGCCCGAAGGCCTCCCCAATGTCGACACTGAGGCTTGGAGCAAAGTTCCGGTGCTATCGGACGCCTTCAACCCTGCCCTGACCAAGATCCGCCAATGTGTGGAAGTAGGGGTGACTCCCCAGGCGGTCTTTTGCAACTTCCTAGTCAACAAGTGGGCTCCACTGAAGAAGAGGGAGAAGCTCGCTTGTGCCCTTAACAGCGTGATGGACGACGACCGAATCGAGACCGGTTTGAAGTCCAACCTAGAAGGCGCAGCTTTGGAGCTTCACCTCAAGAAGTTCCAGCACGACATCGACATCGAGGGTGATGACTTTACTCCACCGATGGCTTTCCTCCCTCTGAACATGGAGGCGGAGTTCAACAGGGAGCTCCGGCGGTAGATGCCAGTGCTTGACAACCTCGGTGAAGTTGAGAGGCGTTCGACCATCGGGTTGGTGATTCCTGGAGCTTCCGAGGGTGGTCCCCCTTCCGCCCCAAGACAGAGAGCTAAAGTTGTAGGCAAGGGCAAGGGGTTGGCCGAGCCCTCCAGCCGCAAGAGGAAGTTGAAGCACTCTGGCGGGAGGTCCGTCAGACTTGCCCCTTTCGCAACATCTCCTTCTCCTCAGAGGGTGAGGTCTTCAACGGCTACACCTACTCCAGCATCGGCGTCTCCCCGGGATGCCAGCTCCAGCCATGTGACTCCGGTACCAGTGCCCGCTAAGGGCTCTAGGTCCGAGGGTTCTTCTCAGTCAAGGGGGGCCTCAACCAAGACATCGCTGACGGCAGCAGCAAGCTCTGGGGAGGCTTCGGGAGCTAACGGCAGCAGCAAGCTCTGGGGAGGCTTCGGGAGCTACTACGCCAGTGGCAACAGGGTCCAATCCTGAGCGTCCGGTGAAGAGGTTTCACGCTAGCTGGAGCGGAAGCCTTCCAAGGTAAATTTGACTTTTTACCTCAGTTGATTATTTTTGTTGTAATTATATTTTGAGTTCTTCGTCCTTCATCCTCAGGGTACCCAAGAAAGGGGCGCTAAAGCTCTGGTTCCTGCAACAGCGGTTGATGCTGTGGAGGCGGAAGCTTCGACTCTAGTTCCAGCGTCGCCCCAAGAGGTGGCTGAGGCCGCGGCAGCTCCGGCGCCAGCTGTCGTGGTCCTTGACCTCGAGTCATCCCCTGAAGCTTCCGTGGTAGCGCCGGACCATGGGATTGAAGATGTACCAGAGGCACTAGCTTCGGAGGTTGAAGCTCCGGTTTTGGATGCTGAGATGATGGACGCTCCAGCCTCAGAGCCAGAGATAGCTGCGTTCCGGCCCTAGAGTCGGATGTTGTTGAAGCCCTAGCGGCAGAGCCAGGTGTTGATGAAATTCCGGCACCTGAGCCGGTTGTCGCAGATGTGCCGGCGCCTAAGCCAGTGGAGGTCGAAGCACCGGTGCCTAAACCGGCAGTGGAGGAGGTGCCAGCATCAAAGCCGGAAGTGGCTTCAGCTCTGGCCGAACCTTCAACGCCTGCCCCAGAGGTAGTGGTTCCAGAGGTACCCGCGACTGAGCCAGGGTGCCAAGACGAAGCCGCCGGTCCTCCACCTGAGGGACCAGTTGCTGATGACTTGGCGGCGGGACCTTCAGAGCCGACTCCGGAGGTAGACACTTTCGTTGCAGGACCTTCCTCGGCGGTGGCCGAGGCTATCCCGGAGGGCGGCCCTAGTGTCGTGGAAGCTCAGGGGACCGCTCTTGTAAGTGGGAACCAAATTTTGTTACGGAGAACCTGCTGGAGCCAGCGGAGAAGACCCTGGCAGGTCCGGAGCCAATCCCTTTGTCGCTGTCTATCGACAACGCCTACTCCAGTCTTCGTCAGGTCCAGCTGGCCTTTTACCACGACAGCAAGGCCCTCGAGGAGGAATGCCAAACCCTTAGGAGGTGGCGCAACTGGCTCCAATTTGAGACCAAGCTGGCACAGACGAGGCTAGCCGACGACAAGGAGTGGGTGAAAAGGGAGAAGGTCTGGTTGGAGTACTGGGGTCAGCTGCTGGATGAGAGGGAAAGCATGACGCGATCCCTTAACAACTAGTCCCGGGCCATCCACGAACAGGTTGTGGCTGCTAATGAAGTAGCGAATGACCGCTAAGAGAAGTTCAGCGCCATCCATGACAACCTCGTTAAGCGCCGGGAGGCTCTTGAGGAGCGGGAGAAAAGGCTCGAAGATGAAGAGCAAAAACTCCTAGAGCTGTGTGATGACCTCGTGAAGAGGGAGGAGGAGCTTACTCAGAGGCTGACTCTGGGTGACAGGAGTCTCGTGGAGCGCACCAAGAAGCTGGAGGAGCGCTGCGAGAAAGAGGAGAAGAAGGCTTGGTAGCTAGGACAGGACCTCAACAAGAGGGAGAATGAAATTGCTGCCAGGGAGAAAAAAGTGTGGGGTCGGGAGAAAGACCTGGTCGACCGAACAAGATTCACCTCCGGGAAGAGGAGCTTGATAAACTCGAAAGGCAGGTTGCTGAAAAGATTCAGCAGAACGCCAAAGTGGTCGAGTGCCTTGCCCGGGAGGATTCGGAGCTTGCGGCGACCAAGAGATCCTTGGAAGAGGTGCGAGGCTCAAGGGCTGCGGAGTCCCAAAAAGTTTGGGACTTCTTGGACAAAGCCAATGACGTGCTGACGCTGCTGGGCTTCAGTCCGATATGCCCAGATTATCCAGAGCCAGAGCTGGACATGGCGTTGAAGGCATTGAGCTCGGCGGGCAGCAAACTCAACAAGATGGGCATGTCATCGCGGACCAGTTGGAAATCGAAGGACAATCCCTGGCAAAGAACATCACAGAGTACATGCTGACGTGCTACACAAGCCGGGATCGTCACTTCCCACTGGACCCAGTGCTGGAAGGTCCCATCGACGGAGAGGTAGATGCCGCCAAGGCCAGTGTGTCAGAGGTTGCCCAGAAGGTCGCCTAATTCTTCCATAGGGTTTAGGACTTTCTCTTTGTAGCTTCCGCTTGTATCTTCTCTTCTTTTTCTCCAATTTTGTAATCTTTTGTCTCCAGATTAATGAAATCAAAGAATTTTATGAATTTCATTTTTTGTCTTCAACACCTTTGTCCCACTTGGCCCCCTGGTAGATGTACACAATTTGATTGTGAACATGTACCTAGACGATGTAGCATTTTGTTGAAGACTTTCGTGCTTCGAACTTGTAGTTTGTAGGTCCGAAGTCGTCGATAGTAGGGGCCCCCTGAGGTTGTCGGAACTTAGTAGCTCCGGCAGTGACCCTTGTCAACACATAGATCGTCGACAGTTAGTCCTCTGGGGTTGTCGGAGCTTGGTAGCTTCAGCAGCGACCACTGTCAACACGCGGTGCATCGACAGCAGACCCCGCTGGGGAGTCTTCCCACCATCTTTTCTTCACGTTGACGGCTGGCCCCCTGGATTTACCGAAACTTGGTAGCTCCGGCAGCGCCTACTATCAATGTTTGAAACATCGACAGTGGACCACCTTAGGGGGTGTCGGAGCTTTGATAGCTCCGGCTTCATCCACCATCATCATGAGATGTTTATTTTTCCTGCACATTGAAGTCAAGAAAAACAGTAAAATCCATTTCCTATCTATAACTTAATTGCGGCTTACTATTCCTGAAAGAAAATTTTAGGTTGAACACAATTCAATATACAATCAAGTGCATTTGCTTATGTTCTTCAGGTCTAATCGTATCCTGGACTCACCTTACTTCGGCCTTCCTGGGTGTAGGTAGAGTGGCGTACTTAGGGTGCAGGACCAGGCTAAGTCGATAGCACACTCCGGACCTAGATTGGCTTGGCGACATTCAGGCGAGTAGGCCATTCAACAATGTTAAGACCCGAAAGAATTAACAAAGCGACTTAAATTATACATGAGTTGTTCAAGCTAAAGTTTCTTGAGAATTGCACAACTTTGTTATAGACAAGAAAGAGAAAAATAAAAAATATTGAGCCTGTACAAAATAAATGCACGTGGAGTCTGTTTTCACACAATGATGTCTTTCATTATAGGTCTGGGGTACAGGGGAAACAAGTACACTCTTAGGGTATGGAATCAGGCTAAGTGTGTTGCGTTTCTCGTTTGACACAAGGTAGCTAGCTACACTTTTAGTTCTGAGACTGTGACAAGTGTTGCCTGAACTTTGCGGACCTTCCGGGGAAGGTCCGGCTGTTCTCCCGAAGGAGCTACCTGACTCTGTACAATTACTCTATAACATACATCACATGTAACTACAGACTCACCTCTGTAATATTAAGCGTAGAACTTACGGAGGTGCTCAATGTTCCAAGGATTAGGGAGAGGTGTCCCATCCTCGGTTGCCAAGCGAATGCATCCGGGACGGGATACTTTGATCACTCGGAAGGGTCCTTCCCAGCTGGGGGAGAGTTTGTTTAACCCTTCGTGAGTTTGTATTCTCCGTAGCACCAGATCATCTTCCTCGAGCTGTCGGCTGTGAACTTGCCTTTGGTGATAACGCCGAAGAGCTTGGCGGTATCGGGCATTCCGAACAGCTGCTCGGCACCTTCCCTCTTCAACGAGGTCATGGTCTTCATGCCGGAGCTGGTCCTGCGCGACATCGTCGAAGGTCCAGACCCGGAGTGACCCCAAAGTGATTTCCGGAGGAAGGATTGCTTCAGCTCCGTACACCAAGAAGAAGGGTGTCTCTCCAGCTGACCGGTTTGGAGTTGTCCTGTTGGCCCAGAGTGTAGGTAGAAGCTCTTCAATCCAGTTGGCTCCATGTTTTTTCAGGCGCTCATATGTGCGCGTCTTGAGTCCTTTTAGGATTTCTGCATTTGCTCTCTTAGCTTGGCCATTGCTTGCCAGGTGAGCTACAGAAGCGTAGCTGACTTGAATGCCGAGGTCTTCGCAATATCCTTGAAATGCAGAGCTTGTGAATTGGGTCCCGTTTTCAGTTATGATCTTGTTTGGGACTCCAAATCTGCATACGATGGACTTCAAGAAGTTGATAGCTGATTGCTTGTTTATTGTCACAACTGGAGTTGCTTCCGGCCACTTGGTGAACTTGTCGATGGCAACGTACAGGAACTTGTAACCTCCGACGGCTCTTGGGAAAGGTCCCAAGATATCCATCCCCCACACAGCGAATGGCCATGTAGGAGGTATCATTTGTAGAGGTTGAGCTGGTGTGTGAATTTTCTTTGCATGGAACTGGCATGCTTCGCATTTCTTCACTAGCTCGGTTGCATCCTGGAGTGTTGTAGGCCAGTAAAAACCATGTCGGAAGGCTTTACTGGCGAACGTGTGGAAAGACGTGTGGTTCCCACACTTGCCTCCATGGATTTCCGCGAGGAGCTTGCATCCTTCTTCCCTTGTAATGCACCGCATTAGGACGTTGTTGGCACCACGCCAGTAGAGATCCCCTTCTACCAGTGTGTATCTTTTATCCAATCTGACTATCCGATCAGTAGATACATTATCTTTAGGAAGGAAATTGTCTTTCAAATAGCTCTGGATCTCTGAGATCCGTGCATCGGAGCTAACTTGAGGATTTGGGTCTTGCGTGATGGGTTGCTTGGAGCTTCCAGCAGCACCTATGACCCTTGATGGACGCCATGGTAAGAGGGCCATTGGGACCGCCAGCTTTGAGGTGCTGGTCTCACCCCCTTTGCTCAGTTCGGTAGGCTGAGCTGTTGGTCTTGAAAATCTCCGAACGAAGGCTCCGTAGGGAGCCAGAGCTCCAGTTGAAGCATTCGTCGAGAGTTCATCGGCTTCAGCGTTGTTGAGACGCTAGACATGGCAAAGATCCAGTACGTCGAAGTCCTTCTGAAGCTTCTGGACTTCAAGTAAATATGCAGCTAGTTGAGGGTTGTTGCAGCGGCATTCACCTTTGACTTGTTTTATGACGCGAATCACCCTTTACCAACAGCTGCTTGAGACCATATGATAGTGCCACCTTGAGCCCATAGATTAGTGCTTCATACTCCGCCATGTTGTTGGTCGCCTTGAAGTCAAGGTGAACCATGTATTTGACCTTCTCCCCGGTCGGAGCGAGGAGGAGTACTCCAGCTCTGGCCCCCTGCTTCTGCATGGAGCCATCGAAGTAGAGAGTCCAGTGAGGCTCGATGAAGACCGGAACCTTGGGTTCCGGCTTCTGCTCACTAGGACCCCCAGGATTTGATGGGAGGGGGTCCATTCCGCCACGAAATCCGCCAAGGCTTGACTCTTGATTGCTTGTCTTGGGACGAATTCAAGGTCGAACTCGGCCAATTCCGATGCCCACTTTGCAATGTTCCCAGTAGAGTTGGGATTATGCAGGATTGCACGCAGTGGATAAGAAGTTACCACTAAAAACTTGTGAGCTTGGAAGTAATGTTGAAGTTCCTAGAGGCAATGAGAACTGCGTAGAGCAGCTTATGCACCTCTAGGTATCGAGTTTTGGCGTCATGGAGTACTTCGCTGATGAAGTACACCGGGCACTGAACTGTCCGGACCCTCCCGAAGGGGCCCGGAGCTTCCTCCTCATCAAGCCGGACCCTCCCGAAGGGGTCCGGACCTTCTTCGGGGACCTCTGGGTTCCTTCTGGAGCAACCTGGAGCTTCTTCTGAAGTGACCCAGACCTTCCCGGAGGGGTCCGGATCTTCTTGTTCAGCAACAGTGACTCCTCCACTTGAAGGAGGTGGCTCCTCTAGCATCTCGCCTTGAGGATCTGGGTCTCGGAGCTAGGACCAAGACTCACCTTCAGGTAGCTCCGGACCCTCCCGAAGGGGTCTGGACTCCTGAAGTGGGTATGGTTCTGGTCTTTCCGCAACCAGGACCATGCTGACAACTTCGTCAGTTGCTGAAATGTAAAGCAGAAGTGGCTCACCAGGATTCAGAGCTACCAAGGTTGTTAGAGTGGTGAGGAGCTGCTTTAGCTCTTGGAAAGCCTTTTCTGCTTCTTCAGACCATTGGAATGGTCCGGTCTTCCTCAATAATTTGAAGAAGGGTAGCGCCCGTTCCGCCAGTCTTGAGATGAACTGGCTGAGGGCAGCTAGACATCCAGTCAGCTTCTGGACGTCCTTGATGCGAGCTGGTGGTCGCATGTCTTCAATGGCTTTAATATTTGCCATATTTGCTTCTATTCCTCGCTGGTTCACCAAGAAGCCAAGAAGCTTTCCGGAGCTAACCCCGAAGACACACTTGTTCGGGTTCAGCTTCATTCGTGTGATTTGCAACTTGTCGAAGACAGCTTGCAAGGTGTCAAGGAATGACTCCTTGTTCTTGATAAGCTCTCCAAAAGTTTTGTACATAGCTCGTACAAATGTTGAAGTAGCATTTTTGAGACCGAATGGCATGGCAGTGTAACAATATACATCTACTGTGATGAAGGAAGTATGCTCTTCATCTTTCCTAGACATTCTGATTTGATGATTCCCAGAATATGCATCTAGGAAACATAGTAATTCGCACCTAGAGGTGGAATCCACTATCTGATCTATTCTAGGTAGTGGGAATGGATCCTTTGGACATGCCTTATTCAGTGTAGTGTAGTCGATACACATCCGAAGTTTCCTGCCGGCCTTAGGTACAACGATTGGTTTTGCTAGTCATTTTGGGTGGAAGACTTCTCGGATGAAACCAACTTCAAGCAACTTCTTCACTTCTTGATGTATGAAGTTTTGTCGCTCTACTGATTGCTTTTGAGGCTTCTGATGTACAGGCCGAGCGTCGGGATAAATCTTCAGGTTGTGCTCGATCACTTCCCTAGGGATCCCAAGCATTTGTGATAGTTGTCAGGCAAACATGTCGACATTAGCCCGGAGAAATGTGATAGTGCGAGTTCCTATTTGTCATTCATACCTCCCGATATATGGGTGGTTTGAGTGGTGTTGGAACCAATTTGGATGACTTTGATGGGAATGTCAGTGTCGCCGCTTGGTTGCACACGAGGTGCAGAGGTTGAGCCTCGATGACGAATGATCGGGGGTGTCAGAGCCTGCTCCTTTCCGGATTCTTCCTCCTACGCTGTGGCAAGCGCGTGGAGTTCTTCCAGAGCAGTAACTCCAGCGGTGCGATCTCCGGGGATCCGGAGAACACCTACTGGTGTTGGCATCTTCAACACCAAGTAGCCATAATGAGTAGCAGCCATGAATTTGTACAAGGCTGGCCTGCCTAGGATGGCGTTGAATGGCAAGTTGATTTGCGCCACGTCGAAGACCAACTTCTTAGTGCGGTAATTCTCCCGGGTCCCGAAGGTCACCGGGAGAGTAATGGCACCGAGTGGGGTTATGGCCCCCGGACCTACTCCGAAGAAAGGTCAGAAGGTGTGAAGATCCGAAGAACGGAGCTGAAGCTTAATGAAAGCTTCGAAGCTTATGAGGTTCAACCCCGAACCTCCATCCACCATTACATGGTGGAGCTGGATGTTCTTGATGGTCGGAGATACCATCAATGGGAGTTGGCCAGCTCTGATTATGTTCCGAGGGAAGTCCGAAGCATCGAAGGTGATGTAGTGTCCATCCACTTCCGGTGCGGCTTCGCCTTGACGGTGGGAGCTATAGAGGCCATGTCCTGCCGCATTGTCTTGAGGACACGGCGGGAGGTGATATCCCACGAACCACCAAAGATGGTGTTCATGGTCTTCCAACACTCGTTGTTGGAGTCGTCGTCGACAGAGGTGTAAACAGCCTTCAAGACATTTTTAGGGTCCTGAAAGCCTAACTCCTCTTCAGCCGGAGCTTCGTCGACCTTTTGTTTTCCTTCCCTTTCACGGAAAGGAACTTCTTCCTGGCGCTTATTGTAGCGCTCGGCGAGGTTCTGGACCTCTCGGCAGCCTTCCAGGTTGTGGTTGTTCGTCTTGTGTATAGGACACCACATCTTGGAGCTGCCTCCATCTTCAGACAATGGCCGAGGTCGTTTCTTGGGGCGTGGCCTCCTGCCACCCGGAGCTGCGGAAGCAGCGGCAGTGGGTGTGCCGACCGACGGCTTTTTCTTGCTGTTGGACTTTTTCTTCTTCTTGCCAATCCCAGAGGTAGCGGCTTCACCCTTGGAGGATTTTTTGTTATCCTCCGGTGGTGGTTGGGAGTGCATTTCATGGCCCTCCGCAGCTTTGGAACACTTGTCTGCTAAGCTGAAGAGTTTCGTGATGCTGGTGAATTCCTTGGTCGCCAGTTTCTCTAGCATCTTCTTGTCTCGTATGCGCTGTATGAATGTCACAATAACAGAAGTGCTTGAGATAGAAGGTATGGTGTTTCGTACCTGGGAGAACCTCTGGATGAAGGATTGTAGGGACTCTCCCCCCTTCTGCTTGACAGCAAAGAGGTCCAGTTCTGTGCCTGGTCGGGTATATGAGCTCCCGAAGTTGGCAATAAACTGTTGGCACAATTCCGCCCAACTGTTGATAAAGTCGGGCAGAAGGCTCATGAACCAGGACCTGGCGGTCCCAGTTAAAGCCACAAGGAAATAATTGGCCATCATGGCCTCATTTCCTCCAGCCGCAAGGATTGCGGTGGAGTAGATTTGGAGAAATTCAGCGGGATTGACAGTCCCGTCAAATTTCTCTGGCAGGTGAGGCCGGAACTTTTGCGGCCATCTGACCATGCGTAGGTGCATGGCCAGGGCAGAGCAGCCTCCTCCTACTCCCTCGGGAGCATGACTGTCCCGAGCCTCTCGCTTCTCGCAAGCACGCTCGATATGGACGCGGCTGTCCTGTTGACGGTAACGGCGATCAAGCTCCGCCCAGAGGTCATCATTCGAAAGCTTGGTTACCGTATGGCTACATCACGCCCTGGAAGGCAGCGAAGTCACCTTTTGAGACGCAGCACACCTCCTGTGCTGTGAACGTGCAGACCATGTCTGCCCGACACGGTCCGATGCTGTGACGGGGCCCGCCCTGAGAGGGGAGGACCTTGGTTGCTAATGCGATCGGCTGCTCCTGCAACCAAATGTTCCACATCAGCTCTCCACTGCTGCATTGCACACTGGGATGCTCCTGGAGGTGGTGGACGTTGGAGAAGAGCACGCGCAGCATGAAGCGCGAGTTCTGGGTTGTTGTTCGCTGATGTAGTGACCGAGGCGGACGCCCCATCTAGCTGTCGAGCCTGATTCGCCGGTGCGGGCGGTGGCGGTGGTGGCATGACTCCCACTAGAGCCACATCACCTATTGGCTGCTGCATGTTGGAGGGGTTGCCTCCAGCAGGTTGCACAGCAAGGTTGCCATTGGACGATCCAACAGCAGAGTTCACTATCTTTGAATCTCGGGCACCCCCCTACCTGGCGCGCCAAATGTTGGAGTGTGATTCTGGCGATTCTCCTGGTACTACCGTTGGCAGACCGCGGAGTTTGTAGTTCGGTTGTGGGCGCGTAGAGATTCTGAACACGATGGCAAGTTGACACGAGGATTTACATGGTTCGGGCCGCCTAAGCGTAATACCCTACTCCACGGGGTGTGTAGTTGTTGTATTGAGCGTCTGAGCGCTTGTGGGAGTGTGTAGACTTGTGTGGAAGTCTAGAAGAAGTCTCGGATAAGTCTCCCGTGTATCGCTCGACCAATCCTTTTATAGTACAAGGACTCGTCGTTACATCGTTAGCCTGACCCGACATGTGGCCCTGGCGGTTACTGATGCTTAATACACAATTAATGAGCTTAATTACCCTTAATAGTATGGTAACGTGCCTTGATAGTGGCATTACGGGTATTAAGGGCCCTCCGATCGTGTGTCATTAAGATGGTATTAATGGCACTTAATTGGGTCTTGAAGTATTTAATTGTCCCTTGAAGGTCCGAGCCGTTGGGGGTCCACCAGTCTGCTTGTTGAAGTTGAAGGTCCGGCGGTTGGACGCGTGGCAGCTCCGGAGCTTACCATCGGGATGGGTAGGTCCAGTGTTGTTGTACACGTGTCGGTACCGGAGCTTCCCTCTGTCAGGGGTTAGGTCCGGGGGTGCTGCACAAGTATTTAGCCTGGAGATTTCCCATGTGTGGGATGTAGCTCCGGTTGCAGGATACACGTGGCAGCACTGGAACTAACCATAGAAGGGAGACAGGTCAGGTTCCGTATGACATGTGGGGCCTTCGGAGGTCTTCAACTCAGACGCGTGAAGTTCCTTTGAGCTCCTTGTAGTCCCAAAGGCTATCCGATACGCTGGGTACCAACAAGGATACTAATCAATTATCAAGACAGGGCTAAGTTGATAATATGGGTAGTGTGAGACACACCTAAGCAATCTACTCTAAGGGTAAGGTTGTCCTAGCGAGGGTTAGACTGCGAGACGGAGATACTCCTACTATGCGCTAATTACTCATATACATAGCCTAATAAATTACACATGAATATTCTAATGGTGAATATTAGGGCTTAGTGGTCCAACATATCGTGCACGGGATTACCCCTAGCAATACTACGCGACTCCCGCCAAGAGCATGTGGCATAGCCGAACGCGGAGGATTACAAAGGACAGATAGGGCTGTCTCACCACCTACTTCCTACCTCTTCAGTCTGTGGATCTACGAGACAGCCAACGCTACTTAACTATCCTAGCACCATGCTAGTGTATTAAGTAAATACCAAAGGGGTCGTGGCACAAGCCACCCTAAGGCAATGACTAACCTAAACATCGTTGAACCAATGTTGGGACCAAGCACTTATATATTCATATTAACATTATCATATTATTACCTAATTAAACTATAGTGGTGGTGTATGATGTTTATGATAACATGATAATGGAATTATGTATAGATCATAACAACATCTACACCTAGCACATACATGGACACCACAACCAAACAAGGAACACTTCGCCCAAGTATATATGTAAATAAAGACTAATAAAGATATTATTATAAATCACAAATCACAAATACAAGAGAAGATACATGAGCCATACCTTCCCCAATTTGTACTTGGGACTAGAGGCTCCTCTCTGCATCCTAACCTCCACTAAGGAACTAGGAGAACTAGTGTATACAATAGAGTGATGCTCAAGTGGTGTGTGTTGAAGTGAGGGGTGAGGAGTCCTATTTATAGCTTGGAGAAGGGTCGGTTACCGCCACCAAAAATGTGTGAATCAGTCACTACTGAATTATTTAAGCCGGGAGGAGCCAACACGTGGAAGCTGACTGAGTTTGGAGGAAAGACTAGGTCGGCTGACTAGGGGGGTCGGCCGACCTGGTAAGTCCTCCAAACGGTATGTGCTTTCTTGGGGTGACTTCTAGGTGGGTCCCATCTCGTGATATGGGTGCTACACCGTTGGATGGCATCAGATACTTTTGTTTGTGGGCCATTTGATCCATGTGGTGCGACATGTCGGCACTTGATTGGCTAGGATGATATTTTATAGGATCCATCCCCTTGTTTCACTTCAATTCTGTATAAAATACCTGCATACAACATTTTATCCAAGGACAAGTTGAAATAGGTTAAATAGAAAGGTGATGTGTGCAAGAAATGATATTTCCTTCAAATAATTGAGTTATATTGACGGGTGAAATTGGTATATAACAGCCGTCAACAACTTTCATGATTAAGATTACACACATGCATGTGCTAAACTTCTACACTGGAAGTTAGCAAATTTTTTATCCTTCCATTTTCCACCTCCAAAAAGATACTCCATATATTCAATGCCAAAAATCCTCTTCAAATTTATTTGAAAAGAAAGGGAGTACAAGGCATGGCTATGAAAAAAAAAAAAGAGAAAAAGAATAAAGCATGCTCTCCATAATGAGCATGAGAAAAAGAAAAAGAGAAAAGAAAGAAAAGTAGTCATGCTTCATCCTTGCAATAAAGAGAGTGCATAAAAAGGAGTTATCAAGCATAGTTTGTGGCATGGCAAGCGGTATTGACCGCCTCCGCCCAAAACCGATCGGATTTCATCCTAAGAAGACGAAGAAGCAAGGGTCATTCAAATGGCCCCTATTATCATCTTACCCTTGTTTTGATAAATACTTAATACACTATATCTTGATTATGAGAATAGTTTTTCCTTTACTTCACCACCTTACTTTGGGATAAATATGATACCCTTGGTAATACTATTGGGTGAAATGCTACAACGGTATCTTCCGTGCACTTGCGGATCTCATCTCTAATCAAAGATGATCTGTGTTTTCAAGAAATACCAACAGCTAGCCTACGGTGCCACAACCACCCCATGTTGATCTTTGCCATCAAGCATGTGTCATGTTCGGTTTTATCCACGGTGAAATCCACAAGATAAAGCTTTCCCTTGAGCACACCGTTGAAGGCAATTGATATCATCTCTTCTAGTGACGATCATGATCTCATTAGTAAACAAGCAATTATAACATTTCTCGCATAATTAAGATATGGATAAAAGGTTATAATCTAAGGACTCAACATGCATTGCATGAGAAATAGTGTGTTGAGAGGAAATGAATATTTTACCCATACCTAGTACCTTCGCTTGGCTATTATCGCCAAAGTAGATACCTTGACTTGTATCATCATTTTCTTCATATTCCACAAACATTCTTCTCGCTCTGGTCATATGATTGGTACATCCACTATCTAGCATCCACTTTGAGCCAAAAAAAGTTTAGGCTTTTGTTTTAGGTACCCAAACTCGATTGGGTCCTTTGAGGTTAGTAACAAGGCATTTGAGGACCCACACACAATATTTTGGGCTCTTGTCGAGTGGCCCAACATATTTAGCATAAACATAACCAAATTTACTCTTCATAAGAACATAAGATGCATCGATGTCATGAAACATGGTTGAGTTGAAATTTTTAGCTTTTTTAACATCTTTGTCATATTTCACGCAAAGAAGTAGATGCATCATGTTTGCCAAACTGCAACAATGGTTCTTCCCCCAGTACTGCTACGGAGTAGCCTGCAGAGGTTCTTTTTTAGGAGGAGTAAATTTATCGAACTACGAGCACGATGAACATGGGTGAACACCGGGGATTTACGTGGTTCGGGCCGCCGGGAGGCGTAACACCCTATGTCCATGGGAGTGTGTGTGTGTGTGTGTGTGTGTGTGTGTGTGTGTGTGTGTGTGTGTGTGTGTGTGTGTGTGTGTGTGTGTGTGTGTGTTGTATTGCTTGTCTGCGTGAGAGTTGTCCCCGTGTGGAGATCAACAAAGTCTAAGTGAGTGTAAGTTCAACCTGTCAAGTTGGTGGCTGCTCGGTCCTTTTATATGCCAAAGGCCTACAGCTTACATTATCATTATGACCGGGGATCGACAGGTGGCCCCGGTGTAACACCCTCATTTTCATGCATCATGCCCTGCATACATTCATATACATGTTTAACATTAACCCACATAAAGAAGAACGAGTTTAAAATTGATTTGGAACATTTAAAATTTATTTGGCACAAAACCGCACTTAAAATGCTGAAAAGTGCGGACTAGTCCGATTTTAGTGAGGACTAGTCCGATTTCTCTCTGACTAAAAACGGACTTGTCCGTTTTTGCTGCTGACTAGTCTGATTTTGCCTCTGGAAACTTTCGGACTTGTGCGATTTTGTGCGGACTAGTCCGATATTCCAAGAATCCTTGAAAATTTGCTAAGTCCCTGGACTTTTTCGGACTAGTCCGGTGTTCCAGTGGACTTGTCCATTTTCCTCTCTAACTAAAGTCGGACTTGTCCGATTTTTTGCCATACTTGCCCGATTTTCTCTCTGGACAACTTCGGACTAGTCCGGTCATTTTTGGACTTGTCCGATATTTCGCGACTCCGAGTTGATCTTTTGTTTTACGACTTGTTTCTTGGGTTTCACGTTAAGTGGGCCTAGGGATGTCGTGCCTAAATCTTTTAGAGCCCATGTGGGACTCCAAACCGACCTCTACTCCTCTCAAACTCGAAATCCATCTAACCCTAGCCTCCACCTCTATATGAACAACCTCACCCCTTGACTTGACATCTATTTGACACTTTTCCACCCCAACCAAACCCTAGTTCATGGAGAGCCACCATCAAGGAGGGAGGAGGAGATCCCAAGCAAGACGAAGAAGAGGAGGAAACGGAAGAGGATCAAGATCTCCATCAAGTTTTGTCCTTCATCACCAATTCGTCTCCAAGTTCATCATCAACCCTAGATCATCAAGATCCAAGTGTTACCTCCAAGTTTCTTGATTTATTGGAGTTCTAAACACCTGGTATACCTTCTATTCTCTTTTCCTTACGTGAATTCAACCCCTAATCTCCAAAATTACGTCGATCTAGAAAACCCTAGTTCGCTAGTTCTGTGAAGTGCGGACTAGTCCAGCCTTCTGCAGACTAGTCCGATTTTGCTGACTAAATTGTGTTGAATTGATTCTAAAGTAGATCTAATCAAATCCAAACCTGTATAAACTTGTTAAAATCTATTAGAGCTAGTTAGTGATCATTAAAAGCAATCTATTAACAAGTTCTACCTTGCATTTGCATTAATCATGCATATCATGTCATATTGAGTATTATTTGTGCACTATTTGATTGTGTTTCTTGTCTTGTATGTTTATAGTGCGGATTAGACGGATTTGCACTAGAGAGTGCCGCAGAGGATCTACATCACCAAGAGTTAAGGCTTTGACCCTAATCAACCGCAAGAGCAAGACAAGTGTCCTTGAAGCATATTGATCCTGTTTTAAAATAAATGTTTTGTTTGAAAATTGCATGCTTGTGTCAATTTGATGGGAAATCCTATGGTAGGAAGTTTACTAGTTTTGTTGACCACCCTTGTCACCTGGAATATATGGTAGAGAGTCGGGAAGGGCTTTTTACCTTTTTGCTTCGCTTAATCAACTGGGATGGGAAAACAATACTACACACTTAATTATGCATTTATGACGCTATGATTAACATGAACTGGTTAATATGATATGGTAATGGGTGATCTAAGCAAGCTTGGTACGTGGATGGGTTGGATGTTATGGTGGTTTTGCTTGCTTTAGATCTAAGGACCAGTTCATGGAGCGACTATCCAGAATTTACAGTGCCACCACGAGGCCAAGTATGGGTGCGGCGTAGTTGAATAATTAGGGCTTTGCCAGTGCTATTTGGACCATTAAGGATGCTCGGGGAAGGGGTAGTCAGATTGGATTTGTTGATGATTGGTGGGACTACCCTGGGATCCGAACGGCTCAAGAGGGGGCCCTTTGTTGAAGATGTGCTCAGTTGGAGACATCGCCACCGGTGAAACCTCAGTGGGGTCTAAATAGGCTAGTAATCCCTTTGTAAAGGCTATTTTGTGATCTCTTGGCCACACACCTAAAGACGTGTGAGACGGCATAATTGAGATTATATAGTCATCGAAAGGTGATGAAATAACAAACACGTGGGTAAAGCGGTACAACCTCTGCAGAGTGTGTCTAAAAACTATCATGATAGCCATGCTCCCGGTTATGAGCAACCTGGACCCTCACATGATTAGAGGAAACTTGGTATTGGAATAGTTTGTGGGATTGTTATGGTTTGGTAATGGTTAATGGATTAATTTCTGGTATTGAATATGGTTATTAGAAAATGGTGAAATCTGGTATATGGATGATGGTAATGAATTATGGACTAGTATTATGATGATGATCATATGGTTTATGATGGTTTTACTTCATATACATACAATATATTGCTTTTCAAATGTTTTAAAGTACTTTTCAGCACTCAACCATTATTATTGTTGTCATTTGAATCAGCCACATGTCATACTTTCCACACTTGCTGAGTACGACATGTACTCACTCTTGCAATCCCCCCCAAACAGTTGCACATCAGGATTAGGAGTTTAATGATGATAATGTGGAGTTCTAGGTCGTGTCTACCGTCAGCTTCGCCTGTGGTGTTGCATGGAGCTGCGCTATACCATATTGCTTAAGCTGCCTAGCTGTTTAGTTTTCTTATTTAGTCTATTTCCGCTGCATTAGTGAACTTGTCATTAATATTCATTAGAACTTGTATTCGAGGATAATATGGTTTGTGTAATAAAATTTGGTTAAATAATCTTGTGCTGTGGTAATTATCTGTATATCGTTTGTGATGCACTCGTGTATGCGTGTTGAACATCATGGGCACACATATGCATTCACTTGGTTCTTTTTTCGGAACCGGGTGTCACAGATTGGTATCAGAGCCACAGGTTGACCGTAGGATGCAACCTAGATAGAATGGACACTTTAGAGCACATAGGAGCACTAAGGAACCGATGTGTTTTGTTTGGTGTGTTGTTGCTATATATTGTTTGCTTGTGTGCTTAATAGAGGATTTTGGGATGCTTTAGCATTGCCATGTCACATAGGCTAGTTAGTTGTCTAGTTTCATATCCCTTGATGCATATAGTTTGGGACATTTTCTAAATTCTTACCTATTGCTTTTCTCCAGATGGTGAGGACTCGCAACCAGAGGGATGCTAATGATGAGGAGGAGAACCATGGAGTACCTTAGAACAACAATGGACAAGGACCTGCTCATGGAGCTATCAATATTGAGCAGTTATTGGCTATGCAGAACCAGCTCATGCAGACCATGATACAAACAATGGGACAGCTGCAGGCTGGTAACATCAATAATCAGCCCCAAATGCCTCCACCGCCACCCCCACCTCCTCATAACCGATTGGGATAGTTTATGAGGACTAGGCCGCCAACCTTTGCTCAAGCTGCCGACCCTATGGATGCTGATGATTGGCTCAAGTCCATGGAGAAGAAACTTGCTATTGTCCAATGCAGTGGCCGGGAGAAAGTGATTTTTGCATCTCATCAACTAGTTGGAGCAGCTCCGATTGGTGGGATTCTTATTGCAATGCTCATGAGAACAAAGAGAGAATTACTTGGGCCGAATTTAAAGAGAGCTTCCATTCTCATTATGTGTCAGAAGGTGTTATGATCTTGAAGAGGCAAGAATTTGAGAACTTGAGACAAGGAAGATCAAGCTTGAGTGAATATATCAATAAGTTCACTCAACTATCAAGGTATGCGCCTGAGGATGTGGGCCGGGACAGCCGGAAACAATACTTGTTCATGAGGGGCTTGAACAATGAGATTCAAGTGCAACTGCTCAATTGTGATTATGCCAACTTTCATAAGCTTGTGGACAAAGCAATTGTGGTGGAGAACAAGGTCCGTGAGATGGAGCAAGACAACAAGAGGAAGGCGCCATATCAAGGATAGCAACAAGGAAGTAATGTGCGCCCTCACTTTGCGACTCCTAATGCGCCATATTATAGCTCCTCTACTCCTGTACAGCGTCCTGGATTTGCACCGCGCCCAACTCAGTTTGTGCAGCAGCGCCCTGTCATGCAAGCACCTAGGACTCCAATGTCTTATGTGCCTCGTGCTAATTATCCTGGTGTCAATGCTCAAAACCAAGCTCATCCCAATAATTCTGGTGGAGTTAAAAAGTGCTATACTTGCGGAGAAGCTGGACACTTCGCGTATCAAAGTCCTAAGTCAGGCCTTGGTCAAGGAAGTAATGCACCGAGGAAAAACCCAAGACCCAATGGAGGACAACCACAAGGGAACAGTGGACAGCAGAATTTTGCTCGTGGCAACGTGAACCATGTCTCTACGGAGGATGCTCAACAAGCGGATGACGTGGTCATTGGTATGTTTCTCGCCAACTCCAACCCCGCGACTATGTTGTTTGATTCTGGAGCATCGCATTCATTCATTGCATCGAAGTATGTCGCCAAGTATAGTTTTCCTATCTCTCATATGATGTTTACTCTATTGGTTAAGTCTCCTGGAGGAGAGATGAGGACAAATATAGTATGTCCAAAAGTAAGCCTTAGAATAAGGGAGGTAGACTTCTCCGCCAACCTCATTGTTTTGGACTCTCAAGGATTGCACATTACACTTGGTATGGACTGGTTGAGGAAGCACAATGGAGTTATTGAGTGTGCCACGAAGACGGTGAAGTTGACTAATGAATAAGGGATCACCGTAGAATTTGAAGCATCTCAAACCGCACAAAGCAATTGGAGCTGAATCACATGGATGGTACTGCAATTGAGGAAATTCCGGTGGTGTGTGAATTTTTGGATGTTTTTCCAGACGAGTTACCAGGTATGCCACCTGATCGAGACATTGAGTTTGTTATTGATTTAATACCTGGAACTGCACCTATAGCTAAGAGGCCGTATACGATGCCTCCTATGGAATTAGCGTAGCTCAAGAAGCAAATTCAAGAGCAACTAGAGAAGGGTTTCATTCGACTCGGCTCTTCACCTTGGGGAGCGCCCGTGTTGTTTGTGGACAAGAAGGATGGAACCCAAAGGATGTGTGTGGATTACCAAGCTCTCAATGAGGTAACGATCAAGAACAAGTATACCTTGCCACACATAGAATACTTGTTTGATCAGATGAAGGGTGCTTGTGTCTTCTCTAATATTGACTTGAGATCGGGATACTTTCAAATGAATATTAGACTATCGGACATACCCAAGACAGCTTTTAGGATACGGTATGGATCTTATGAGTACACCGTGATGTCTTCGGATTGACCAATGCACCTGCGTACTTTATGTATCTCATGAATAAGGTTTTCATGGAGTACTTGGATAAGTTCATTGTGTTGTTTATTGATGACATTATGATCTACTCGAAGGATGAGAAGGAACATGAGGAACACTTGAGGCTTACATTGCAGAAATTAAGGGAGCATCAATTGTATGCCAAGTTCAACAAGTGTCAGTTTTGGTTGAGAGAGGTGTCATTTTTGGGTCATATAATCTCAGGAGGAGGAGTATCGGTTGACCCCGGAAAAGTGAGAAACGTGTTGAAGTGGGAACCACCGCAAAATGTAAAGGACATAAGGAGTTTTCTTGGAATGGTTGGATATTACCGTCGATTCATCAAGGAATTTTCCAAGATAGACAAGCCAATGAATGAATTGCTAATGAAGGGAAAGGCATTCCAATGGACTCAAGCTTGTCAAAACAGTTTTGAGGAGTTGAAGAAGAGGTTGACAACAGCCCCAGTTTTGGTACTGCTGGATGTAAGCAAGAGTTTTGACATATATTGCGACGCATCAAGACAAGGACTTGGATGTGTATTGATGCAAGAAGGTCAAGTGTTCGTCCATGCATCGTGGCAATTGAAGAAACATGAGCAGAATTATCCTACACATGATCTTGAACTAGCAGCTGTGGTACATGCATTGAAGATTTGGAGACACTATATTCTTGGACATAGGTGTGAAATTTATACGGATCATAAGAGTTTGAAGTATATTTCCACACAAACGGATCTGAATTTGAGGCAATGGAGATGGTTGGAGCTCATCAAAGATTATGATTTGGGGATCAACTATCATCCAGGAAAAGCGAATGTAGTTGCCGATGCTTTGAGTAGAAAAGGAGTAAGTCATCAACTCACAGTTCGAGAGTTGCCATCCGAGTTATGTAAGGAGTTCAAACAGTTGAACCTCGGATTTGTGAATGAGATGGGAATAATGGAGTTAAATCCAACCTTAGAGCAAGAAATTTGGGAAGGCTAAACTAAGGATGAGGAAATTCAGGAAATCAAGGAAAGGACCCAAGAGGGGAGATAATTCAGATTTGATGAGGATGAACATGGTACCCTATGGCTTGGTAAGAGGATTGTTGTGCCTAATGTGAAGCATATTCGGGAGACAATAATAAAAGAGGCACATGACTCACCATACACAATTCATCCTGGTTGTACAAAGATATACAAAGACTTGAAGACGTGGTATTGGTGGGCTAGCATGAAGAAGGACATAGCTGAATACGTGGAATTGTGTGATGTGTGCTAACGAGTCAAGGCGGAACATCAAAGGCCAGCTGGACTATTACAACCATTAAATATCCCGGAGTTGAAGTGGGAAGAGATCGGTATGGACTTCATAGTTGGTTTACCGCGTACTCAGTCCGGTTACAACTCAATTTGGATAATTATGGATCGGTTAACTAAGTCAGCCCACTTTATTCCTGTTAAGACCACCTATAACGGAGAGAAATTGGCGGAACTGTACATGGGAAGAATAGTATGTTTGCATGGAGTTCCAAAAAAGATAGTCTTGGATAGAGGTTCACAATTCACTTCCAGATTTTGGCAGAAATTGCAAGAAGCTTTAGGAACGAGGTTGAATCTTATTCAACATATCACCCTCAAATGAATGGACAAACCGAGAGGACCAATAAGATTTTAGAGGACATGCTAAGAGCTTGTGCTTTGAAGCATGGGAAAAGTTGGGACAAGAACTTGCCATATGCAGAATTTTCATACAACAATAGTTACCAAGCAAGCTTGAAAATGTCACCATATGAAGCGCTTTATCGAAGGAAGTGTATGACACCTTTATTCTGGAATGAGGCAGGATAAACTCAAGTATTTGGTCCAGATGTGTTGCAAGAAGCCGAAAAGCAAGTCCAAATAATTCGTGAAAACTTGAGGGCTGCCCAATCAAGACAAAAGGGCTATGCAGACAATAGGAGAAGGAAATTAACCTTTGAAGTGGGAGATTTTGTTTACCTCAAGGTGTCACCAATGAGAGGTCATAAGAGGTTCAACATAAGAGGCAAGCTAGCACCTCGATACATTGGACCATTTAAGATTTTGGACAAAAGAGGAGAAGTAGCGTATAAGTTGGAGATGCCAACTCATCTTTCAGATGTACATGATGTCTTTCATGTTTCCCAACTCAAGAAATGATTGAGAGTACCGGAAGAACAAGTGCCCATGGAAGGATTGGAACTAGAGGAAGATTTGACTTATGCCGAGCAACCGGTCAAAATTTTGGAAACCAAGGAGAGAGTCACAAGGAACAAGGTTATTAGATGGTGTAAAGTTCAATGGAAGCACCACACAGAAAAAGAAGTGACGTGGGAATTGGAGGATGATATCAAGAAGGAATTTCCCTATCTCTTCTCTTCCGTGTCGAATCTCGAGGGCGAGATTCATTTTAAGGGGGGTAGGTTTTGTAACACCCTCATTTTCATGCATCATGCCCTGCATACATTCATATACATGTTTAACATTAACCCACATAAAGAGGAATGAGTTTAAAATTGATTTGGAACATTTAAAATTGATTTGGAACAAAACCGCACTTAAAATGCTGAAAAGTGCGGACTAGTCCGATTTTGCCTCTGGAAACTTTCGGACTTCTCCGATTTTGTGCAGACTAGTCTGATATTCCAAGAATCCTTGAAAATTTGCTAAGTCCCTGGACTTTTTCGGACTAGTCCGGTGTTCCAGCGGACTTATCCGTTTTCCTCTCTGACTAAAGTCGGACTTGTCCGATTTTTGGCCAGACTTGTTCAATTTTCTCTCTGGACAACTTTGGGCTAGTCCGGTCCTTTTCGGACTTGTCGGATATTTTGCGACTCCAATTTGATCTTTTGTTTTACGACTTGTTTCTTGGGTTTCACGTTAAGTGGGCCTAGGGACGTCGTGCCTAACTCTTTTAGAGCCCATGTGGGACTCTAAACCGGCCTCTACTCCTCTCAAACTCGAAATCCATCTAACCCTAGCCTCCACCTCTATATAAACAACCCCACCCATTGACTTGGCATCTATTTGCCACTTTTTCACCCCACCCAAACCCTAGTTCGTGAAGAGACACCATCAAGGAGGGAGGAGGAGATCCCAAGCAAGAAGAAGAAGAGGAGGAAACGAAAGAGGACCAAGATCTCCATCAAGTTTCGTCCTTCATCACCAATTCGTCTCCAAGTTCATCATCAACCCTAGATCATCAAGATCCAAGTGTTACCTCCAAGTTTCTTGATTCATTGGAGTTCTAAACACCTGGTATACCTTCTATTCTATTTTCCTTACGTGAATTCAACCCCTAATCTTAAAAATTACGTCGATCTAGAAAACCCTAGTTCGCTAGTTCTGTGAAGTGCGGACTAGTCCGGCCTTCTGCATACTAGTCTGATTTTGCTAACTAAATTGTGTTGAATTGATTCTAAAAGTAGATCTAATCAAATCCAAACCTGTATAAACTTGTTAAAATCTATTAGAGCTAGTTAGTGATCATTAAAAGCAATCTATTAACAAGTTCTACCTTGCATTTGCATTAATCATGCATATCATGTCATATTGAGTAATATTTGTGCACTATTTGATTGTGTTTCTTGTCTTGTATGTTTATTGTGCGGTTAGATGGATTTGCGCTAGAGAGTGCTGCGGAGGATCTACAGCACCAAGAGTTTGAAGGCTTTGACCCTAATCAACCGCAAGAGCAAGGCAAGTGTCCTTGAAGCATATTGATCCTGTTTTAAAATAAATGTTTTGTTTGAAAATTGCATGATTGTGTCAATTTGATGGGAAATCCTATGGTAGGAAGTTTACTAGTTTTGTTGATTGTTGACGGCTCCTAAGGTATACTAACAAACCATCCCCGACAATAGTGCCAGAAATGCTTGTTGGTATTACTTACGCACCACTAACTAAACATGTCCAATTGATGTGTCAAAATGCTTGTTAATGGTTCTATTGGATCACAGAGTGAATTCCGCAAGCGCTCGGAGGTATCATTGTAGCATTTTCACTTAAGAGTATTCCCAAGGGTGTCATTTATTTGATCCCAAAGGAAGGCAGGGAAGAGATATAACAATCATCAAGTGGAAAGGGTAGAAAGGTCTAGGTAAGAATCTAGAAAGGATGGATAAAATAATAGTGGAGGTAGTGTGACACACACAAAAGCTTTCAATTCTAGGGGGATAAGAGGATCCTAGAGGTTAGTTAAGGTTGAGAGTTATGGAGGTATTCCTACTATGCTCTATTGTACATATACATAGTCTAAACTAATTATCCATAAGCTAGATCAATAGTGAATACTTATGATCTGTGGTTCAACACATTGGGCACGGGCTTACCCCTAGCAATACTAGGGTGACTCCCGCCAAGAGCCTACGGCATAGCCGAACGTGGAGGATTACAAAGGACAGATAGGATTGTCACCACCTACTGCCTACCTCTTCAATCCGTGGGTCTACGAGACATCCAATGCTACTTAGCTATCCTAGCACCATGCTAGCATATTAAGTAATTACCTTAAGAGCCTAGGCACAATCCATCCTAAGGCAATGAATTGAATCATCATTGAACCAATGTTGATACACAACATAATTATCCATACTAACCTAGTTATGTTATAATTATCTAGACTATAGTGGGGGTGTCTAGGTTCTATGATAATGAGATATGTTCATGATGAAACAGTCATAGAAGCTATACCTTCCACATACATGGACTCCACAATCAAACAAGAAATGCTTTGCCCAAGTATAGGTATAAGTAGAGACTAAAGATACTATCTTTATTATGCATAAAGTCACAAATACAAGAAAGAATACATGAGTCATACCTTTCCCAATGTAGGATTGGAAAGAGAGAGACTCCTTACTCCTTTCCCAATTTGGACTTGGGACTAGAGACTCTCCTCTCTACTACCTAACTCCTCTAAGACTATGGATGATAGTGTATACAATAGAGATGAAGCTCAAGTGGTGTGTGTTGAAGTGAGGGGTAGGGGGTCCTATTTATACTAGTGTTGAGGTCGGTTCTCGCCACCAAAAGCGCGCGAATCAGTCACCATTGACTCCAGGAAGCCGAGAGGAGCCAACACGTGGAGGCTGACCGAGTTTGGTGCAGAGACCAGGTCGGTCGACCCCTAGTTCGGCCGACCTGGTCATTGCACCAATTCTCGCGTGCTTTCTCCAGGTGGCTGCCAGGTGGGTCCCATTGTTGTATATGGGTGATACACCATTGTTGTATATGGGTGATACATACAATATATTGCTTTTCAAATGTTTTAAAGTACTTTTCAGCACTCAGCCGTTATTATTGTCGTCATTTGAATCAGCCACATGTCGTACTTTCCACACTTGCTGAGTATGACATGTACTCACTCTTGCAATCCCCCCAAACAGTTGCAGGTCAGGATTGGGAGTTTAATGATGATAATGCAGAGTTCTAGGTTGTGTCTACCGTCAGCTTTGCCTTTGGTGTTGCATGGAGCTGCGCTATACCATATTGCTTATGTTGCCTAGCTGTTTAGTTTGCTTATTTAGTCTATTTCCGCTGCATTAGTGAACTTGTCATTAATATTCATTAGAACTTGTATTTGAGGATAATATGGTTTTTATAATAAAATTTGGTTAAATAATCTTGTGTTGTGGTAATTATATGTATATCGTTTGTGATGCACTCGTGTATGTGTATTGAACGTCCTGGGCACACATATGCGTTCACTTGGTTCTTTTTTCGAAACCGGGTGTCACACCCGGGTTAGCTGGTCTTGAAAGCGCATTGACATGGTCTTGAAGGCACGTTAATCGGTCTTGAAAACGTATTAACAGGGTCTTGATACCACATCAATGGGTCTTGATAGTGTGCTAATGTGTCATGAAGGCACGTTAATGCCGTCCTGAAGGCGCGCTCATGCACACGTCACCTTCCTTTACTCTTCAGGCCTGCAATCTATAGTGGGTCATTGCGCTGTTGGCAGCCTATTACCGTAGGACACGCCGCTACGTCGGAACCCTCCTCAACGGGGAGGTCGGGTCCGGAACTGCGGGACACGTGGCAGGACCGAAGCCCACCTCAGCGGGGAGGTCGGTTCCGGAGCCGTGAGACACATGGCAGCACCAGAGCCCTCCTCAGCGGCGAGGTGAGGTCTGGAGCTGCATTACATGTGGCAGCAATGGAGCCCTCCATAGTGGGTAGGTCAGGTCTAGAGCTGCGGGGCACGTGGTTGTGCTGGAGCCCTCCTCGGCGGGGTGGCTAGGACCAGCCTCGTGAAGTAAGTGGTAGCCTTAATTTGAAAGCCAGATTTCGACCCGGATGCTTTTGGGGGGGGTACCTCCCCTCTTGGGAGGTGGGACCCAGCGTCTTTTCTTCCTTGTACGTGTGGGTACCCGATCTGCAGGGTATCGATAGTGGCCATCGAGCCCACCTCGGAAGAGGCGACGATCTCGTGGGTGGGGCCACCATCATCAACACTAAGAACATCGACAATGGGCCCCCTGAGAGGTGCCAAAACTTCGTGAAGGCGTGAGAGCACCCACCATCAACGCTAAGAACATCGATGGCGGCCCCCTCGGAGATGTCGGTGTCAGATCTTGAGGTACAACGGCGGATCCCGAAGAAGGGTGAACTAGGACCTACACGGGAGTGATGGTAGAAAGAGTAATACTTCTCACTGGTTACAATCTTTCTGCTCTTAGTTTCGTTGTGGCTTAAAGTTCTTGGACGGGCTATGGGGCTTGAGAAATTTAGTGTGATAGTATCCGGGTACTAATTGCTGCCTCGCTCAAGAGCGTGTGCTGTTCTGACCCGCTGTACTTTGCTGCAACGTAGGAAAGGTAGAGTGTGCATACTTAGGTTGCAGGACCAGCCTAAGCAGACAGCACACTCCGGGCCTTCCATTGGCATTGGATTTTCAGGTGAGTAGGCCATTCAGCAAGCACGAGATCCCAAATGAGAAAACTACCAAGAATACCCAAACACATCACAGGTACTACAGGCTGCCCATCTGCAGTAGGATAGCACAACTCCAATTATGTGCGAATAGGAAAAAAGTAATCGAGCATTTGGCAGACAATACGCGAAAGTAAGCATAAAACTTAATGGTAATTTAAAGAACATGGTGACTGTATTCAAACTATGGTTTTTATCTTGTTCAGAGGTATGTGCCCTTCAATCCCCGGTACTGAACCGTAGTGCTGGGGAGGAAGAGTGTGTTGGCTTAGGGTCACTGGGCACAGGCTTAGGATGCAAGACCAGGCTAGACAAGATGTACACTCTTGACCTCCCACGGACATTAGTCTTTCAGGGGACATTGGACCCCCAATACTCACCCGCAACGTTGGAAAGGTAGAGTGCGCATACTTAGGGTGCAGGAGCAAACTAAGCAGGCAGCACACTTCGGATCCCAAGTACACAGCCACAACGTTGGAAAGGTGGTGTGCGCATACTTAGGGTGCAGGACCAGGCGAAGCAGGCAACACACTCCAGACCCTCTATTGGCATTAAATTTTCATGAGATTGACCGTTCAGCACCATGGGACTCCGAGCAAAATAATAACCAAGGACACCAGATACGTCACGGGTACCTGGTGGCATCATTGTTCTCATGGCGGTGAGAAGTCATCGTGTGGTGGCGGAAGTAGCCACGAGGCAAAGTATACAGGCTTAGGGTGCAGGACCAGACTAAGCAGGCTGCACACTCTGGACCTCCCACTAGCGGTGTCATTGTTGCGTCGGCGGTAGAATGCCATCGCATGGTGATAGCAGTAGCCACCGAAACCATTATCGTGTGTCCGTCAGGTCAACCCACTATGGAGCGGGAGGTGGCGCCATCCTCCCTGCTCCCTTCATGGCGGGAGGTCGAGAGGAGCCGGTGATTGAATTTAGGATTCACCATCTTGGTGAGGCTCATAGATCTGAAAAATTTTCCCCTACCTGGCGTGCCAAATGTCAAAGTGCAGCAACAACACTTTCCCCAATACTGCTATAGAGCAGCCTGCGGAGGTTCTTTTTTAGGAGGGGCAAAAAATTTGGAAGTATGAGCACGATGAACACGAGTGAACATCCAACATATACGTGGTTCAGGCCGCCGAGAGGCGTAACACCCTATGTACATAGGAGAGTCTGTGTATGTTGTATTTCTTGTCTGCATGAGAGTTGTCCCCGTGTGGGGATCAGCCGAGTCTGAGTGAGTGTAAGTTTAGCCTGTCTAGTTGGTGGCTGCTCGGTCCTTTTATATGCCAAGGGCAGTTAGCTTACATTATGATCGGGCCCAATAGGTGGCCCCAAGTTAGCTGGTCTTGAAAGCGCATTGACGTGGTCTTGAAGCCATGTTAATGGGTCGTGATAACACGCTAATGTGTCTTGAAGGTACGTTAATGATGTCATGAAGACGTGCTAATGCACACGTCACCGTCCTTTACTCTTGAGGCCTACAATCTGTAGTGGGCCACTACCCGGTTGGCAGCCCATTACCGCAAGGCACGTCCTTGTGTCGGAACCCTCCTCAGCGAGGAGGTCGGGTCCGAAGCTACGGAACACGTGGCAGCACCGGAGCCCACCTCAGTGGGAAGGTCGGGTCTAGAGCCATGGGACACGTGGCAGCACCGAAGCCCTCCTTAGCAGGGAGGTCGGGTCCGAAGCCGTGGGACATGTGGCAGGAACGGAGCCCTCCACAGTGGGAAGGTCAGGTCAGGAGCTGCGGGACACATGGCTATGCTGGAGCCCCTCCTCGGTGCGGTGGCTAGGTTCTACCTCGTAAAGCAAGTGGTACCTCCCCTTTTGGGAGGTGGGACCCAACATCTTTTCTTCCTTGTATGCGGGGGTACCCGATCTGCATGGTATCGACAAAGTTCTTTTTGACTTGATATGAACCTTCTTTCACAAAGCTGATTTGCATCTTGTTATTCTTGAGGAGTCTAACGTTCTACTTTCCTTCCCCTGAATAGCCAAGATCATCTTTGACCAAGCAAATCTTGTGACCGAGTATGCACTACGTACATACTTGATCTTCTCCTTGTCAAAGATGCCACCCTTAAGTGTGCTCTTGCTTTTTGCCACTTTAAGTTCATTCTTCAAGTCAAGTACAAGATTAGCATATTTGCAGGTTTTAGCATTGGACTCCACATTAGACAAGTTTGAGCTTGTTGAAGCAGAAGAGGAGACACTTGACTTGAGGTCGAATTGTCCCTGAAGACTCTTGTGGACTTTTTTCAAGTTCACAAGTTCATCTTGGAGCACAAAATTCGAACTTTTGAGACTTGAGGAAGTCTCCTTGCTCTTGGCAAGTTCAAGTGTCTTGTTCTTCTCTCTCTCTCAAGCTCGAGAAGCTTCTCAGGATCAAGATTCTTTTGCCTCTCATTGACAAGCAATTCCTCTTGTTTATTGTGAAGATCCTCCTTATCTAATATTTCATCGGAAAGAATTTTCATCCTACTTATGACACTTTTGTTCAAGCGTTTAAACTTGTACTCATTTTCACTAGCACTATCAAAATCTTCATATTTAATGCAACGCAAAGAAGTTTTAGATTTAACCATTCATTTCCCTTTCTTTGCCATGGGGCATGTGTGGCTTGAGGTCCTCCATTCTCCCTTGTTTGGCAAGAGAGTCTTTTTCATGGTTGGCTTCTTGATGGCGATGGTTGCCATCTCGTCTTCATCTTCGAAGGAGGACTCATCGTTGGTGATGAGGACATCACAACAGTGGATACACACATTGAACTACAAGGACCATTGACAAGAGCACGAGCACGGTTAATAAATCAGCAGGTGAACTAATTCCTAACTTCTTTTTCATGTGAGTTTGAGAATAAATTGCTATGTAATTATTTAATTGTTAGTAGAAACAATGGGGAAGATCAAAAGGTGAAGGGAGGAGAGCTTGGTGTAACACCCTGATTTTTCAAGTTTTCGCGGATTAAAAACTTAAATGAGAATTTAGAGTCAACAATAGCAAGAAATTATTTTTACAAAGAAAAATATAAAATATATACATCTCATCTTGCATTTTGAATTCATCCTCAAGTATTAAAAATTAATTACCAAAGTAATTTAATTGCCATAACGAATATAGGATAAAAGAAATAAATAAAACTAAAGATATATATATTATTTTAATTCATGCAAAAATCATTAAGTATGATGAAAAGGAAAAAACGTAAAAGAAATAGAAATAAAGATGCAAGTAAATATTAATCCAAGCACCGGATTAGTTCGGAAAATAACGGACTATTCTGAATACCCTCACTGGACAATAACGGACTTATCTAGACCAATCCGGACTAGTCTGGTATGCATATACTACACGGACTAAATCGAATTTTCCCCACCCCGGACTTGTCTGTTACGAGGGAATAGTCTGAAAAATCTTACTGGAACATTTCTGACTTATCTGGAAAACACAAAACTTAATCCAGACCAACTCACTGTAAAGTAGTGGACTTGTCCGGCCCAACACTGGACTTGTCCATATAGCTTTCTGTACTGGAACGGACTTCTCTGATACTAAGAGTTAAATTGCATTGTAATTTTCACCACACCAGATATGTATAAATAATAAACAAAAAATAAATGAATAGGAATTAGTAAACAATAATGACAGAAAATAAGATACAAAGCAATATATGAAAACGTATGTAATACAAATAAATAGAAAAAAACACAGTCAACGAGCCACGGCTGCACAAACAGCAGCGCATCCCTGGCCACACGCCAATACAAAAAAAAAACAAAAAACAAAAGTCAACGCCCTCAGCCGGGCGCACAGGCAGGAACCGAGTCCCATGGGAATCCACAAAGGCCACGACCCCCACGCCCAGCACTTACGCCACCGAGTCCCATCGGGACTTTTTTGCCTAGGCCACCGCCCACCCTATAAAAAGGGCATCGCGTCCTCACTAGAAGACCCCACGTCCCTACCCGGCTCTGAGATTTCAGAGGCCCAGGGCGGTCTCAAAAATTGGGCTCTCTTTTATATAAATAAAATTTTAATCTCTTGATATACACATATATTTATCACAAAAAATAATAGTATATCAAAAAACATATTAAAATATTTTATACAATACTTTAAAAGTTTCTTCTAACATTTCTTGATGCGAAGTCATTGATGACGGTATTGATATCAATCTCGTCCAGGCGTCAATGTGTTGACATGTTGTTGTTGCTAATTTACTGGACGGATCGTCTTCCATGCACGCCGCAGCCGCTAGGAAACGATCGGCTGTTCCATATGTATATCAGTATATGTACTATGTATACATGTCAGGGTCAGGGGCCCTCAGATTTGGGGGCCCAGGGCGGCCGCCCTGGTGGCTCTCTCCCCAAAGCCGGTCTTGTCCTGTTTCCTGTGACTCCTTTAGCAGCTGCAGCAACAAAGAAAAAAGAGACCGACACCGCAGCCGCCATTAGCTAAGGAAAAAGCCCTAGCTGCTAGTAACCGATGGAAGAAAAAGGCTAGTCGTCAGGAGAAAAGGAAGGAAAAAAAGAAGGAAGAGAAGGAAGAAAAGAAAAGAGCCACTGTTTTTGTCGGGACCGTTACGATGTCGCCGTTCTTCGCAGGAGATTGCTACATCGCCGTCGTCTCCTTCATCGACGTCACACTGTCATCCTCTTCGTCAATGGAGCCTAGACGCTGGAGACGCACACCATGTCCCGTCCCACGATCGACAAAGCTATTACATCACGGTGGTCTCTCGCACTCTGATCCGAACGACGAAAATTAACCTACCACTCAAACAACATCACGTCCAAACTTATTTTATCTTGCCTTGCTGTACCATCACGGACTAATCAGGTCCCGCGCGTACTAGTTCGTTGCAGTGCGGAGTAGTCTCGATCTGTGCGGACTTGTACGATTATTTGCGGACTAGTCCGTTGAACCTTCTAGTCTAGAGCGGATTAATCCGGCTCTACTGCGGACTAGTCCGGTATTCAAATTTCAGAAACTTCTAATTGTCACAAGAACCACAATAATTGACCCAAAACTCACATAAGCACTTGAGAACTAGTTGAACATAATTAGTAAACAACAACAGTGAATTAATAGCATGTGTTACAATTATAATTGTGCATACATCCGCACCATTGCATATTGATTAGTATGTATACATTGTATTGATTGAATGTGCTTGATTGCCAAATAGACGGGTACGCTCAAGAGGTTATGATCAAGAAGTGAATATTAGAGGATCTTTTGTGCAAGACTTTGATTTGATCGAGCATCGAAGTGTGGAATATAAGGCAAGTGTCCTTGACCATTTTGATCCTGTTTCCAAACATTTTTTTTGCAAAATTGCATGCTTGTGTCAAATTGTTGGAAGACCCATGAATATGTGTAATGCGTTTACCAGACTTGTATGGCCACCCTTGTCGATTGGGATATATTGTAGAGAGTCGGGAAGGTTATTTTACAGTTTTGCTTCGCTTTGCTTAATTTGGGATTGAAAATAAACAAATGACTTAATTATGAACTATGGAACACTTGAACTATGTGAATTAATGATGATGGAATAATGGTGAGTCATTTGGGTAACATGGGACTAGGGTTATCTAAGCAAGGATGGTTTGTGGACTGGGTTGGATGAGATGGTGGTTTGCTTGCCTTAGATCTAAGGACCGGTTCATGCGAGAATAAGCCAAGACAATAGTGCCACCATAAAGCTAAGTATGTGTGCGGCTTAGCTGAATAATTAGTGTGTTGTCAGTATCGTTCGGATCACATGGAAGGCTCAAGGAATGGGAGTTGGTTGGGTTTTCATTAGTGGTGTGACTACCCTGGGATCCGAATGGCACAAGAGGAGGCCCTTGGATGGATGTGCTCAGTTAGAGACATCACCTCTGGTGAAACCTCAGTGGGTCCGCACATGCTGGTAATCACTTTATAAAGGCTATTTTGTGATCTCTTGACCATACACCTATGATGGTGTATTTGGCATAAAGGAGGTTTTCTTTAGTTGTGGACGGGTGACGAAATCACGAACTTGTGAGTAAAGTGGTACAACCTCTACAGAGTGTTAAAAACTATCATGATAGTCGTGCTCCCGGTTAAGAACACGTGGATGACCTACATGATTACAATTGGACTTGGGTTTTGGGATGGTTCGGTATGAGATTGGTTATGTCATATGAGTTGGTGTAAGACCTATGTGTGCTGAATACATTGGCTTGTAGTGAATACACTTGGCTTTGATGATAAAAGTTTTTAATATCACCAAAACACCTTTTTATCAAGGTCCGACTCTAGCTCCGAGCTACAGCAAGGTCCGACGATAGGTCCGGCTTGCTTTGGGTAGCTCCGGTTACGTTTGATGCTAGGTCCGACTTCTTGGTAAGGTCCGACCAGCTTTGGTTAGCTCCGGTGAGCTTTATCTTTAGCTCCGGCATATATTTGATAGCTCCGGCATATTTTCGTTAGCTCCGGGATGCTAAGCTTCGACGTACTTTGTCTAGCTCCGGGTTTTGGGTTGACTAGTTCCGACTAGTTTTGATAAGCTCCGGATCCAGGATCTACTAGTTTTGGTAAGCTCCGGCGCTAGGTTCTACTAGCTCTTGTTAGCTCCGGCTCAAGCTCCGGGTTGCTCTGGCAAGGTCCGGAACTTGACCGCAGTGCTTCTGCTTTGCATTTGCAATGTCTCGTACTTGCTTTACTTGATTGGAAAGATTGCTTAGTTTTCATTTGCTAAGTTTTTTGGTGCGTTTTGGATGATACGGTTGATATCGTTTCTACTGTGGTTTTGCAACATGCTTATGTGAGGTTCTCACGTAAGGTGTTGTGTTCGGAACTAACGTGAGTCAAGTCGAGGACTTGGGCTCGTATAGATTGGTTGTTTATTCATGTGCAGGTGTTGCTTGAGTTCAAGTCATGGCTGGTGACGGGATCCATTGGACTAGTCTCAGGAGGAGATGAGGTTCCAACAACCAAGTTCAGGAGGAACTGTGGTTGAGCGGGTCAGGAGGTCGCACAGGATGATTGAATCAAGGACAGTGCATATGAAGGTCGAAGGAAGGTGTTCGCACGTATGCATGAGGTGCATGACGTGGCAATATGCTTCTAGAGACGGATTATGGAAGGAAGATCTGATCGGAAGGATCAGATCGTATTGGTTGAAGACTTAGGCTGCTAGCTGAGTCGGTTATGGCTCGGTATGGAAATATCGAGTTGGTTATGTTAGGATTTCGTGTGTGTCACGAATTTGAGTTGTTTAGGAATGTGGGATACGTTCCTAAGATGTTTGGAAGTCTTAAGATTGCTTCTATCTGCGTATAGAAGAATCTTGAGCAGTTATGGAAAGTTAGGATTCGTGATCTGAGTAGGATTGGAGTCCTAGTTTTATTGGGTTGGCCTAAGGGCTGGTTATATAAGCAAGGGAAGGCCAAAGCTCGAGATGCACGACTTTGGGGCTGTTCCTATTGTGTTCTATTGAATAAAATTCATAGTTTGAAGTAACTTTTGTGCCTTGTTCGACCGACTTGTTCCAGACAAGTTTTACTCGTCGAGTTTCTGGACAGCACTACCTTTTGTTGGTGGTTTTATCATAACTCAAGTTTTTCTGATCCAATTGACGTGATTCTTTTTGGGTTGTCTTCACAACTTGATTGTCTATCATCTGTCCAAATTTCACGGTCATTGGATTTGTGGTTTTTGATCTACACGAGTTTCTTTGCAGCACTCCAGAAACTGTTTTTCTCGGGTAGGTCAGATTGACCAGTGTTTGATCTTTTGATCATAACTTGAGTTGTTCTCGACGGATTTGAGTAATTATTTTTGTGTTGTCTTCGTGACTTGATTCTCTCTGATATATATCACCTTTTTCACGGTGAAAAACGTTTAGATTAGTCTCATACACGAATTCTTTAACAGATCGTTTTCTACTGAAGGAATTAGGGTTTTATTGTTTCCGCTGCGTAAGATTTTTAAATCTACCATTCACCCCCCCTCTGGTAGCTTTTCACGTGCTCTTCGATCCTACAATTGGTATCAGAGCCACGGTGCTCTAATCTTTGTGATTTGCACGTGTTTTTGACTAATCATCATGGAGAAGTACTCCGTCAAACCTTGTGTGTTTGCTGGTATTGATTTTCAGGTTTGGAAGGCACGCATGGAGGCTTTTATCCAGGCACAAGGCTTTGCAATATGGGAGAAGGTGTATAAGCCTTATGAAGTGCCACCCAATGATCAAGTCACGGCCACGAACCTCCGGGACGTCGACAACAACATCAAAGCCCGAAACTTGATCATCCAAGGACTCACTCAAAGCGACTTTGATCGTGTCGCGCACCTCCGATCAGCATACGACGTTTGGAGAGCTCTCTGTGATTATCATGAAGGCTCCAACACAATCAAGGAGGTAAAACAAGATATGTTCAAGAAAGAATATATGCGTTTTGAGATGCAACCAGGTGAGTCGATCGATGACCTCTTTGCTCGTTTCAATAAAATTCTCAGCAACTTACGTAGTGTCAATGTAAATTTTTCTGATGCTGAGAATGCTAGACAACTTCTTAGTGCATTAGACATGATAATTTGGGAGATGAAAGTAACATCTATTCGTGAATCAACTGTCATGAGTTCTCTTACATTAGATGTACTTTATTCTAAACTAAAAACTCATGAAATTGACATCCTAGCACGTAAGAACCCAAACAAGTCTATTGCATTTGTCTCACAACGTGATATGTCTAGCTCCGGCCAATCATCATCCTGCAATACTCTTGCTTTGTTGTCCTCACTAACCCTGGAGCAGATCGAAGAAATTCCAGAAGAGGAGTTGACACTCATCTCTACTAGATTCTCAAAAGCATTGCAAAATGTGAGAACTAGAAGGAGAGGAAGCTCCGGACCTCAACGCTGTTTTGAATGTGGTAAAACAGGACACTTTCGTACAGAATGCCCTAACCTTTCAGGTCCGACCACCCGGGAAGAAAAACAAAGCAAGATCCGGACCTCCTCTGGAAATTCCAACAAGAAGAAGAAAGGTACCATAGGATGCAAGATGATCAACAGCTTCATCACCGCGCTTCAAGAGCTCAGTTCAAGTGATGTAGACTTTGAAAGTGATGAAGATAATGATGATCTGGCCAACTTATGCTTCATGGCGGGCAAAGCAAGATCAAGATCAAGTCAGGAGGAAGCAGAACACAACAGTGACGATGATGCGGTATGTTCTACCTGCAATGAAATGTGTGATGCTATTTCTCGTGCAACTATTATTGTCAAGAAAAAGGACAAAAAGCTTAGGGATAGTGCTGCTAAAATTGAATCACTAGAATCTGAAATTAACCGTTTAAAAACTTTGATTCCTAGTGATGATGCATGTCCCTCACGTGACTTAATCTATGAACAATTGTCCACATTAAGAAGTGCACACTCCTCCACTCTAGATAAACTTGATGAAGAAATAAAAAAGAACAAAGAGCTTGCTGCACTTAATGATAAAAACTTGAAAGATGCTAGCTGTTCTACAATTGACTTGCATTGTTCTGCATGTGAAAATCTTGATAAGAAACTGCAAGATGCTATGAATGAAATTTCTATGTTGAACAATGCTTTACGTTCTCATGAAGTTAAATTTTGTTCCAATTGCAAACTAAAAGGAAAAACTTCATGTGAAAACTGCCTAGACTTGTCCAAGAAACTTGATGACATGAATAGGACACTAGGTCGGTTTTGTAATGGGGATAAGAATCTAAACTTGCTGCTGAATTCTTCCAAGTCTAGCAAAGATAAAACTGGTTTAGGTTTTGATTTTCATGTTCATGCTAAGGCACATCCACCTAAAATTGTAAGGTCATTAGGAAGTGGTTTGATTCAAACAGTTCCTAAACAAAAAGAAGTGGTTTTCAAATCTGCAGGAGTGTTGCCTCATTCGGTTTCAAATAAAAATATTGCTTGCTCATCTAGACATGAACACAAAGTTAAATTTCATTGTACCTTCTGTGGTAGAGATGGTCATGTCATATATTTTTGTTATAGACTAGCTAAACAACAGAAAAAGGAAAGAAAAATTGCTAGATCTTATAACTTTCATGCAATTAGAAAAACACAACCTGCTTTAGTGAGTCAGAAATTTGAGAAGGTAGCTTCCAGACCTTCTGGTAAGAAATCCGCAAAAGCAGCTCCGATAGTTCCGATAGCTCCAAGAGCTACCGGATCTTCTGTTGTTCCCTCTGGAGCTTCAGTTTTTGCCTCCGGACCTTCTGCTTTTACCTCCGGAGCTACCGGTTTTCACTCTAAACAAGTAACAACTTCTAAATCAACTGTTAAGAAAAGAAAACCTCAATCTTTGACTCATAAACCTGCTGTTTTATCTCAGCATTCGCGTGTTTTTCCTGGTGCACGTCGCGTGACTCAGTACTGGATTCCTAAATGCCTTTTGACTAACCCCAGTATTGAGTCATCGGCGTATTGTGCTTCTATGTAGGTTACACGCTTGAGGAAGGAGAATATTTGGATTGTGGATTCAGGTTGCTCACGCCACATGACCGGTAACAAAGATTGGTTCTCCTCCCTCACCTTTGTGTCACGTGTAGAGAATGTTACTTTTGCCGATAATTCTTCAACTCCTATAATTGCTAAGGGTTCGGTTAGAGTAAATGATCACTACACTTTGAAGGATGTGGCACTTGTCAAAAATTTGAAATATAACTTGCTTTCTGTTTCACAATTGCTAGATGAAAATCTAGAAATTACTTTCAATAAAAACTGCTGCAAAGTTGTAGATTCAAATAGTGAGCTTATTTTTAACATGTCTCGGTTTGGAAGAGTTTTTAAAGCTGATTTTGATATGTCTTCTTCTAAGCATAGGTGTCTAGTTGCTAATGATTCAAAGGACTTATATTTTTGGCATCGTAGACTTGGTCACGTAGGCTTTGATCACCTAACGCGTGTTAGTGCTCTTGATCGCATACGTGGGCTGCCTAAGCTTAAAGGGGACAAAGAAATTGTGTGCTCTTCTTGTAGACATGCTAAGATGGTTGCAGGTTCACATACTCCTCTCACAATGATCATGACAACTGAACCATGTCAACTTTTGCATCTTGACACCGTAGGACCTTCACGTGTTCAATCCTTCGGAGGTAAATGGTATGATCTTGTTATTGTTGATGATTATTCTAGATATTCTTGGGTGTATTTTATGGCGTCTAAGAATGAAGTCTTTAGTCACTTTAGAACTTTATTTCTTAGATTATCAATTGATCACCCAGAATCATTAAAAGCAATTAGAAGTGATAATGGAACTGAATTTAAAAATCAATTCTTTGATCACTTTTGTGCTGAAAATAGAATAGATCATCAATTTTCTTCACCATATGTACCTCAACAAAACGGTGTTGTAGAAAGAAAGAACAGAACCCTAGTTGAGATGGCTAGGACTATGCTTGATGAATATCAAACCCCTAGGAAATTTTGGGCTGATGCATTAGCAACCGCTTGTTATGTCTCAAATCGTTTTTTCTTGCGTGCTAAGCTAGGTAAAACACCATATGAGCTCCGGTTTGGACATAGGCCTAGTGTTACACACTTTCGGGTCTTTGGTTGCAAATGCTTTGTTAAGAAACATGGTAATCTTGATAAATTTGAACCTAGATCCAATGATGGCATGTTTCTTGGTTATCCATCTCATACTAGAGGCTACCGTGTGCTTTTACTTGACACTAACAAAATTGTGGAGACTTGTGAAGTGTCTTTTGATGAAGCTAGCCCAGGTACTAGCTCCGGTGTTGCAGGACCAGATTCATATTCTCAGGGGGAGGGTATTTTCGAAAATGAAGAAGAGCCGGTGATACTGCCTGGTAGTTCCGAAGTTGACACGTGTCCAACTCCGGACATTGAACAAGCTCCGGCTGTCACCTCTGCTGGTCCTGATCGTCCACAAATCACAAGCTCATCAATCTACAATGAACCTAATGAAAAAGAAGCGTGTGAGACATCTGTTCCCCTACGTTTTTACAAAGATCATCCCCCACAACAGATGATTGGAAGCTTGCATGAATGAGTCATACGGTCCAGGTTTTGCGATCCAAACTCTCATGCTCATTCTGCTTTTGTTGCTTATTTTGAACCCAAAGATGTATCACACGCACTCACTAATGAATCTTGGATTATTGCCATGCAAGAAGAGTTAGAAAATTTTGAAAGAAATAATGTTTGGAAACTTGTACCTCCACCTCAAGGCCACACTTTAATTGGAACTAAATGGGTATATAAAAATAAACAAAGTGAGGATGGGGTTGTGATTAGGAATAAGGCTAGGTTGGTTTCTCAAGGTTTCACTCAAGTTGAAGGTCTAGATTTTGATGAAACTTTTGCTCCTGTCGCTAAATTAGAAGCCATAAGAATTTTGTTAGCTTTCGCAGCATCTAAAGGTTTTAAGCTATATCAAATGGATGTTAAAAGTGCTTTTCTTAATGGCTACATAGATGAGGAGGTTTATGTCAAACAACCACCAGGTTTTGAAAATCCAGATTTTCCTAATCATGTTTACAAACTGTCCAAAGCCTTATATGGTCTCAAACAAGCCCCTAGAGCATGGTATGATAGGTTAAAAACATTCTTACTTGAAAAGGGGTTTACAATGGGAAAGGCTGATAAAACTCTTTTTGTGCTTAAACATGGCAATGACTCATTATTCGTTCAAGTGTATGTGGATGATATTATCTTTGGTTGTGCTTCTCATGATCTTGTGTCCAAGTTTTCAGCAATGATGAGTTCCGAATTTGAAATGAGTATGATGGGTGAACTCACTTACTTTTTGGGGCTGCAAATCAAGCAAACCAAGGAGGGTACCTTTGTGCATCAAACAAAGTATACCAAAGATCTCCTAAGGCGCTTCAACATGGACAAAAGAAAGCCTCTTCGGACACCAATGGGAACAGCAACAACACTTGAACTTGATGAAGATGGTGAATCCGTGGATCAAAAAGAATATAGAAGTATGATCGGATCACTTTTGTACCTTACAGCATCAAGACCGGACATACAATTCAGCGTATGTTTTTGTGCACGGTTTCAAGCTTCCCCACGTGTTTCACATCGTCAAGCCGTCAAAAGGATTCTCAGGTACTTACATGGAACTCAAGAATTTGGCATTTTTCTTCCTTCTTCCTCAATCGTTTCTTTGAAAGCTTTTTCGGATGCTGATTTTGGGGGTTGTAGGATTGATAGGAAAAGTACTTCCGGTGCTTGTCATTTTCTTGGTAATTCTCTTGTTGCTTGGTCCTCTAGAAAACAAAGTTCAGTTGCACAATCCACAGCCGAATCTGAGTATGTAGCTGCTGCTAGTGCTTGTTCACAAATTCTTTGGATTGTTCAAACACTTAAGGACTATGGGGTTGATCTAGATAGTGTTCCACTGTTCTGTGATAACACTAGTGCTATTTGCATTGCTAAAAACCCCGTGCAACATTCTAGAACTAAGCACATTGACATTAGGTATCACTTTCTCCGTGATAATGTTGAAAAAGGAAACATTGTGCTTCACCATGTAGATACCGAACAACAATTGGCTGACATTTTTACAAAACCTTTGGATTTCACTCGTTTTTGTTACATTCGTAGTGAAATAGGGGTTATGCATCCTCATGGCTTAAATTGAGGGGGAGTTTTTGAAACTTAGGAAGTCTATGTGTGAATCTGAAATTAAAATAATATGAGCATATTATTTCATACATATATGACTTTGTGATTCCTTTTACATGCTGAAAGTTCTTCCTACATTACTCGTGTTATACTTTTTGTAGTTTTTGCCATGTCTAGTAATTGGAATAATTACTTACACTAAATCTGGTCATGGTCGAACTTTCTTGCTGTTTTGAACTTGTTGCATGCTCACAAATGCTTTTAATCATTAAGAATTTATCAAGTAATCAACTCACATGTTGAGTTTTTATGAACAAATATAAATTGAGAAAAGATCAAGAGAATATGCATGCATCGCACTTCTTCTTTCGAGATGGCTTGTCATTGCACTTAGATATGAACTTGGAAGAAGTTGTGTATGACTAAAACCATGTCCTTAAGCTTCTGATTGTCAAATGACATAGGCTTGGCTTGGTTGGTTAGAATAAGGCAGATGAGCATATAATCTCTTGCAAATATCATATTATCTAAATTTATGCTTTGAAAAATAATAAAATGCAGCAACAAATGTCATGCTTTCAGGTTTTGAAATAGTTGAGTTTGTGAGATCATGACCTGCTAAAATTGAAAATCACACTTGCTTTCTAGCATGGCTTACACTACATTATGTATCTCATTGATGTGATAGTGTAAGTTACTTGATAGTATGACTTGGGTGAGCTTTGTTTATATGTATATGTTATAATATGCTCATAACAACTAAAGAAGGAGAGATAATTTGTTTATATCTCATAACAATTAAAATTTCTCTTTTACCTTGCTGAATACATTGTCAAAGGGGGAGAGATTAATCACACATTCAAAAAGGAAGAGATAAGCATGAAGAGAATATGTGCATAAGGAAAGTTAATAAAGGGGGGGAGATAATATGGGATATTTTTTTTCCTTCTCATTTTATTTTTTATTTAAACAAAAAAGGGGAGAAATTGTTTTCAAAACTTTTATTTGAATAAGCCAATGTTCGGAATTTTAAATGGTGTTGCCAATGCATTCATCAAGGGGGAGATTGTAAGACCTATGTGTGCTGAATACATTGGCTTGTAGTGAATACACTTGGCTTTGATGATAAAAGTTTTTAATATCACCAAAAACACCTTTTTATCAAGGTTCGACTCTAGCTCCGAGCTACAGCAAGGTCCGACGATAGGTCCGGCTTGCTTTGGGTAGCTCCGGTTACGTTTGATGCTAGGTCCGACTTCTTGGTAAGGTCCGACCAGCTTTGGTTAGCTCCGGTGAGCTTTATCTTTAGCTCCGGCATATATTTGATAGCTCCGGCATATTTTCGTTAGCTCCGGGATGCTAAGCTTCGACGTACTTTGTCTAGCTCCGGGTTTTGGGTTGACTAGTTCTGACTAGTTTTGATAAGCTCCGGATCCAGGATCTACTAGTTTTGGTAAGCTCCGGCACTAGGTTCTACTAGCTCTTGTTAGCTCCGGCTCAAGCTCCGGGTTGCTCTGGCAAGGTCCGGAACTTGACCGCAGTGCTTCTGCTTTGCATTTGCAATGTCTCGTACTTGCTTTACTTGATTGGAAAGATTGCTTAGTTTTCATTTGCTAAGTTTTTTGGTGCGTTTTGGATGATACGGTTGATATCGTTTCTACTGTGGTTTTGCAACATGCTTATGTGAGGTTCTCACGTAAGGTGTTGTGTTCGGAACTAACGTGAGTCAAGTCGAGGACTTGGGCTCGTATAGATTGGTTGTTTATTCATGTGCAGGTGTTGCTTGAGTTCAAGTCATGGCTGGTGACGGGATCCATTGGACTAGTCTCAGGAGGAGATGAGGTTCCAACAACCAAGTTCAGGAGGAACTGTGGTTGAGCGGGTCAGGAGGTCGCACAGGATGATTGAATCAAGGACAGTGCATATGAAGGTCGAAGGAAGGTGTTCGCACGTATGCATGAGGTGCATGACGTGGCAATATGCTTCTAGAGACGGATTATGGAAGGAAGATCTGATCGGAAGGATCAGATCGTATTGGTTGAAGACTTAGGCTGCTAGCTGAGTCGGTTATGGCTCGGTATGGAAATATCGAGTTGGTTATGTTAGGATTTCGTGTGTGTCACGAATTTGAGTTGTTTAGGAATGTGGGATACGTTCCTAAGATGTTTGGAAGTCTTAAGATTGCTTCTATCTGCGTATAGAAGAATCTTGAGCAGTTATGGAAAGTTAGGATTCGTGATCTGAGTAGGATTGGAGTCCTAGTTTTATTGGGTTGGCCTAAGGGCTGGTTATATAAGCAAGGGAAGGCCAAAGCTCGAGATGCACGACTTTGGGGCTGTTCCTATTGTGTTCTATTGAATAAAATTCATAGTTTGAAGTAACTTTTGTGCCTTGTTCGACCGACTTGTTCCAGACAAGTTTTACTCGTCGAGTTTCTGGACAGCACTACCTTTTGTCGGTGGTTTTATCATAACTCAAGTTTTTCTGATCCAATTGACGTTATTGTTTTTGGTTTGTCTTCACAACTTGATTGTCTATCATCTGTCAAAATTTCACGGTCATTGGATTTGTGGTTTTTGATCTACACGAGTTTCTTTGCAGCACTCCAGAAACTGTTTTTCTCGGGTAGGTCAGATTGACCAGTGTTTGATCTTTTGATCATAACTTGAGTTGTTCTCGACGGATTTGAGTAATTCTTTTTGTGTTGTCTTCGTGACTTGATTCTCTCTGATATATATCACCTTTTTCACGGTGAAAAACGTTTAGATTAGTCTCATACACGAATTCTTTAACAGATCATTTTTCTACTGAAGGGATTAGGGTTTTATTGTTTCCGCTGCGTAAGATTTTTAAATCTACCATTCACCCCCCTCTGGTAGCTTTTCACGTGCTCTTCGATCCTACAGTTGGTCAGTTACAAGAAGAGATGAAATTGGCATATGGTTATGATATTGGTTGTTGACTGGTTATAAATGAGTTATGATGTTAATGAGGGTGATGGATATGGATTATGATATTTACTTGGGATATGATGGGAATTAATCTTACCTAGACATTGTAGGCTAATTTTACACAATTGTGAATTTAAATGTACTTTTCTGTAATTAGCCATTTATTTTCATCCTTGTTTTTTAGCTACATGTCATACTTTCCCACACATGCTAAGTATGACATATGCTCACTCTTGCTATTCTCACATTAGTTTAACATGCGATAATTTAGAGTATCCGGAGGACATTGAGGAGTTCTAGGCGTGCGTGTTATCATCAAACTGCCTGTGGAGATGGAGTCTATTGGTGCTTAGTTTTTCCGCTGCAGTATTATTAGGGCTTGGATTTGGGACTATTTGGATATTGTAATAAAGTACTATTTATTATTCGAAACATGGTTATTATCTGAATATCGTTTGTGATGCACTCGTGTATGTGTGTTAAACATCTTAAGCACACATATACGTCACACTTGGTTCATTCTTTGAACTGGGTGTCACAAATTGGTATCAGAGCCGTGTTTGACCATACAACGCAAGTCTAGGTAGAATGGACACCTTAAAACACATAGGAACTATTTTCTAAAAAACTATTTTTCAAATTGCTTCGCTGCACCATTTTATTTTGCCGATTCAGCTACTTTTAAACATGCTTTGCCGCTGTGTTCAGTGCATTTTTTTGCTAAATATTTTATTTCTTAACATATATATGTTTTGCTGCTGCATCATACTTTTATTTTCTTGTAAAATGTATATGCTTTGCAACTACGTTCTTTTGATTATTCGCTTCTTGCTTTGCTGTATCATTCTCTTTTCTGTATTCTCCCTTTTGTTGCTGCACTCCCGCTGTTTTCCCCTCCTCCTTGCTGTATTTTAACACACTCTCCACTAAATATTTTTCTTATTTACACATGTGTTTGCTGCAGCGCTAAAATTGATTTTTCTGCTTCTCTCGCTGCCCTCATTCTCTTTTCTTGTCTCTCTTTACTGTTACAATTTTCATGTTATGTAGACACCTTGCACTAGGACGCAGAGACTTTGAACAACCAACTTATAACATGATCCACTAGCCGAAGAGTTTTATACATCGGAGCTGAAGGAGGACATTCAACACAAGAGCATAGAGCCTTTCTCTTCTAGGTCGGCGCCAACACATACTCGGGTTTCTACATCAAAAAAGTACTAAGTGCTAGATGTGATGAAGGAAGAGTCAAAGTTTGCATTTTCCCGAATGGTCAATGTTCATATGAAGCACGTCCGTTGCTTGGAGAGCCCCTCGTGAAGATCCGATAAGCCAAAATCATTTCTCAGCTCCACCTAGATTGCCACTTCGACATTGTCTCTAGCTCGCCTTTGCAAAATAGGCACTACAACAATCTCGATAATAGACGAGGGCCAAAAACCGTCGTCTATAAGCCAAAACCGTCGTCTATAACCAATAGACGACGGTTTTCCCTTATAGACGACGGTTTTCGGCCGTGAACATTTATTAGTCATCTATAAGGTTATAGACGACGGTTACCGTCGTCTATAAATTAATTGACGACGGTACATTTCGCCCATCGTCAATAACCTCAGTTTGCCACGTGGCACCTTGTGGAGGTTATAGACGACGGTGAAGGAGAAACCGTCGTCTATTAATGAACTAATAGACGACGGTGAAGCCGGAACCGTCGTCTACTAATGAACTAATAGACGACGGTGAAATAGAAATCGTCGTCTATTAATGAACTAATAGACGACGGTGGAGAGGAAACCGTCGTCTATTAATGAACTAATATACGACGGTGAAGAAGAAACCGTCGTCTATTAGGTTTTTATTTTTTTTAAAAAAAATAGAAAAAGTACACTGGCTCGATGGCTAGGTCACACAGGCAGGAAAGCAGAAAAAATACAGCAATCAACAGCAACACTATAACACACAACAGCATATCATAAACTCTACACATAAACTCTTCACGAGTCCGGGAGCCACCATCATCAAAGTTTACAGAAGCATACACAAAGTGAAAAGCTCTCGAAACCACGTAGCCGCCGACCGAACTTTGCCTTCTTTCCCTGCAAAACAACATTCAAAGAAAAACATCTTAATCATATCAGAGCGAGCTAATGGAGGCAAAGAGAGTAATAGAGTCAAAGTTCAAGGATCTTGCAAACATAAAGAAGATGTGCGACCAAGTAAAAGACTACCTAACAAATGCATATATCTAACATCCCAAAATGTAAAGAAGATAAGTAAAAGACTACCAAGTCCAGCAAACTCAAGAACAAAGCTGAATTCTATGGCATCATTCGACTCATGTATTCAAGCACAAAAATCTCAAGATACATCTACACTCAAGAAAAGGCGAAGAACCACTACTTACCATCATTTCAGGAGCCGCCGCCGCTACCCCGTCCACTGCCATCAAAGTTCAGAAAGTCGTCCTCTCGCTCTTGTCCAAAAGCAGGAGTCCGGGGCGATGGAGTTTGAGCATGCATCCCCGATCCCTGTCAAGTGCAAGTTGAGTACAAAAATGCATATTTTACTAAATTTGAACAAGATTAACTAGTTTCAGCTATTTGTACCTCTGCTCCCGTCGTCGGCATAGGTGGCATCTCCATCGGTGGCGGCGCCCACTGCGGAAAGGCAGCAGGCTGTCCTGCGGCTATAGCCTGCAAATACAAAGGAAATCATTATACAAGTCATTTATATATTAAAAATGTTATGTACAATTATCAAAACATACCTGCATGGCAGCTTGCCACTGTAGCATGAACGAGGTTTGATACTCGTGATGAGGACATCACAACAGCGGAGACGCGCATTGAACTGCAAGGACCAATCACAAGAGCACGGGCACGGTTATTAAATCAGCAGGTGAATTCGTTCTTAACTTCTTTTGCATGTGAGTTTGAGAATAGATTGCTATGTGATGATTTAATTGTTATCAGGAATAATGGAGAAGATCAACAAGTGAAGGAAGGAGGCCTTGGGAGCGTGGACAACCACCTGGGACGTCCACAAGTAGATGGAAATAGTTTACAACTCGGACTCGAGTTCAACTCGGAGTCCAGGAGCAGTCCACCTTAAAACAGACGCCCAGGAGGCATACGGACTCCGTTTTCGACGTTCTACATATGCACGGAAAGAGGGGAAGATAAAATTTCCAATGGTTCTGGTCCCACCTCAAAATTCCTGCGGAGTCATTGGGAATCGTCGAAACAAGTCGAGTCCATATTTCTGTCCGGTGCTGCGCCACCGAATCGGACCTTTGGGCCTTGTATCCCGTAAGAGTCCATTAGGGACGCGTATAATCATGTTTTGGTCGAACCCTAGACTATAAATACTGCAGCCGCCGGTCATATTCGGTGGGTTTTGCTTAGATCAATAAAATCGCCGTTCTACGGTTTGTGAGACCCCAATTTCGCGATTTTCGATCGTGTCTTCTACGTTCTTGCTCGTGTTCTCGATTGCACTTGCAGGGATTAGCCTTCTTGGCGAGGTCAAGCGTGTGCAGCATGGTTGATAACCAACGGAGCTGTGGTGTAGTGATTGCAGGGGTACTCGAACCGCTCGAGTGCCGCGGATCATCAACGTCGAGTTCTCCACCCCAATCGACATACCTTTCGGAAGATCGGGCCTAACCTTACTCATCAATTGGTATCAGATTTCCAGGTTGCCCATGAGGTATCTTTGTTTTCCTTCCTTCCATTAGATCGATTTTGTTTCGTACCTAGAGTCCACAAAAAAGCCACAAAAAAAAATTAGATCGTTTTTACCGCTTCCCAGACTATAGTGCCTGCAGTTTCTTTTTCAGTTTGCATTGTTGAGTTTGCATTCGTGTGGTTGAGTCTTGTTGCTGGTTTAGCTTTGTGTTTTTTGGACCTAGTTATCGTGTTTCGTCCTTGTTTTCTTGCTATTCGACACCTATTCCACAATCCCTAAATAACAAACCGATCCACCACGTTCATCGGTTTGCCCTAGCTAGCCGCCTTGCGTGAACTCCCGCATCGCCAGCCCAAGATTAGGTGACAAATCTTTGTGCCATTCATCCTTGAATCATCACACACCACCCCATTAGTTGCTGTGCAAATTCCCGATCGTTTTCGTATCCGTTTGCGAGTTCTGTTCTAAAACCGAGTTGGAATCAACATCCAAAAAAAAAACGTAACTCGGACAGCCTACCTTAAAACGGTCATAACTTTCGCATACGAACTCGAAATCGGGCGATTTTTTTTTCAAATTCATCTACGCGAAATTTCGCATCTGATTTTCCGCCGCGTAGCCGCGTTCGGCGAATTTAGATTGCACAAATTCCCCTCGGAAGATAGGCTATCCGGCCTCCGAAGTTTCAGCACAAATTTTAAAGAACCTTCTTGATTTTCCATAGGCCGCATATTACATCCAATTGAGCTGCAAATTTGTGTGCTTCCTATAATTGTGCTACTGAGTAAAGAAAAAATATCAAAAAAATATTACAAAAAAGAAAAAAAATTGTGAAGAGCACGCATATTAAAGCAATTGGCCTATACCACTTGGTGCTGTTTGTTTGGTTATACCATTCTGTCTTTTTTTTTGCCTTGATACTTCCTTGTGTTGTGCTAGGCTCTAGGGCACTCAGTTGACCAGCAACAGTTTCCTACATTGAATACTTATTCAACTTTGTTTAGCTGTTAACGATTTTCTGCTTATTAGCCACCATATTGTGCCATCCAAGCTCCACCTTTCTCTTGAGCATAACAGGTACCTTTGTAATCACCCCACGCTTCATTGGTTCATCTCACCGTCCACACCACCTGTTGTGTCGGTAAGAACACTTGTAAGAGCGTAGTAAGACGCTTGAGCGAGATAGATTGTTTTCTTCCACCTTCCACATTGTCACTGTAGTTGATAGGGATAACATTTTTTTTTGTTGTCTTTTGTTTCCTACTAACAATGGCAGGAGAAGAAAATAATGACGAATGTGTTCAACATGTTGAGTTACGTGATATGTTCGCCAAATACAACGCATCAACGGAGGAGTCATTGGCGAACTTGACTCGCAAACTGGATGACCTTGCTCTTCGGATGAATACTTTTGAGGCTCGGTTGCCTCTCGCTGGAAGACAAGAAGACAATGCTTATGATGAACTGGAAGATCACAGTAATCAGCCAAGACTGCCACTTTATCGTCGAGGTATGGGAGGTAATAATCATAACAATTATAACCGCCCTCCTGATAATCCTTTTGCTAAAGTGAAATTTACTATACCCTCTTTTTCTGGTGCTTATGATGCTGAGGCTTATCTTGATTGGGAGATGACAGTAGAGCAAAAATTTAATTCCCATCTTGTTCCTGAACAACATAGAGTTCGTCAAGCCACTAGTGAGTTTAAGGACTTTGCTATCATATGGTGGAATGAACTTGTTAAAACTAGAACTGATCCTCCAACATGGGATAGATTAAAGGAAGCTATGCGTGTTCGATTTGTTCCTCCATCTTTTCAGCGGGACCTTCGCAAAAAATTGCAGCGTTTAGACCAAGGTAACATGTCCGTAGAGGAGTATTATCAAGAGTTACAAAAGGGTATGCTGCGTTGTGGGGTAGTAGAGGACAAGGATGATAAAATAGCTCGTTTTTATGGGGGGTTGAGGCGTGAAATTCAGGACATTGTTGATTAAAGAATATGATACTGTTAACAGATTGTTTCAGCTTGCTATGTTGGCAGAAAAAGAATTGCAGGGCCGACAACAACAGCAACAACGCACGAGGAGCAACTTCACGCCGCGTGCAGCAACTACACCATCCAAAACAGCACCATCTTCGGCCCCCCGTGCAGCGACTACACCACCCAATGGCGGCCAACGAACTATACCTGCTGCTCCACCTTCTCGCGTGCCGGAAGGCAGCAAGGCGACATCATTCAAGCCTTCGTCGTCCACTCCTTCTACGGGTCGTACTTCTGACATTAAGTGTCACCGCTGCCAGGGACTTGGTCATATGATGAGAGATTGCCCGAGCAAACGAGCATACATAGCACGCGACGATGGCGGGTATGATAGTACTTCGGATGTTGAAGATGAATATTCTCTTGCTACTGACTTTACAGATCCAAATGACGAACACACCGAAGAAGAGGTACTTGGTACAGCGGCGACGGAGAACTATAGGAGCATCATTGTGCAGCGTGCCTTGAGCTCCAAAGTGGAGACCGACGACAAGCTACAACGACATAACCTCTTGCACATGTTTCTCGTCGTCAAGGACTGTCGTGTACACACTATAATTGATGGAGGTAGCTGCAATAACTTGGTAAACACGGACGTCGTCAAGAAACTCGGTTTGCCAACAAGAGCACACCCTCATCCGTACCACATTCAATGGTTCAACAACAGCGGTAAGGTTCGGGTAACACAAACAGCAAGAATCCATTTTTCAATTGGTTCATACCATGATTTTTCTGATTTTGATGTTGTTCCTATGGATGCTTGTTCTCTTTTATTGGGTCGTCCTTGGGAATTTGATACAGATGCTATTCATCATGGTAGAACCAATAAATATACTCTCATGCATAAGGGAAAGAAAATCACTTTGCTCCCCATGACTCCTGCTGAAATTGTGCATTTTGAGAAGAGTAAAATTCGTGAGGGCAAAGCAACTAAATTAGAATCTGAAAAACAGCAAGTTATTAAGTTAAAATCACCATCATTGCTCGCAACTAAATCTGAACTTGCTGATTTATTCGATGCTAAGGGGATGTGCTATGCTTTAGTTTGCAAAGAAGCCATGTTTTCACTTCATGAATTGTCTATTGCATTGCCCCCTGCTGTTGCTAACCTTTTGCAGGAGTTTGAGGATGTGTTTCCCTCCGAGATACCCCCTGGTTTACCACCGATGAGAGGCATTGAACACAAGATCGATTTGATTCCAGGAGCAAGTTTGCCAAATCGTGCAGCATACAGGGCGAATCCACAAGAAACTAAGGAAATTCAGCGACAAGTCCAAGATCTTTTGGACCGCGGGTACATTCGTGAAAGCCTTAGCCCTTGTTCCGTTCCTGTTCTTTTGGTTCCTAAGAAAGATGGTAGTTGGCGCATGTGTGTTGATTGTTGAGCGATTAATAACATCACCATTCGATATCGTTATCCTATTCCTCGATTAGATGACATGCTTGATGAATTGAGTGGTGCTATCATCTTCACAAAAATTGACTTGCGTAGTGGTTACCACCAAATTAGAATGGCACTAGGAGATGAATGGAAAACTGCATTTAAAACCAAGTTTGGACTTTATGAGTGGTTAGTCATGCCTTTTGGTTTAACTAATGCACCCAGCACCTTTATGCGATTAATGAACGAGGTTTTACGTGCTTTCATTGGACAATTTGTGGTGGTTTACTTCGATGATATCCTCATTTACAGCAAGTCATATGATGAACATCTTGATCATTTACGTGCTGTTTTTACTGTTTTGAGAGATGCACGTTTGTTTGGTAACCTCGAAAAGTGCGTTTTTTGCACCAATCGAGTCTCGTTTCTTGGCTATGTCGTTTCCTCGCAGGGAATTGAGATGGATGAGGCAAAAATTGAAGCAATCACCAGCTGGCCAGCCCCAACTACCGTCACACAGGTTCATAGTTTTCTTGGTCTTGCAGGATTTTATCGGCGCTTTGTGCGGGATTTCAGCACCATTGCAGCACCTCTACATGAGCTAACGAAGAAGGGAGTTCCATTTCGATGGGGCGAACAGCAGCAACAAGCTTTTGATGCTCTCAAATCGAAGCTTACACAAGCACCATTACTACAACTTCCTGATTTTGACAAGACCTTTGAGCTAGAATGCGATGCAAGCGGCATTGGTATTGGAGGCGTTCTCATACAAGGAGGTAAACCCGTTGCTTTCTTTAGTGAAAAACTTCATGGTCCTTCTCTTAATTATTCCACTTATGATAAGGAATTGTATGCCTTAGTCCGTGTATTACAAACTTGGCAACATTATCTTTGGTCTAAGGAGTTTGTCATACATTCCGATCATGAATCATTGAAGTATCTTAAGTGTCAAACCAATCTGAATAAACGACATGCTAAATGGATTGAGTTCATAGAGTCGTTTCCATACATCATTAAGCATAAGAAAGGGAAGGAAAATATCATTGCCGATGCATTATCTAGGCGTTATACCATGCTGTCCCAACTTGATCATAAAATCTTTGGTTTGGAAACAATTAAAGCATTATATCCTACTGATTTGGACTTCAAAGTTGCTTTTGAAAATTGTAGAGAAGGAAGAACTTGGAATAAATATGTGCTGCGAGAGGGTCTCCTCTATCGTGCTAACAAGCTATGCGTTCCAGCTAGCTCCGTTCGTCTATTGCTTTTGCAGGAAGCACATGGAGGAGGTTTGATGGGACATTTTGGAGTGAAGAAAACTGAAGACGTGCTATCCACACACTTCTTTTGGCCAAAGATGAGGCGTGATGTCGAGCGCTACGTGTCACGATGCACTACTTGCAATAAAGCTAAGTCTCGCCTTAACCCACATGGTCTTTATATGCCTCTTCCTGTTCCTAGTGTACCTTGGGAGGATATTTCTATGGACTTTGTTTTGGGATTGCCTAGGACTAAGAGGGGGAGGGATAGTATTTTTGTAGTTGTTGATCGTTTTTCCAAAATGGCACACTTTATACCTTGTCATAAGAATGATAATGCCTCACACATTGCTGATTTATTTATGACGGAAATTGTTCGTTTACATGGTGTGCCAAATACCATTGTTTCTGATCGTGATGCAAAATTTTTAAGTCATTTTTGGAGAACTTTGTGGTATAAATTGGGAACCAAGTTGCTGTTTTCAACTACATGTCACCCACAAACAGATGGACAGACCGAGGTAGTTAATCGTACTTTATCCACTATGTTATGGGCTGTCTTGAAAACAAATTTGAAGTTGTGGGAGGAGTGTTTACCACATATAGAATTTGCTTACAACAGATCCGTTCACTCCACGACAAAGGTAAGTCCATTCCAGGTAGTGTATGGTTTCAATCCCCGTGCTCCTATTGATTTACTACCTTTGCCTCCTTCTGAAACTATAAATTTGGATGCTACACAACGATCTGAATTCATTCTTAAGATGCATGAAAATACAAAGAAAAATATTGAAATAATGAATGAGAAGTATAGGATTGCAGGTAGTAAAGGTAGAAAAGAAGTAAAACTTGAACCGGGCGATTTGGTGTGGTTACATTTGAGAAAAGAGCGATTTCCCGACTTGAGAAAATCTAAACTTATGCCACGAGCTGCTGGTCCTTTTAAGATCGTTGAAAAGATTAATGATAATGCATATAAGCTTGAATTGCCTCCCGATTTTGGGGTTAGTCCTACATTTAACATTTCAGATTTGCGACCGTACTTGGGAGAAGAAGATGAACTTGAGTCGAGGACGACTCCAATTCAAGAGGGGGAGAATGATGAGGACATCACAACAGCGGAGACGCGCATTGAACTGCAAGGACCAATCACAAGAGCACGGGCACGGTTATTAAATCAGCAGGTGAATTCGTTCTTAACTTCTTTTGCATGTGAGTTTGAGAATAGATTGCTATGTGATGATTTAATTGTTATCAGGAATAATGGAGAAGATCAACAAGTGAAGGAAGGAGGCCTTGGGAGCGTGGACAACCACCTGGGACGTCCACAAGTAGATGGAAATAGTTTACAACTCGGACTCGAGTTCAACTCGGAGTCCAGGAGCAGTCCACCTTAAAACAGACGCCCGGGAGGCATACGGACTCCGTTTTCGACGTTCTACATATGCACGGAAAGAGGGGAAGATAAACTTTCCAATGGTTCTGGTCCCACCTCAAAATTTCTGCGGAGTCATTGGGAATCGTCGAAACAAGTCGAGTCCATATTTCTGTCCGGTGCTGCGCCACCGAATCGGGCCTTTGGGCCTTGTATCCCGTAAGAGTCCATTAGGGACGCGTCTAATCATGTTTTGGTCGAACCCTAGACTATAAATACTGCAGCCGCCGGTCATATTCGGTGGGTTTTGCTTAGATCAATAAAATCGCCGTTCTACGGTTTGTGAGACCCCAATTTCGCGATTTCCGATCGTGTCTTCTACGTTCTTGCTCGTGTTCTCGATTGCACTTGCAGGGATTAGCCTTCTTGGCGAGGTCAAGCGTGTGCAGCACGGTTGATAACCAACGGAGCCGTGGTGTAGTGATTGCAGGGGTACTCGAACCGCTCGAGTGCCGCGGATCATCAACGTCGAGTTCTCCACCCCAATCGACATACCTTTCGGAAGATCGGGCCTAACCTTACTCATCAACTCGTCTCTAGCCCGAAGCGTCGCAACCTGCATCTCGTCTCTAGCCCAAAGCGCCTCGTCCCTACTCCTGAGTGCTTCTTGCGTCCTCTGGAGCTCCTCACGAACGCTCTGAAGCTCCACATCTCGACTTGTGTGGCTGCTGCTGGACCCGGCATACTGCGATGAAGAGGCTCTCGAGCAAGCTCGCGCCTACCTCGAGTCAACCGCTCCATCGAGGACGCCTAACCTGCACGACGAAGTAAGATTATCAATATATTGTATCTCAAACTTCATGATAGTAAACTGAAAACAACAAAACTTACCGTCCGTGAGGTTTACCGCCACGGCTTTTATAAGCGGCTTCGAGGACGACAGGAGCGCCCAGCCAATCATAACCCTCGCCTCGAAGCTTTTGCACCTCCTCTCGGTACTTTGCCTGCAAATAAAGAAACATAATCTCAATACCATTATTAATTAAAGACAATTCAATTAACATTACAAAATAACTCACCACATACTGAGTCGACCTCTGAGAAGACAGCTGGTCAGGCTGCGACGGGTCACTTCCCAAATGACCCCTCACCCACACCTCCATAGGTGATGGCTCCTGACCGGTCTCACGCTCCTATCGATACATGTTAGAACAATGATGTATTATAAAATCACTTAAGTATAATTTGAATCACACTTACCATCCGTTTAGCAAGACGTACGAAGCCGTCCCCACCCAAATGGTGTTTCCCGTCCGTCCCTCTACACTCGCGACGGGTTTTAGAGACGTCCTGGAAGCCCTGGCTCGCCCAACGGGCACACAGAGCACGGTACGCGTCCGGACGAGTGTCCAGCCATGCTACGCTGACCTGAATGAAAACATTGATCACAATCGGATAATAAAGCAAAGTAAAAATAAATACTTTAACTCTAAGTATTGCGCCTCAGTGAGGTACTTGTCAGCCACGTCCCTGAACTGCCCCGACTCACCCTCGTCCGGATGCAGCTTGAAGTAAGACTTCATAGCTTGAATTCGAGCAGTCGAGAGTGACTGCGTCACGCACTTCCTCGAGAAGTTATGGAAGATGATACGTGCGTGATCTAACTATGACGCCTCGTCCTCCAAACGATAGCGTGCCTAAAGAAGAAACATACAAGTAAATGTATATAACCCATAATAGATTGATTATTACTATACAAATATTCTTAATATTTACCATGAAGTCGTGCCAGACAGTCTCCTGGTGGTTGCCGTAGGCAACGTCCTGGGCCGTAGCATAATCGTCCCAAGAAGTAGTAGCATCTCCGTTCACTACACCCGGGTAGTGCAAACGGACAAGACGACCAAGGACACCGTTTACCTGCTCGTGGTGTCCCTGACCTGTGAAGGAACAATCATACCAAGACCTGGTACATGATTCTCAATTAATACATATATTTAAGTCTAATAATAGCTATATTGACTCGTTACAAATTTACTTACCTGTCACCAACCGGACGAATAACAATCCGATCATCTGGGTTTGCAGGAGCTGGAGGAGGAGCCACGTAGTGAGTCTTCCTACGTCGCGGTTGTGGAGCCTCCGAACCAGCCTCAGCAGCAGGCTCCAAAGGAGCCTCTGAAGTAGGCTCCAAAGGTGCCTCCAAGGAACCTGTAGCCTCGGAGTCCTCAAACGTAGAGTCATCCTAACAGTTTTAAAGATTTGTATTATAAATAAAGAATTACTTGTATAACTTTTGTAATTAGATATCATTTACCTGCGGCGAACACTGTGACGGCTCTGGTAAAGCGGCCCTCAACTAAGTCCGTCTACTCCCGCTAGACTGACTGCCCGAGAAGACAGTGTCTCTGTCCGCCCTCGGGGACAGTAAGCCTCGCGCCCGTGACTCCCGTCGTATGCTTCGACGACATCCTGTTGAAAGTACAATTTGCTATGAAATTCAAGAAAAATATAGAAAAGGAAAAAAGAGATGATTGATACGTTACTTGTACTCAATTTCAAAATTCATCAGTATCATGATCATGTACTCTACTCCTTAAACCGAACCATCGATCATGTGTCGTTGTTGTTGTTGTTGTTTGACGTTTTCGTTTTCGCATCTCACGAGTCTCTACATCTTCTGCATCTCAAACTAAGTCATCGAGTCCTAAACCAGGCTCGACGACAAAAGAGTTCGGCAACTCTTGTTCTTGGTAAACAACATCAACCTCATCAACGTACCCAGAATTATCTGGTGTATATAATCGCTCACGAGGATTCACTTTGTGTACAACCCACCAAGCTTTAAGCTTTTCACACGGATAATGTAGATAATACACTTCCTCGACTTAGTGTGCTAGTACGAATGTGTCGAACCCTCGAAGTCGTTCCTTGTGTTTGACTTCTACCATGCCAAATTGATTTTCTCTAATTCCATTGTTATGATCGAACCAATCACAGTCAAAGAAGACTACTTTAAGGACTTTATTCCCGACAAAACTGAATTCAAGGATTTTTTTAATAATCCCATAATAATTAGTTTCACGTCCTTCGGCATCAACGGCCCTAGTCACAACTCCGGTATTAGATGTTGCCCTTAGAGGACGAAGAGCTTCAAATTCAGCTGATCGGAATCGGAACCCATTGACGTCGTATCGACCAAAGCTTTTAACTTTGATAGATCCGTATGACAGTTGGCGCAAATCTTCATGGACATCAGCTTGTTTTGTGCACTATCCAACATATGCAGTTTATTTTATGTTACAACACATCACATAATTACTAAGATAAACAAGATAAGAGAACATTACATGATTTCGGAACCAGGTTTGGAAGTTAGGCCCTCCATTTACTCCATAATGACGCATAGATTGTACTTGCTTGCTTGTAGGTTGCTGCCTAGATTTCCAATTTTGTTGATCAAACTCACTAAATAAGAAAAAAATATGATGATTAGCACATATGTGTACACGCTAATTAGTATAGACATCGAACAAACACTTACTGAAAATATTTGTCCATCCCGTCTATGTTAGCGTACATGTAGAGCAAAGCAGCTGTCTTTTGATCTGTTGAAGCATCGTAGCTCGTGCCTGAACCAACAGTGGTGCCTCTTGTTTGAAAAATATTAAGGTCGCTACAAGGGGGTTGTTCATCCATATTGTACCGCAACGTGAAAGCATTAATGTTGTTATGTTCTGCAAAATAGACACTTGAAAAGTATCCTACTTCTTGAAGTGTAAATGCTTCAGCGATACAACCTTCAACCGTTTCCCTATTGCGAACCATTGGTTTCAGACATCTAAGTGCTCTTTCAATGTGGTACATCCACCGATACTGAACAGGACCACCAACTTTAGCTTCATACGGAAGATGGATTAGGAGGTGTTGCATTGGATTGAAGAATCCTGGAGGGAAAACTTTTTCCATCTTACATAAAAGCACTGGTATCTCTCTTTCCAACTTCTCCATCATCTCCCTTGTGATTTCTTTAGCACAAAGTTGTCTATAAAAATAGCTGAGTTCGGCTAATACCTTCCAAACTGCATCATCAAGGTACCCACGAAACATAACCGGCAGAAGTCTTTCCATGATTATGTGATAATCATGACTCTTCAACCCGGTAAGATTTCCAGTCTTAACATTCACGGCTCTTCTCAAACTAGCAGCATAACCGTCTGGGAATTTCAATTTTTTCAACCACCTGAAGACTTCTTTCTTTTCTTTTGGTCGAAGACAGAACGAAGCACGTGGTTTGCCACCAGCTTCGGAGAGCTCAAGAGTTGGACGGTTACAAACCTCTACCAAATCCTTTCAAGCCTTTATATTGTCTTTTGTTTTACCCGTCATATCTAAGCAAGTGCTTATGATGCATTCGCCCATGTTACGTTCTTGGTGCATGACATATGCATTAGAATTAAGGACTTCACATATGGTAGCTCCCATAGTGCACATATATGAGTCCAATTGTGCTCTTCTCCGTAACCAACAAAGTATCCAGGATGAGCTTCATCTTGCACCAGCTTGTTCAACCCTTCCGCAATCTCCGAACTGTTGAGACGCCGTGGTGGTCCCTTTTTTACAACGGTGTACTTTCTGAAGGAATTTTTTGTTGCCTAAACACGTGATTTGGCGGTAACCATCGTCTATGACAATCAAAGTAGCATATTTTGCCACCATGACTTAGACGAAAACATACCGTGTCCGAAGCACATATCGGACATGTCAAGCGACCATGAGTGCTCCAACCAGAAAACATGCCATAAGCGGGAAAATCATGAACAGACCATAAGTAAGCGGCTCGAAGGTTGAATTTCTATTTTTTGTAAGAGTCGTGCGCTTCGATACCTGTCCATAACATTTTCAACTCCTCAGTTAACGGCTGCAACATCACATTCAGTCGTGAACCAGGATGATCAGGTCCAGGTACAATAAGACTGAGGAACATGAACTCATACTTCATACAAAGAGATGGTGGCAAGTTGTACGGAATAACGAACACGGGCCAACAAGAGTACGGTGTGGCGTTTGTACTGAACGGTGAGAAGCCATATGTCGCCAACCCGATGCAAATATTTCTCGCATCCTTGGCGAAATCTGGATCGAAGCAGTCAAGCGCCTTCCATGCCTCACTGTCAGACGGGTGCACCATCATTGCACTGTTCTCACGTACACCTTCTTTGTGCCACCTCATGTGTCTAGCTGTTTTTTTGGAGAGAAACAAATGCTTAAGTTTGGGTGTGACTGGCAAGTAGCGAAGATGCTTCTGTGCGACTTCAGTCATTACTTTTGCACCGTCCTCATTAACAACTTCAACAAATCTCGCTTTATCACATTTTAAGCACTTGTTCTCGTTGGCATGCTCTTTCCAGAAAAGCATGCAGTTGTCTGGGCACATATCAATCTTCTCATATTTCATTCCAAGACCGGAAATCAATTTCTTAGAGTGATACATATCTTTAGGCAGTTTATGGGGATGTGGAAAGGCATCGCTGATCAAGTTGATGAGTTCGTTGTAGCAGTTGTTAGAAAAGAAATACTTAGACTTAATTGCCATAAATCTAGTCATGAAAGTGAGGATTGTCATTGCTGTGTTTGCATGCAACGGATCTTCTGAAGCTTTAAGAAGTGTGAAAAATGCTTCAGCTTCTGTTGTAGGAGGATCCTCTGTCAATTCAGGATTTATGGCCTCAAGCATCTCATCCATCCTATCCACCCCTGTGTTGTCATCCTCATCTCGATCTTCTACGACTTGAGAAGGTGTCTCACCCTGAAAGGTCCACACCTCATAACGTTGCATGAAACTATTTCGACACAAGTGAAACGTCAACGTCACTTTGTCAAAACACTTCGCATTCTGACATTTCATACATGGGCACTGCACCTTACTGTTGTTTGACAACGAGAAAGCTCGTTCTATGAAAGCATTTGTCTTGGTGAACCAATCTTCTGAATGTCTACCATCCTTTTTCCAACCAGTATACATCCAAGTGCGGTCTTCAGCCATTTTTTAGAGTACACCTTTTAAAGCAGACAAATACTTATTAGTTTCATTGTTATGTTATGTCACGACCCTACAACCTAGGCAGATAGATCTTAAACCCACCCAAGAGTGAACGAGCGGAGCGTGCTCATGACGAGACGCGTGATCCGGATTCGAACGAAATTTCGGCAGCATAACCCCGCTGTTCTCCACTGCACGCCCAAAAATGGTGCAGCAGAGAACAACAGGGTTATGCCGTCGAAATCTCATCCAAATCCGGACCTGCGTCTCATCACAAGCCACGCCCCCTCGGTCACTCTCAGGCTGTCCAAAAAGAGACAATTCCGAACCTTCACGTCTCACATGCCAATGGCATGTGAGACGTGACGATCCAAAACGGGTAACACATTGCTATAGGTTACGTTGCTCATTTTCATTTTGAAGTAATTTAAGAAAGAGGAAAGAACGAGAGAAAGAGTGAGAGGAAAGTTAATCGCGGGTCCAGCTCCACCGTCCACGCAATCGCGGGTCATTGACATCCTATAACATTCTATACGGCACGAACGCATTTATTGCGTGTCATGCCGTGTCGGGTCGGGCCAGACCGGCCTGAAACCCGTTTATTTACATATATTAAGTAATCACTCAACAACATTAAATATCAATAAACAATACGTACCAATTAATGAACAACATAATAAACTAGGTAATAAACAATTATTTATGAACAACATTATAAACTAACTAACTAATGATCGCTTGGTTTATGTTGTGATCGGTGGTGGGAGAGAAAAGGATATCGGGTGCATGTGGGGAGAAGGCGTCTTGCCATGGCTGCTGCGGATGGCGAGAGGGAGCAGAACTAACTAATGAGGAGGGAGGGAGAGAGAAAGGGAGAGGGGGATGAGGAGAGAGGGAGAGAGAAAGAGAGAGGGGGATGAGGAAAGAGGGAGAGAGAAAAAGAGGGAGATGAGTTTGTTGCTTGCGATGTGGGAGCCTGGGAGGGAGGAAGAGCACTCGGCCCAATGGGCTGCTTTCCAGCCCACTATCGACCTTAAGAACAGGTAGGCAACACATGGTTTTGTTCAGCTCGAAAGAAATTGAAGTGTCAAAATAGGATAAGATGAGAATGGAATTCTTCGATACATTATCAATAATACCTGATCACTATATTTTGAGAAACATGCATTAGACAGATGACAAAAGCCAAAAGTTCCAAGGTTGGAGTTCAGTTTGTAAAACTAAATCATAATGATTTCTTTATCCAAAAAGTCAGTGAAACCAAATATAAAACTCCAACCAGAAAATGGTTTAGCACATAGTGGTACTCATACCACATTCGATAATATCACTCCAATTGGTGAGCTAGCTACTAGCATAAGAACCGAACACGTGAAATGTAACCTTGTGCAATCTACAACAACAAAGCCTCTGTCCCAAACCCAATGGGTAGGTGACCCTGTGTGCAATCTCATTTCAAAATTTTAAGAGTGGTTGTAAATGCATGCCAGAAAGACCGGCAAATAATGATGTGTTTGTAGTTCTATAATCTGTTAAGAATTGACTTTTACTACTCTAGTTTGAAACTGCCTATACTAAATTCCAGATAACACTGAACTGAACCATGGGGATGCAGCAGGCCAACCAGAATATTTCCAAAATCTACATAAATAACAGAACCTTCCACATTGAAGCAGTAAAAAAAACAACAATATGCACTGAAGATGGCTGGAAATATCCCAAAAACGAACACATGCTATCCAATATCATAACTACATGTATTGCTGATAGCATAAGCTTCATACTGAGGCGATTAGATACATGATACTCAAAGATAACCTTAAAAATGCATAATATATTTGGAAGTACGAATCATTGTTTGAAGCAAGTGGCCAAAATCTACATGAATAACAGAAATCTACATAGAGCGGCATACCTCGGTGGTGGCGGTGCTCCTTGGCGGCGGTCCTTGGCGGTGGTGGTCCTCCGCGGCGGCGGCGGTGGGGCATGACGGCGACGGGCTGATGGCGCTGGGACGCGACACGGCGCTGCGGGGGAGCGCGGCGCGGCGCGGGGCTGCGGGAGGAGGAGCGCGGTGAGGCGCGGGGCTGCGGGAGGAGGAGCGCGGCGCGGCGGGCGGGGGGCGCGGCGCGGTGCGGAGGCGCAGGGCGGTGGAGCACGGAGCGGGGCGGCAGAGGGCGGCGACTGGAGCAATGGATAAGGCACGGGCCAAATGAGGGCGCCGCGCGGCGTATAAACCTCCTAATAGACGACAGTGTGGAGAAACCGTCGTCTACAAAGACTTGGGCCAACCTAGGTTCTGGCCCATTACTGATAATAGACGACGGTGACCTAAAACCGTCGTCTATTAAGTATTAATTGACGACGGCTTCTGGGCACCGTCGTCAATAATTGATAATTGACGACGGCTAGGGACCACCGTCGTCCGTTACGACTCGGGTGGGCCCTGTTCGCACTGTAATAGACGACGGTGGCCTTGAACCGTCATCTATTACGGCTAATAGATGACGGTTAATCCTAACTGTCGTCTATTAAGTCTTAATTGACGACGGGTAAATTTAGCCGTCGTCTATTATTTTAAAGACGACGGCACCGTCGTCTATAACTTTAGCCGTCGTCTATTTTCGTGTTTCCTGTAGTGAGGATGCCTTCATCATTCCGTAGTTTCGATAATGTTTTGTCTTGTAATTAGGATTTAGAACTACCCTTGTATAATTGCATAAAAAACGCTTAGTTCGTTAGTGCGCTTGCTTAGGTTTGGTGTAATGATTGTATGCTTGCTTGATTGTGTGTGTGCTTGGATGTGCATTGTGGAACGCCTTGGCATTTTTCCACATCCTCATCCATTATATAAATAATGCATTATTTAGGATCATACACCTTGATGCATGCATATAGTTGGGGATTCCCTCTATCTCTCTTTTCTATCTCGTTCAACCTCTACTTCAATAGAAGATGGACATAACCATAAGATTTGCTATCATGGACAAAGCAATATGGAAGTATGAAGACGACCAAGATAGAGTTTTCCATCACTTCACTAATCCGTCTGAATCTCAATGGCGAGATTTCTTTTAAAGGGGGTAGATTGTAACATCTCAAAATTTTTAAACTTGGCTAATTCAACTATAAAATAGAGTTTAGAATTTTACTTCTAAATCTCTTCTCCAATCCATCCGAATCTCGAGGGCGAGATTCATTTTAAGGAGGGTAGAATTGCAACACCCTGATTTTTCAAGTTTTGGCGGATTAAAAACTTAAATGGGAATTTAGAGTTAATAATACGAAGAAATTGTTCTTATAGAGAAAAATATAAAATATATACATCTCATCTTGTATTTTGCATTCATCCTCAAGTATTGAGAATTAATTACCAAAATAAATACGCTAAAAGTAATTTAATTGCCATAACGAATATGGGATAAAAGAAATAAATGAAACTAAAGATATATATATATATATATATATATTATTTTAACTCATGCAAAAATCATTAAGTAGGATGAAAAGGAACAAATGTAAAACAATTAGAAATAAAGATGCAAGTAAATATTAAGCCAAGCACCAGATTAGTCCGGAAAATAACAGACTAGTCCGAATACCCTCACTGGACATTAACGGACTTACCCAGACCAATCCCGGACTAGTCCGGTATGCACTTACTGCACGGACTTAATCAAATTTTCCCTACCCTGTACTTGTCTATTACAACAAGGGACTAGTCCGATAAATCTTACTAGAACATTTTGGACTTTTCCGAAAAACACAAAACTTAATACGGACCAACTTGTATCCCGTAAGAGTCCATTAGGGATGCGTCTAAGAGTCTTTTTGGCCGAACCCTAGCCTTTAAATACTCCAGCCACCGGTCATATTTGATGCATATGGTGTTGAGGCTTATCTTGATTGGGAGATGACAGTAGAGTAAAAATTTAATGTACATCTTGTTCCTGAACAACATAGAGTTCGTCAAGCCACTAGTGAGTTTAAGGATTTTGCTATCATATGGTAGAATGAACTTGTTAAAACTAGAACTGATCATCCAACATAGGATAAATTAAAGGAAGTTATGCATGTTCGTTTTTTTCCTCCTTCTTCTCAGCGAGACCTTTGTAAAAAATTACAGCATTTAAACCAAGGAAACATGTCTGTAGAGAAGTACTATCAAGAGCTACAAAAGGGTATGTTGCGTTGTGGAGTAGTAGAGGACATGGATGATAAAATAGCTCATTTTTACGGGGGTTGAGATATAAAATTCAGGACATTGTTGATTACAAAAAATATGATACTATTAACAGATTATTTCAACTTGCTATGTTGGCGGAAAAGGAATTGCAGGGCCACCAGCAGCAGCAACAACGCACGAGGAGCACCTCCACGCTGCGTTCGACGTCTACACCACCCAAAACAGCACCATTTTCAATTTTTCGTGCAGCCACTACACCATCCAATGGCGGCCAAAGAACTACACCTGCTGCTCCACCTTCTCGTGTGTCGGAGGGTAGCAAGACAACATCATTCAAGCCTTCCTCTTCCACTCCTGCGAATCATACTTTCGACATTCAGTGTCACCTCTACCAGGGACTTGGTCACATGATGAGAGATTGCCCGAGAAAACAAGCATACACAGCTCGCGACTATGGTGGGTATGATAGTACTTCAAATGTTGAAGATGAATATTCTCTTGCTACTAACATTGCGGGTCCGAATGACGAGCAATCCTATGAAGAGGTACTTGGTACAGCAGCGATGGAGAACTGTAGGAGCATCATTGTGCAGCGTGCTTTGAGCTCCAAAGTGGAGGCCGATGACAAGCTACAACGACACAACCTCTTTCACATGTTTCTCATCATCAAGGATTGTCGTGTACACATTATAATTGATGGAGACAGCTGCAATAACCATGTGAGCATGGACATCGTCAATAAACTTGGTTTGACCAAAAGAGCACACCCTCAGTCATACCACATTCAATGGTTCAACAATAGCGGCAAGGTTCGGGGAACAAAAACAGCAAGAATACATTTTTCAATTGGCTCTTACAATGATTTTGCTGATTTTGATGTCGTGCCTATGGATCCTTGTTCCCTTTTGTTGGGTCATCCTTGGGAATTTAATACGGATGCTATTCGTCATGGTAGAACCAATAAATATACTCTCATGCATAAAGGAAAGAAAATCACTTCGCTTCCTATAAGTCGTGCTGAAATTGTGCATTTTGAGAAGAGTAAAATTCATGATGACAAAGCAACAAAACTAGAATCTAAAAAGCAGCAGGTCATTAAATTTAAATCACCTTCGCTACTCACAATTTAAATCCGACTTTGCCGATTTAATTGATGCTAAGGGGATGTGTTATGCTTTAGTATGCAAAGAAGCCATATTTTCACTTCATGAATTGCCTATTGCTTTGCCCCTACTGTTGCTAACATCTTGCAGGACTTTGCGGATGTGTTTACCTCTGAGATACCCCCTAGTTTACCACCCATGAGGGGAATTGAACACAAGATTGACTTGATTTTAGGAGCAAGTTTGCCAAATCATGCAGCATACAAGGCCAACCCAGAGGAGACTAAGGAAATTGAGCATCAAGTCTAAGATCTTTTGGACCACGGGTACATTCGTGAAAGTCTTAGCCATTGTTCTGTTCCTGTTCTTTTGGTTCTGAAGAAAGATGGTAGTTGGTGCATGTGTGTTGATTGTCGTGCAATTAGTAACATCACCATTCGATATCGTTATCCTATTCCTGGCTTAGATGACATGCTTGATGAATTGAGTGGTGTTATCATCTTCACAAAAATTGACTTGCGTAGTGGTTACCACCAAAATTAGAATGGTACTAGGAGATGAATGGAAATTGCATTTAAAACCAAATTTGGACTTTATGAGTGGTTAGTCATGCCTTTTGGTTTAACTAATGCACCTATCACTTTCACGCGATTAGTGGACGAGGTTTTACATGCTTTTGTTAGAAAATTTGTGATGGTTTACTTCGATGATATCCTCATTTACAGCAAGTCATATGACGAACATCTCGCCCATTTACGTGTTGTTTTTGTTCTTTTGGGAGATGCACGTTTGTTTGGTAACATCGAGAAGTGCGCCTTTTCCATCAATCGAGTCTCGTTTTTTGGCTATGTTGTTTCCTCGTAGGGAATTGAGATGGATGAGGCAAAAAAATGTTGCAATCACTAGCTGGCCAACTCCAACAACCGTCACGCAGGTGCATAGTTTTCTTGGTCTTGCAAGTTTTATCGCTGCTTTGTGTGGGATTTCAGCACCATTGCAGTGCCGCTACATGAGATAACAAAGAAGGGAGTACCGTTTCGGTGGAGCGTACAGCAGCAACAAGCTTTTGATGCTATCAAATTGAAGCTTACACAAACACCATTGCTGCAACTTCTTGATTTTGACAAGACCTTTGAGCTAGAATGCGAGGCAAGCGGCATTGGTATTGGGGGCGTTCTCATAGAAGGAGGTAAACATGTTTCTTTCTTTAGTGAAAAATTGCATGGTCCTTCTCTAAATTATTCTACTTATGACAAAGAATTGTATGCCTTAGTACAAGTTTTACAAACTTGGCAACATTATCTTTGGTCTAAGGAGTTTGTCATACATTCCGATCATAAATCCTTGAAGTATCTTAAGTGTCAAACCAATCTCAATAAACGACATGCTAAATGGTTTGAGTTCATAGAGTCATTTCATGCATCATTAAACATAAGAAAGGGAAGAAAAATATCATTGCCGATGCGTTATCTAGACGTTACAGTTGTCCCAACTTGATCATAAAATCTTTGGTTTGATAACAATAAAAGCATTATATCCTAATAATTTGGACTTCAAACATGTTTTTGAAAATTGTAGAGAAGGAGGAACTTGGAATAAATATGTGTTACGAGAGGGTCTCCTATATCGTGCTAACAAGCTGTGCATTCTAGCTAGCTCCGTTCGTCTAATACTTTTGCTGGAAGCACATGGAGGAGGTTTGATGGGACATTTTAGAGTGAATAAAATTGAGGGTGTGTTTTCCAAACACGTCTTTTGGCCGAACATGAGGCGTGATATTGAGCACTACGTATCATGATGCACTACTTGCAATAAAGCTAAGTATCACCTTTACCTACATGGTCTTTATATGCCTCTTCATGTTCCTATTGTACCTTGGGCGGATATTTCTGTGGACTTTGTTTTTGGATTGCCTAGTACTAAGAGGGGGAGGGATAATATTGTGGTTGTTGATCGTTTCTCCAAAATAGCACACTTTATACCTTGTTGAAAGTGCATCTAGGCATCCTCGTGTGTTTTGGATGATTGATGATGACAAATTAAGAGACTAATGAGCTCAGTTGATCTTAAGCACAGGTGTGAGGATTGAAATGAAAGAAAATCCCTCAAAAAGGAAAAGATTGAAACGGACGTCGAAGACTCAAGCATAGAAATTAGGGTTTCTTATGTGTTGAGTTTAGACTAGCCTTCTGTGTGTGAGGGTGTGTATCAAGTGCATTGATGTCATAGAAGAGGGCTCAAAGTCATGGTTGAGAGAAAACCTAAGTGAGAAGCCTTGTTGAGAGAATTCATAGGAGACCGGACTTGTTCGGGCCTCAGGGCTGGACTAGTCCGGGTGAGCCAGAGTAGTCCGTTTTGGGACGGGCTAAGAGTTTTTGTGTGAATTCGCACTAGTCCATTCTACACTTGGTAAATTTTCGGAGCTATGTCCTCGAAGGTCAGACTTGTCCACCACAAGGGCCAGACTAGTCCGGACACTGTGACACCCGATTCCGAGAATGAACCAAGTGTGACGTATATGTGTGTTCAGGATGTTTAACACACATACACAATTGCATCACAAACGATATTCAGATAACAACCATATTTTGGGTAATAATAGTAATAATAGTACCTTATTACAATATCCAAATAGTCTTGAATACAAGCTCTAATAACAATATTACAGCGGAAAACTAAAGACTATAGACTCTATCTCCACAAGCAAATTCGATGGTAACACGCACGTCTAGTACTCCTCATAGTCCTATGAATACTCCAAATTATTGCTTGTTACTGAATTAATATGGGAATAGCAAGGGTGAGTACATGTCGTACTTAGCAAGTGTGGGAAAGTATGACATGTTGCTAGAAACAATGATGATAATAAATGGCTAATTGCAGAAAAGTACATTTAGTTCATAAACATGTAAAAGCATCCTAAGTAATTATCATAATCTATATCCAACATTCTCATTTACCATCATACCTCATCCATAAATCTATCCATATGCCAATTTCATACTTTCATAACCAACGAAGCTCATATGACATAACTCAAACCATGACATAACTGATCCCAAATAATCTCCAAGTTCCCTCTAATCATGTAGGTCATCCAAGTGCTCTTAACCGGGAGCACGGCTATCATGATATTTTTAGCACTCTGCAAAGATCGTACCACTTTATCCACAAGTTCGTGATTTCGTCCTCTTTTGGTACTAAATAACCTCCATTATGCTCATGACCCGTCAGTCACATTACACACTTCCGACAGTATGCGACCAAGAGATCACAAAATAGCCTTTACAAAGGGACTACCATCATGTTTAGACCAACTAAGGTTTCACCGTAGGTGATGTCTCCAACTGAGGACATCCATCCAAGAGTCCCCTCTTGTGTTGTTTGGATCTCAGGACAGTCCCGCCACTAATGCAAACTCAACCGACTCCCATTCCCTGAGCCTTCCAAATAATCCGAACAATGCTGGAAATATACATAATTAATTGGCTAAGCCGCACTCATAATTGGTCTTGTGCTGTCACTATTATCCTATCTTATTCTCGCATGAACCGGTCATTAGATCTAAGACAAGCAAAACCAACATTCTATCCAACCTATTCTACAACCCGTGCTTGCTTAGATCACCCAAGTCCCATGTTACACAAATGATTCACCATTATTCCATCATCATTAATCCACATAATTCAAGTGTTCAATAGTTCACAATTAATTCATTTGGTTATTTTCAATCCCAAACTAGGCAAAACGAAGCAAAACTAGAAAATACCCTTTCCGACTCTCTACAATATATCCCGGGCGACAAGGGTGGTCATACAATTCTAGTAAACACCTATCATGAGTTTCCCATCAATATGACACAAGCATGCAGTTTTTCAAACAAAATATTTAAAACATAGGTTCAATATGGTTGAACACTTGCCTTATATTCCGCACTTCGATGCTCAATGAAATCAAAGTCTTGCACAGAATATCCTCGGATATTCGCTTCTCGATTGTAACCTCTTGAGCAAACTGTCTACTTGCAATCAAGAACATTGAATCAATTTCAATGCACACATACTAATCAATATGCAAAGGTGCTATTAATTCATAATTGTTGTTTACTAATTAGCTTCAACTAGTTCTCAAGTGCTTATGTGAGTTTTGAGTTAATTATGGTGGTTCTTGTGACAATTAGGTGTTGTTAGAATTTTACCAGACTAGTCCGCAGTAGGGCCGGATTAGTGCTCTGGACTAGAAAGTTCAACAGACTAGTCCGCAAATAATCGGACAAGTCCGCACAAATCCGGACTAGTCCGCACGAGATCGGCTAGTCCGCGGTGGTACAGCAAGGCAAGATGAAATAAATTGGGACGTGATTTGTTTGAATGGTAGGATAATTCTTGTTGTAAAATATGAACAGTAAACCTACTGGTTGCGTGGCTAGTCTCGATGATCGTGGAACGGTGGCGGCTTCGCGGGTCGCAAGACGAAGGTGTAGAGTAGATGAAGAAGACAGCGCAATGTAGACGAAGTAGACGACGCGATGATTCTCTGGCGAAGAAACGATGGCTCCTTCCTCTTCCTTTTTCCCTGGTCGTGGCCTTCCTTGTTGGCGGCTAGGGCTTGAGCTTTTTTTTTCCTTCTCTGTTGGCGCTCACATACGCGCAGACGGTGGTTTTTTTTTATGTGGGCAGGCTTCTACGGCAGGGCTGCGGTGCCTTCTATAGGCGGGTATGGCCAGGTAAAAGGCGGGCGTGGCCAGGCGTACGGGACCTGTGTCCCGATCGCCATCGGTACAGGCTCAGCAGCACACCGTGTCTTCCTTTTTTTCCAGGCCGTGCTGTTTTTTTTATAGGACGCAGGCGGGTGTCCACGGTGGAGTCCGGATGGGACTCTGCCCTGCGCGTGCAGCCAGGGCAACTGGCTTGGGTGGTTGACTTCTGTTTTCTTTTTATTATTTTTCTTTTGTTTTTTTTATATTGTTTGTTTATTATTTATTTTTTCCTTAATTAATTGTTATTTATCATTTCTTTCTTTTTGGTTATTTATTTATTTTTGTTGGTTATCTTCTTTCGCGTGCGAAAGGGCTCTTTGTGCGACAAGTGATCTGACCAGCGGTTGACTTTTTGTTTATTATTTATAGATCTAGTGTGGTGAATTGTTAAAATGCATCAAACCCTAAAGTACCGAACAAGTCTACAAAAGAATGGACTAGTCCGTGTTGGTACAGAGTGTTGGTCGGACAAGTCCGGTTTGACGCCGGACAAGTCTGGGGTGGGGAAAATTTGATTAAGTTTGTGTAGTCTCTGCATACCGGACTCGTCCAGAATTTGTCCAGATAAGTCCGTCATTGTCCAGTGAAGATATTCGGACTAGTCCATTACTTTTCGGACTAATCCGGTGCCTGGCTCAACTTTTCCTTGCATCTTTATTTCGAATTCTTTTACGTTTGTTCCTTTCATCCTACTCAATGATTTTTTCATAAATTCATCATAAAATTATATACATATATATATAGTTTTATTTCTTTTATCTCATATTCGTTATGGCAAATAAATTGCTATTAGCGTATTAATTTTGGTAATTAATTTTCGATACTCAAGGATGAATCCAAAATGCAAGATAAGATGCATATATTTTATATTTTTCTTTACAAAAACAATTTATTCCTATTATTAACTCCAAATTCCCAATTAAGTTTTTAATTTACCAAAACTCGAAAGTCAAGGTGTCACAGATGCTCCAGAGTAGTCCGCTTTCGACCGGACTAAAGGTTACTATTGTACTTCTAACATGTCCATTGTGAGACGGACTAGTCCGTGGTATTGTGAGAGAAGGGGTCTCTGAGGCTAAGTCCTGTTGGCCGGACTTGTCCGCCCCTGTTGACCGGACTAGTCCGATGTGTCCAGACTTGTTCGTTTTTAGACGGACCAAGTCATTCTGTTAGAGTTCGGGCTAGTCCGTTGTTAGCCGGACTAGTCCGGTGTGCCATGACCATTTGAAATTCAAAACGTTGGAGGGTACGTCACCCTCTGCAGAGTGTGACGTAGCGTGGATCCAGTTGGTCGGACTAGTCCAGGGTCCAAGTTGGACTAGTTCCCACATTGAATGTTGGTAACGGTTAGATGTCGGGACTCCTATAAAAAGGGGACCTCCGGCCCTCATTTGAAAAAACTGGAAGCCTAGCACCGCTACAAGTTTACTTGAGGCATCCTAAGCCTTCTACTCTGCCTACTTGCCCTCTAGAACCAAATCTTGAGAAGATTAGGGTTTGGGAAGGGGGAGAAGGAATATCGTTTTGCTTTGGCTATCGATTTGATCTTTGCACTTGGTGTTGTGTTTTATGGCTTGTGACAGTTGAGCTTTGTGTGCTCCTGGTTGTAAATCATTTGTGGGAGCCTCAACTTGTGAGATGCCCCAAGAACTCGATGATTACCCTTCTGTTAGTGGAAACCAAGTCGGCCTTGTGTGGTGGCTTGGTGAGAAGAGGGTCAAGTGAGACCCAGTCCTTTCTTGGACTTCTCAACGTGAATGTAGGCTTCTTTGTAAAGCTGAATCACGGGATAAATCTTGTCTCTCTTGCCGCTTTACTTTTAGCTATTCACTAGAATTGCTCTTTGGTTTCATATGCTCATCATATAGTTCTTCATTGTAATGTTGCAATCTAATTGTTTTTGCTTGTCAATCTAAGATTTATTTGGTTGCTAGATATTGTATCTATCTTTCGTCGTACTAAAATCCACTAAAAACTCATCGAAATGAAGTTTTTAGATTTTCCCCCGTGTACTGAACGGGCTAGTCCGACCCTGACCACACTGGTCCGGCCTCAATAATTTAATCTCGTTCGATTAAGTGATTTCCGGTCATATTGCCTATTCACCCCCCTCTAGGCGACTTTCAATTGGTATCAGAGCAGGACTCTCCATCAAGAGTCTAACCACTCGGAGAGAAGATGGCCGGAAGGGGTGAAAACGAGGTCCCAGTGATCGTTCATGGAGTTGACAAGATGAAGAACGTCAATGTGCTTCAATATGATCCAAATGACGATGAAGAAGTCCGCCAACTCAAAGCACGACTTCATGAGAAGCTAGGTCTTCCCAAGAAAGAGACCAAGGCAAGCAATGAGACCAAGGACATCTATAGGAGTGGTTCACAAAACTACTCCTGTTATCCTTACAATTATGAGCATCTAACTTCTAGCAATCATTACTTGTCTATTACCATGGGGAACCTTCTCAATTTGATGGAAATGATTACAATATGTGAAAGCATAATATGAAGATGCACCTAATTTCTTTAAACCTTAGTTTGTGGAAAATTGTTTTGACAGGTGTTCATCTTCCCAAGAATGAGGAAGATGTTACCCCGAAGCAAGCTGTACTACTCCACCGAAATGCTCAAGCGGTTGGAGTGATCACCTCCTCCTTCACTCAAGAAGAGTTCAACCGAATCGATGGGCTGGAGGTGGCCAAGGATATATCGGATACGCTCAAGACGACACATGAGGACAACCGAGTCATAAGGGACGCAAAGATCGAGATGATCAAAGGAGAACTTGGGAGGTTCACTATCTTGGATGGTGAAACCCTCCAAGACATGTACAGCCGCCTCAAGGTCCTCATCAGCAAGAGTTGTTCTTATGGATGCACCCGATGGACGGGCCATGAAGTGGTAAAGAGGATGATTCAGACAATTATGCCTCGAAATGTTTCTCTTTGCTCCTTGATTCGTAAGAGTTCAGGATTCTACAAGATGACTCCGGAAGAAGTGACAGGGAGAATCATCAATCATGAGATGATGGAGCAAGAGACCATGTTCTACAATGACCTCCAAAATCTTACGTCCTCAAAGAAGAAAGATGTTGCATTCAAGGCAACATCATCAAGATCCCAAGAACAAAAAGAAAGTGATGAAGAGAGCCTCAACACCGGTGAGGAAGAAGCGCTCTTCATCAACAAGTTCAAGAGGATGATGAGAAGAATGAGGGGGAGCAATCATCATGAGAGCAAGAACAAGGACAAGTCCAAACCAAGAGGAAAGAGGGCTTGTTACAATTGTGGGGAATATGGCCACTTCATTATGGATTGCCCACATGAAGAGAACAAGAAGAAGAAAGAGGACAAGCTCTAGGAGGAGAAGTTCTTCAAGATGAAGAAGCAACCCGGACAAGCCCACCTTGGAAAGGAGTGGGATTCAAATGAAGGCTACTCCTCCGATGAAGAAGAGAATATGGCAACAATTGCCATGAAGGGATCAAACATGGAGAAGAAGCTCTTCCCGAACTTGGAGAGCTCAAGACCAACATGCCTCATGGCCAAGGAGGGAAGAAAGAAGGTTAAATCTAAATAATCTTCAATTTCATCGCATGATAACTTTGATAGTAGTAGTGAAAATGAACACATGCTTAAAGATATGAGTAAGAGCACCTTGAAAAGATTGAAGTTGTTGTTGAATGAGATATTTGAGAAGGAAGAGCTTATTAACCGTCAAGAGGACATGCTCATCCAAGAAAAGGAGAGATGTCAAGTGTTTGAGGATCTCTTAGAGCTTGAAAGAGAAAAAGTAATGCACTTGAGTGTGAAATCACTTTGAGCAAGGAAGCTTGCTCAAATCTTGAGAACACTAGAATTATGCTAAAGGATGAACTTGTTAACTCAACAAAAGTTAACAAGATCCTTGAAACACAAGTGGAGTCTCTCAAGGTCAATGCACCTTCTTCCTCCAAAAGCTCATCTTCCACAAATGTCAAATCCAAAACACCTCAAGCTTGCAAGTGCTCTAACTTGATCCTAAGACTAAAATATGAGCTTAAAGTAGCACAAAACAAGCAAGCACCAAATGGTAGCATCTTTGACAATGATAGATGGCATATGCACGAAGTGCATACACCAACACAAGACATCCTCTTGCCAAAGATGGTCTTGGCTATTCTAGGGAGAGGAAGCAAAATGCTAACACTCCCAAGAATGGAAAAGACTTGATTGTTTTTGTTAAAGAAGGTTCATACCACAACAACGAAGGAAAGAACATTGCCACTTCACATAACATGCCTAAAAAGGAATCTCATCCATTGTTCCATGCTTTTGATGCTTCATATGTATTATTGAGGAAAAAATTTGGTAAGTATTATGCTAGGTATGTTGGGCCACTCCATAAGAGTCCAAAACCTTGTGTGTTGGTGCCCAAATGCCTCTTGACTAACATCAAAGGACCCAACGCCGTTTGGTACCTAAAACCAAGGCTTAACTCTATTTTTTAGGCATACTCCTCCGGTGGGACTAAAGGGTCCTTGATAGTGGATGCACAAATCATATGACCGCAGAGAGGAAGATGTTTGTGGAGTATGAGAAAAATGAATATCCAAGTGAGCGAATTTACTTTGGGGATAATAGCCAAGGGAAAATCTTTGGCACCGATAAAATTGCTATATACCATAATCATAATCTTTCCAATGTTTTGCATGTTGACTCACTTGATTATAACCTATTGTCCATATCACAACTATGCGACAAAGGTTTTAATTTTCTTTTCACTAACGAGGGTGTGACCGTCACAAGAAAGAGCAATGACTCAATTGATTTTAAGAGTGTGCTCAAGGGAAAGCTCTATCTTGTGGATTTCTCCGCGGATAAAGTCCAACTTGACACATGCTTAATGGCAAAAACCAACATGGGATGGCTTTGGCATAGAATACTAGCCCATGTTGGGATGAGGAATTTGCAAAAACTTCTTAAGGGCGAGCACATCAGTGGTTTAAAAAATGTTGTCTTTGAAAAGGATAGGCCATGTAGCACATGCCAAGCCGGAAAGCAAGTAGGAGTTCAACATCCATCCAAGAACATCATGACGGCAACAAGACCATTGGAGCTTCTACACATGGACCTCTTCAGTCCAATCGTCTACATAGCATTGGCAGTAACAAATATGGCCATGTAATTGTTGATAATTTTTCACGTTACACTTGGGTGTTATTTTTGCATGATAAAAGCAAGACTCAAGATGTCCTCAAGAAATACTTTAGGAGAGCTCAAAATGAGTTCTACTTGAGAATTAATACTAAGGAGTGACAACGGCACCGAGTTCAAGAACACTCAAGTTGAAGAGTTTTTGGATGAAGAAGGAATCAAGCATGAGTTATCGGCCCCCTACTCCACTCAACAAAATGGGATGGATGACAGGAAGAATAGGACTCTCGTTGAGATGTCTAGAATCATGCTTGATGAGTACAAGACGTCGGACTGGTTTTGGGCAGAAGCAGTTAACACCGATTGTCATACCACAAATCGGTTGTACCTTCACTGCATATTGAAGAAGATGTCCTATGAGCTCCTAACCGGTAACAAACCAAACATCTCATATTTTTGTATTTTGTGGAGCAAATGATATATTCTCAACAAGAAGCCTAGAACTTCAAAGTTTGTTTCAAAGTTCGATGAGGGTTTCTTGCTTGGTTATGACTCAAACACTTACGCTTATCGTGTTTTCAACAAATCTTCTAGAATTGTTGAAGTAGCACATGACGTAGTGTTTGATGAGACTAATGGCTCCCAAGTGGAGCAAGTTGATCTTCATGTGCTAGATCAAGAAGAAGCTCCACAAGTGGTGATAGGAAGGATGCCACTTGGAGACATTCGACCACAAGAACAACCTCAATACTCAAGTGACCATCCCACACACCAAGCAAACTCTTTCTCAAAAGATCAAGCTCAAGACCCTCAATATGAGCTTCAACAAGATGAAAATGGAGGCATCCATCAAGAGGGAGACGAGAATGAGAAATAAGATGATGAAGCTCCAAGAACTCAAGCACCACACCCAAGAGTACATCAAAGCGTTCAACGGGACCATCCCATTGACAACATCCTTGAAGACATCTCCAAGGGGATAACTACTTGATCTCGTGTTGTAAATTTTTATGAGCATTACTCTTTTGTTTCTTCTTTGTAACCTCGCAAGGTTGAAGAAGCACTACGAGATCCAAATTGGGTGATGGCCATGCAAGAAGATCTCAACAATTGTGATGGAAATCAAGTATGAGAGCTCGTGAAAAGGCCAAATGCAAATGTTGTGGGCACCAAATGGGTGTTCCACAACAAACAAGATGAGCACGGGGTGGTTACAAGGAACAAAGCATGACTTGTGGCCAAGGGGTACTCACAAGTCGAAGGTTTGGATTTCGATGAAACCTTTGTGTGAGACCTATGTGTGTTGAATACATTGGCTATGACGATAAAAGTTTTGAATACTGCCAAAACACCCATCTCAACAAGGTCCGTCTCTAGGTCCCAGCTCTTGCAAGGTCCGACAATAGGTCTGACTAGTTTTGGGTAGCTCCGGCAAGGTCTAACGTAAGGTTTGACTTGTTTTGGCTAGGTCTGACTTCTTTGTCTAGGTCCGACTTGCTATGGCTAGGTTTGACATGTTTTTGCTAGCTCCAGCGCTAGGTTCGACTAGCTTTGGTAAGATCCAGCGCTAGGTCCGACTAGATTTGGTTAGCTCCAACGCTAGGTCCTGCTAGCTTTGGTAAGATCCAGTTCAAGGTCCGGTTAGCTTTGGCAAGGTCCGTTGCTAGATTGCAATGGTTCAGCTTTTAACTTACAATATTTTGAACTTGCTTTACACTTATGAAAAGTTTGCTTAGTATTATTTTACTAAGTTTTTGATGCATTTTGGCTAATCATGATGGTTAATATACATTTATGGTTTGCAACATGCTTATGTGAGGTGCTCGCATAAGGTGTTGTGGTTTCAGAACTAACGTGAGTCAAGTTGAGGACTTGTACTTGGAAGTATCGGTTGTTTATTCATGTGCAAGTGTTGCTTGAGTTGAAGACATGGTTGGCGACGAAATCCATTGAACTAGTCTTAGGGAGAAGATGAGGTTCAACAATCAAGTTCGGGAGGAATTGTGGTTGAGTTGATCGGGAAGTTGCACAGCAAGTTTGAATCAAGAACAATGCATATGAAGGTATCGTGGATGTCATTGGAAGATGTTTGCACATGTGCATGGAGTGCATGGACGTGGCTGCATGGTTCTAAGGCGTGATGAAGAGATGTGAACGTAAAGAATTGGTCGTAAAGGTCCAACCGGCTTGGTTATGGACTCAGGCTGTGGCTGAGTCGTGTTTTACTCAAATATGGAAAGATTTGAGTTGGTTATGATAGGGTCACGAAGTTGAGTTGTTTTTAGGAATGTGGGATATGTTCCTAAGGTGTTTGGATGTCTTAAGATTGCTTCTATCTGCTTATAGAAGAGTCTTGAGCAGATATGGAAAGTTTTGGTGGAAACTAAGTAGGATACGAGTCTTAGTTTGGTTTGGGTTGGCCTCATGGCTGGTTATATAAGCAAGGGAGGCCGGAGCTCATGCAGCACGGATTTTGGGTTGTTCCTATTGTGTTCTATTGAATAAAGATTGTAGTTGAAAGGAATTTTTGTGCCTTGTTCGTCTGACTTGTTTCAAACAAGTTTTTTACGTCGAGTTTGCCCTACCTTTGTTTCTGTTGTTTTATCATAACTCGAGTTTTACAGATCCAATTGATGTGATTCTTTTTGGGTTGTCTTCACAACTTGATTATCTACCATCCATGCAAATTTCATGGTCATTAGATTTATGGTTTCAAATCTACACGAGTTTCTTTGCAGTCTTGTAGAACTATTTTCTCGGGTAGAACATATTGACCTTCGTTCAATCTTTCAATCATAACTTGAGTTGTTCTCGACAGATTTTCGTTATTCTTGTTGTGACATATTCATGAATTGATTCTCCATAACCTATAATAGTTTTGTCACAATTGATCTTGTTTACATTAGTTGCACACACGACTTCTTTAACAGATTATATTTCTGCTGAGGGGTTTTCGTAGCTTCCGCTCAAAAAGTTGTAATCTACCATTCACCCCCCTCTCTGGTAGCTTTTCACGTGCTCTTCGATCCTACAATTGGTATCAGAGCCACGGTGCTTTAATATTTGAGATTTGCACGTGTTTTGAATAATCATCATGGAGAAATATTCCATCAAACCTTGTGTGTTTAGTGGTATTGATTTTTGGGTTTGGAAGGCACACATGGAGGCTTTCATCCAGGCACAACGCTTTGCAATACGGGAAAAGGTGTACAAGACTTACGATGTGCCGTTAAATGATCAAGTTACGGCTACAAATATGAGAGATGTCGGCAACAACAACAAGGCTCAGAACTTGATGATACAAGGACTAACTCAAAGCGACTTCGATTGTGTTGCTCACCTCTGATCTGCGTACGATGTTTGAAAAGCTCTATGTGATTACCACGAAGGATACAACATGATCAAGGAGGTAAGGCAATACATGTTCAAAAAAGAGTACATGTGCTTTGAGATGCAACCAGGTGAGTCCATCGACGACCTCTTTGCTCGCTTTAATAAAATTCTCAGCAACTTGCGTAGCATCAATGTTAATTTTTCAGATGCTGAAAATGATAGGCAATTACTAAGTGCATTAGACATGTCAATTTGGGAGATGAAAGTCACATCTATTCGTGAATTTACTATCATGAGTACACTTACTTTATATGTTCTATATTCTAAATTGAAAATTCATGAAATTGCCATAATCTCACGTAAGAACCCCTGCAAGTATCTTGCATTTGTTTCTCAACGTGACATGCCTAGCTCCGGCCAATATTCATCTTGTGGAACACTTGCTTTGTTGTCCTCTCTATCCCTTGAACAGATTGAAGGGTTTCCAGATGAAGAACTTGCACTCATCTCTACTCGGTTCTCAAAAGTATTGCAAAATGTGAGAACTAGAAGGAGAGGGAGTGTCGGACCTGAACGATGCTTCGAATGTGGTAAGACAGGACATTTTCGCACGGATTTCCATAACCTTTCATGTACTTCTTCCCGTGATGAAAAACAAACAAGGACGAAGCACTCCTCTGCAAACAACAACAGAAAAAAGAAAGGTTTTACATGAACTTCAAGAACTTGGCTCGAGCGATGTGGACATCGGAAGTGACGAAGATGAAGATGATTTGGCAAACTTGTGCTTCATGGCGGGCAAGTCAAGATCAAGTATGGAGGAGGCAAAACACAACAGCAACAATGAATAGGTATGTCCTACTTGCGAAGAAATGTGTGATGCTATTTCTCATGCCACTGTTATAGTTAATAAAAAGGACAAAAAGCTTATGGACAATGTTGTTAAAATTGAGTCACTAGAATCTGAAATTAATTGTTTAAAATCTTTGATTCCTAATGATGATTCTTGTTCCTCGTGTGGTTTAATATATGAAAAATTGTCCTCTCTAAGAAGTGCACACACCTCCACACTTGATAAACTTGAGTTAGAAATTGAAAAGAGCAGAGAGCTTGCTGCACTTAATGATAAAAACTTGAAAGATACTTGTTGTTCTACAATTGATTTGCATTGTTCTACTTGTGATGATCTTGATAAGAAACTATAAGATGCTATGAATGGAATTTCTATATTGAACAATACTTTACGTTCTCATGAAGTTAATATTGTTCCAATTGCAAACTAAAAGGAAAAACTTCATGTCAAAACTGCCTAAACTTGTCTAAGAAACTTGATAATATGAATAGGACACTAGAGCGTTTTGTAATAGGAATAAAAATCTGAACTTGCTGCTGAATTCTTCCAAGTCTTGCAATGATAAAACTGGTTTAGGTTTTTATTCTCATGCTCATGCTAAAGAACATCCACCTAAAATTGTAAAGTCATTAGGAAGTGTTCGATTCAAACAGTTCCTAAATATAAACAAGTGGTTTTCAGACCTGCATGGGTGCTTTCTCATTCAACTTCTAATAAACATGTTGCTTGCTCATATAGACATGAACACAAAGTTAAATTTCATTGTACCTACTGTGGTAGAGATGGTCATGTCATAGATTTTTGTTATAGACTAGCTAAACGACAGAAAAAGGAAAGAATGCAAGCTAGATCTCATAACTCTCATGCAACATTTGCTGCACATGCTAAACCGAATACAGAAAACATGCAATCTGTTGTTATGAGTCAAAAACATGCAAAGTTTGCTCCCAAACCTACTGATTTCCGTGCTACACATGTAACACCTCGTAAGTCAGTAGTTGGGTACAAAAATCATCAAACTTTGGCTCATAAATCTGCTATTTTGTCTTAGCTTTCGCGTGTTTTCCTAGTGCACGTCGTGTGACTCTGTACTGGATTCCTAAATGCCTTTTGACTAACCTCAGTATTGATTCATCGATGTATTGTACTTCTATGTAGGTTACACGTTTGAGGAAGGAGAATATTTAGATTGTGGATTCAGGTTGCTCACGTCACATGACTGGTAACAAAGATTGGTTCTCCTCCCTCTCTTTTGTGTCACATGTAGAGAATGTTACTTTTGCCGATAATTCTTCAACTCCTATAATTGATAAGGGTTAGGTTAAAGTAAATGATTACTACACTTTGAAGGATGTGGCACTTGTTAAAAATTTGAAATGCAACTTGCTTTCTGTTTCACAATTACTAGATGAAAATCTAGAAATTATCTTCACTAAAAATTGCTACAAGGTTGTAGATTCAAACGATTTTGATATGTCATCCTCTAAGCATAAGTTTCTAGTTGCTAATGATTCAAAGGACTTATATTTTTGGCATCGTAAACTTGGTCACGTAGGCTTTGATCATCTAACGCGTGTTAGTGCTCTTGATCGCATACGTGGGCTGCCTAAGCTTAAAGGGGACAAAGAAATTGTGTGCTCTTCTTGTAGACATGATAAGATGGTTGTAGGTTCACATGCTTCTCTCACAATGACCATGACAACTGAACCGGGTCAACTTTTGCACCTTGACACCGTAGGACCTTCACGTGTTCAATCCTTCGGAGCTAAATGGTATGTTCTTGTGATTGTTGATGACTATTCTAGATACTCTTGGGTTTACTTTATGGCATCTAAGAATGAAGCTTCTAGTCACTTTAGAACTTTATTTCTTAGATTATCAATTGATCACCCAAGATCTTTAAAAGCAATTAGAAGTGATAACGGAACCAAATTTAAAAATCAATCATTTGATCACTTTTGTGCTAAAAATGGAATAGATCACCAATTTTCTTCACCTGATGTACCTCAACAAAACGGTGTTGTAGAAAGAAAGAACATAACCTTAGTTGAGATGTCTAGGACTATGCTTAATGAATATCAAACTCCTAAAAAATTTTGGGCAGATGCAATTGCAACGACTTGTTATGTCTCAAATCGTGTTTTCTTGCGTGCTAAGATAGTAAAAACACCATGTGAACTTCGTGTTGGACATAGGCCTAGTGTCACACACTTTAGGGTCTTTGGTTGTAAATGCTTTGTTAAGAAATATGGTAATCTTGATAAATTTGAAGTTAGATCTGTTGATGGCATGTTTCTTGGTTATCCATCTCATTCTAGAGGCTACCGTGTGCTTTTACTTGACACTAACAAAATTGTGGAGACTTGTGAAGTTTCTTTTGATGAGGCTAGCCTAGGTACTAGCTCGAATATTGTAGGTTCAGATCCATATCCGCAGGGGGGAGTATTTTCATCCAAAAAGATGAAGAAGTGGTGCTGCCGCCCAAAAGTTTAGAAGCAAATGATGTTGATCATGTTGCTGATTTTGCACCACAACCAGCACCAACAACTACTGCAACTGGTACAGATCGTTCTCAAGCCACAAGTTCTTCTATCTTTGATGAACATAAAGAACAAGGAGCTTGTGAAGTGTCTACTCCCTCCGAATCCTCAAAAGTCATCTTGCACAACAAATCATTGGGAGCTTGCACGAATGAGTCACACGGTCCAGGTTTTGTGATCCAAACTCTCCCGCTCATTTTACTTTTGTTGCTTCTTTTGAACCCAAATATATATCACACGCGCTCACTAATGAATCATGGATTATTGCCATGCAAGAAGAGTTAGAAAATTTTGAAAGAAATAATGTTTGGAAACTTGTACCTCCACCTCAAGGTCACACTTTAATTGGAACTAAATGGGTGTTTAAAAATAAACAAATGAGGATGGGTTGTGGTTATGAATAAGGCTAGGTTGGTTGCTCAAGGTTTCACACAAATTGAAGGTCTACATTTTGATGAAACTTTTGCTCCTGTTGCTAGATTAGAAGCCATAAGAATTTTGTTAGCTTTTGCTACATCTAAAGATTTCAAGTTATATAAAACAGATGTTAAAAGTGCTTTTCTTAATGGTTAAATAGATGGGGAGGTTTATGTCAAGCAACCACCGGGTTTTGAAAATCTAGATTTTCCTAATCATGTTTACAAACTGTCCAAAGCCTTGTACGGTCTCAAACAAGGCCCTAGAGCATGGTATGATAGGTTAAAAACATTCTTACTTGAAAAGGACTTTACAATGGGCAAGGTAGATAAAACTCTTTTTGTGCTTAAGTATGGCAATGACTCATTATTTGTTTAAGTGTATGTGGAAGATATTATCTTTGGTTGTGCTTCTCATGATCTTGTGTCCAAGTTTTCAGCTATGATGAGTTCAGAATTTGAGATGAGTATTAAGGGAGAACTCACACAATTTTTGGGGCTGCAAATCAAGGAAGGTACCTTTGTGCATAAAACAAAGTATACAAGAGACCTTCTTAAGCACTTCAAAATGGACAAAAGCAAACCTCTTCAGACACCAATGGGTACAGCAACACTTGAACTTGATGAAGATAGTGAACCCGTGGATCAAAAAGAATATAGAAACATGATCGGATCACTTTTGTACCTCACGGCATCAAGACCGGACATACAATTTAGCATATGTCTTTGTGCACGGTTTCAAGCTTCCCCACGTGCTTCACATCGTCAAACCGTCAAAAGAATTCTTAGGTACTTACATGGAACTCAAGAATTTGGCATTTTTATTCCTTCTTCCTCAACCATTAATTTGAAAGCCTATTCGGATGGTGATTTTGGGGGTTGGAGGATTGATAGGAAAAGTACTTCGGGTGCTTGTCACTTTCTTGGTAATTCGCTTGTTGATTGGTCCTCTACAAAAGGATGTTCAGTTGCACAATCCACAGCCGAATCTGAATATGTAGCTGCTGCTAGCGCTTGCTCACAAATTCTTTGGATTGTTCAAACACTTAAGGACTATGGGGTTGATCTAGATAGTTTTCCACTGTTTTGTGATAATTCTAGTGCCATTTGCATTGCTAAAAACCCCGTGTAACATTCGAGAACAAAGCACATTGACATTAGGTATCACTTTCTCCGTGATAATGTTTAAAAAGGAAACATTGTGCTTCACCATGTAGATATCGAACAACAATTGGCTAACATTTTTATAAAACCTTTGGATTTCACTCGTTTTTGTTACATTCGTAGTGAAATAGGGGTTATGCATTCTCATGGCTTAAATTGAGGGGGAGCTTTCAAATTTTAGATTGGAATTTAAAAGTAATATGAGCATAGTATTTCATACATATATGTTGTGATTCGTTTTACATGTTGAAAGTTCTTACTATGTTACTCTTGTTATACATTTTGTCATTTTTACCATGACTAGTAATTGAAATAATTACCTTCATTAAATCTGGTCATGATCGAACTTTCTTGCTGTTTTGAAGTTGTTGCATGCTCACAAGTGCTTTTAATAATAAATAATTAACCAAGTAATCAACTCACATGTTGAGCTTTTATGATCAAATAAAAATGAAAAAAGATCAAGAGAATATGCATGCATCACACTTCTTCTTTTGAGAAGGCTTATCATTGTACTTAGATATGAACTTGGAAGAAGTTGTGTATGACTAAAACCATATCTTTAAGCTTCTGATTGTCAAATGACATAGGCTTGGCTTGGTTGGTTAGAATAAGGATGATGCGGCATATAATCACTTGCAAATGTCATGTGATTAAAATTTGTGCTTAAAAGAAAATAAAATTGCAGCAACAAGTGTCATGTTTTCAGGTCTTGAAATATTTAAGTTTGTGATATCATGACTTGCTTAAATTGAAATTTACACTTGATCTCTAGCATGGCTTACACTACTTTATGTATCTCATTGATGTGATAGTGTAAGTTACTTGATAGTATGACTTGGATGAGCTTTGTTTTATATGTATATATTATAATATGCTCGTAACAAATTAATATTTCTCTTTTGTACCTTGTTGAATACATTGTCAAAGGGGAGAAATTGATTACACATTGCACACTTTCACAAGTGTTTACAAAGGGGGGGGGATTTTTTTTCTTTCTCTCATTTTATTTCTGGTTTACAAAGGGGGAGAAATATGTATAGGGGGACAAATATTTGTTTTGAAATTTCTTTCTTTCTCATTTTATTGTTTTCAAAACTTCATGTGAATAAGCCAATTTTTGGATTCTAAGTGGTGTTGCCAATGCATTCATAAAGGGGGAGATTGTGAGACCTATGTGTGCTGAATACATTGGCTATGACGATAAAAGTTTTGAATACTGCCAAAACACCTGTCTCAATAAGGTCCATTTGTAGGTCCGAGCTCCTGCATGGTCCGACAATAGGTCTGACTTGTTTTGGGTAGCTCCGGCAAGGTCCGACATAAGGTCTGACTTGTTTTGTCTAGGTTCGACTTCTTTGTCTAGGTCCGACTTGCTATGGCTAGGTCTGACATGTTTTTGTTAGCTCTGGCGCTAGCTTCGACTAGCTTTGGTAAGCTCCGACGCTAGGTGCGACTATCTTTGGTTAGCTCCGGCACTAGGTCCTGCTAGCTTTGGTAAGCTCCGGTTCAAGGTCCGATTAGCTTTGGCAAGGTCCGGTGCTAGATTGCAATGGTTCTGCTTTTAACTGGCAATGTTTCAAACTTGCTTTACACTTTGAAAAGCTTGCTTAGTATTCTTTTACTAAGTTTTTTATGCGTTTTGGCTGATCATGGCGGTTAATGTGTTTGCTAGGGTTTGCAACATGCTTATGTGAGGTGCTCGCGTAAGGTGTTGTGGTTTCAGAACTAACGTGAGTCAAGTCAAGGACTTGTGCTCGGAAGTATCGGTTGTTTATTCATGTGCAGGTGTTGCTTGAGTTCAAGACATGGTTGGTGACGGGATCCATTGAACTAGTCTTAGGGGGAAGATGAGGTTCAACAACCAAGTTCGGGAGGAATTGTGGTTGGGTTGATCGGGAAGTTACGCAGCATGTTTGAAACAAGAACAATGCATATGAAGGTATCGTGGACGTCATTGGAAGATGTATACACGTTTGCATGGAGAGAATGGACTTAGCTTCATGGTTCCAAGGCGTGATGAAGAGATGTGAACGTAAAGAATTGGTCGGAAAGGTCCAACCGGCTTGGTTATGGACTCAGGTTGCGGCTGAGTCGTGTTTGACTCAAATATGGAAAGATTTGAGTTGTTTATGATAGGGTCACGAAGTTGAGTTGTTTTTAGGAACGTGAGATACGTTCCTAAGGTGTTTTGAAGTCTTAAGATTGCTCCTATCTGCATATAGAAGAGTCTTGAGCAGATATAGAAAGTTTCGATGGAAACTAAGTAGGATACGGGTCCTAGTTTGGTTTGAGTTAGCCTCATGGCCGGTTATATAAGAAAGGGAGGCCAGAGCTCGTGCAGCACCGATTCTGGGCTGTTCCTCTTGTATTCTATTGAATAAAGATCGTATTTTAAAGGAACTTTTGTGCCTTGTTCGTCCGACTTGTTTCAGACAAGTTTTTCACATCGAGTTTCTGCACAACACTACTTTGCTTTGGTGGTTTTATCATAACAGGAGTTTTACAGATCCAATTGACGTTATTATTTTTGGGTTGTCTTTAAAACTTGATTATCTATCATCTGTAAAAATTTCACAGTCATTGGATTTGTGGTTTCAGATCTACATGAGTTTCTTTGCAATGTTGCAAAACTATTTTTCTCGGATAGAACAGATTGACCTTCATTCAATCTTTCAATCATAACTTGAGTTTTTCTCGAAGATTTTCATGATTCTTGTTGTGACGTCTTTGTAAATTGATTCTCCACAATCTATACTTGTTTTTTCACAATTGATCACGTTTAGATTAGTTGCACACATGACTTCTTTAACAGATTAATTTTCTACCGAGGGGTTTTCGTAATCTACCATTCACCCCCCCCCCCTCTAGTAGCTTTTCACGTGCTATTTGATCCTACACTTTGCTCCCGTAGCTAGGCTTGAATCAATTTGCATATTCCTTGCATTTGCTACTCACCATGATTTTAAGCTATATCAAATGGACGTCAAGAGTGCTTTTCTCAATAGTCCAATCAAGGAAGAGGTGTACATGGAGCAACCCCCCAGCTTTTAAGATCAAGACTTCCAAAACCATGTCTACAAATACGTAAGGCTCTCTATGCCCTCAAACATGCTCCTAGAGATTTGTATGAGTGCCTTAGAAACTTTCTAACTCAAAATGGTTTCATAATTGGGAAGGCCGACTATACTCTATTCACCAAGCATTTCTATGATGATTTGTTTGTTTGCCAAAAATATGCCGATAACATTATATTTGGTTCTACTAACAAAATTTTTTGTGATGAGATTTCTAAGATCATCACTGAAAGGTTTGAGATGTCCATGATGGGGTAGTTGAAGTTCTTCCTAGGATTTCAAGTGAAGCAACTCAAGGAAGGCACATTCATTAATCAAACGAAGTACACACAATACATACTCAAGAAGTTTGACATGGACAAATCCAAACTCATCAAGACTCCAATGGGAACTAGTGGGCACCTCGACCTTAATGAAGATGGTCCAAGTGTGGACAAAAAGATATATCGTTCCATGATTGGTTCATTGCTTTACTTATGTGTATCTAGGCCTGATATAATGCTAAGTGTATGTATGTGTGTTTGATTCCAAGATGCTCCCAAGGTGTGTCATTCGACCGCCGTAAAGAGAATTCTTAGATATTTGGTTCACAAACCAAGCCTAGGACTTTGGTGTCCCAAGAGCTCCAAGTTTAATCTCATTGGATATTCCAATGCAGATTATGCGGGGTGGAAATCGATAGAAAGAGTACTTCCAGGACTTGTCAATTCTTGGGTAGGTCCCTAGTATCTTGGTTCTCAAAGAAACAAAATTTCATTGCTCTCTCAACAGCCGAAGCAGAGTATGTCGCGGTCGGAAGTTGTTGGGCAGCCGAAACTCTTTGGGACTATGGCATAAACTTGCGGCATATCCCTATCCTATGTTACAATGAGTGTGCCATAAAAATAGCCCACCATCCTATTGAACACTCAAGGACTAGGCACATTGATATCCGTCACCATTTCTTGAGAGATCACCCCATCAAAGGAGACATAGTGATTTCCCATGTGAGAACCGAAAAACAATTGGCCGATATATTCACCAAGGACTTATATGAGAAAAGATTTTGTGAACTTAGGAGTTAGCTCAATATCTTAGATTCTCAAAATGTGGCTTGAATCTTGCACATCTGATCATTACTTGTATTTGATTCAAAATTCATGCATGCTTGCGAAAAACTCATCTCACTCAATTTTCTACAAAACTATTTGAAATTGTGATCTTTATGATCTATGGTCATATTTTGGTTGTTGATTGCTTATTGACCATGTTTGCAAAGATCTTTTGTGAAAACTAGTCCAAACCGATCAAATATCTGGTGAAAACCCAAATATATATGTCTTTTTAGCTTTTGGACTGGACTAGTCTGCCTCACTGGCCAGAGAAGTCCGGAGTCCAGCTTCCTCGGGCTTTTACGGACAAGTTTCAAATGGACTAGTTCGGACGTCTGAGTAGTCTGGACCGAGTCTGTAGACCGGACAAGTTCGGGTCTCCAACCGGACTAGTTCGGCCCCTGGTGACTTAACCTCCCCAGGGGACTCCCCGACTCTTCACTCTTCCAATTACTCTCTCCCTCTCTCTCTCTCTCTCTCTCTCTCTCTCTCTCTCTTCGAACGAGAAAACTACACCCCCAAATTGGTGATTTTCGATTCCATCCACCAAAAAACAATTCTAATCCGAGGATTGAAGCCCCAAGGTGTGTGGGAACTCTTCTCTGAGCATCCTGGGCTGATTCTTCACCCACATTTTGTTTTTTTGAAGATTTGAAGAGGGACGATGTCGAACCCTAGTGACTCGCCTCTATCTAAACCTGTGCACGAGGCGTCGAGGCAAGAAACCTATCGTCGTGCTCTTGAGGAGCGAGAGCTTGCTATAGCTCTCCTCGAGTCGAGGACTAAGGCAAGGAAGGCAAAGAAACAGCAACGAGCGGCTCATAACTCAGCTGTAGCCGAACAAGCCCCAAGGAAGAAGAGGCTTGTGTCCATGGGTGAGAAAACAAGAACTCAAACGGCTAGAGATGCAAAAGACAAAGGCAACGCGTGAGCAGATGAACTGCCAAAGAAGAGAACACCAGTTGTCAAGAATCCCGCAATCAAGGCGCAAGTTGGCATCACCATAATAGAAAAGGGTAAAAAAGGGTCCTCACAACCCATTGGCCCATTTAAGAATGTTCTCTCCTACAAATTGACAAGCCACCGTTGAAGCTAATTCATTTAGAGGTAAAGAGGCAGAAAAGGAAAAGAGGTTGAGGATGGACGATGTATACAAGTATGAGAAGCACACCGCCATCCCACAGTTTTGGTGCGACTTTCACTGTGACTACTACCGAACGTTATATATGACGAAGCAGATGCCAGTGACAGATGCCCAATGGATTGATTGGGACTATATAGCAGAGAAGAACCATAGTGCTTTCAATGCAATTATTGAAGCTATTGAGTGCCATGGACTCTAGGACCTCATGGGATTCAAATATGATTGGAATGTTAAGGTCATTGTGCATGTACCACGGTGTACTTCCTCCCTTTACCACATCATGGGGGTTTACAGGAGATCCCAGAGACTCGCTCGGAAAGGCGAATATCTTAGCTTAGTATAGACACGTGAGTAGCTAACAGAACTGAGTAACCGACTGCATAGGCATGGAGACCGAAGAATCACTTAGCTCACAAATGGTGAGCAATATACAGTCACCTATTGGGAGTTTGCTGAAATTCTTGGCTTGGAGGATCATACTGACAACGAGATCATCATTTCAAAACTCAAGGCTGTTGATGGGGATGATTTGGATTACATGTATCCAAGCCATGCGATTTATGAGGCGGGGCACATAATAAACATCAAGTCATTCTATAGTGTGCTCAACCGTGCTCTAAGGAAAACTATAGCCCCCAAAGATGGAGATGTGGGGATCATTTAAGGTAATTTGAGGCATTTGATGGTGCTCATTGATGGGGATGTATGATTCAACGTTGTGGATTATATCTTTGATGACATATTCAACATCTCACACACCCCCAACCGCTCGTGTGGCTATGCACCATATGGCATGTATCTAATTGAGAAGGTATCCGGGCTGAAGTTCAAGAAGGATATTACTCATCGGAAACTTCATCCTCAATTTCCTCCTCCTGAGCCTTTTGCACCAAGAACAAAGAATGTCGATCCTCCTGCCTCGTCCTCCCATCCCATGGCTTCTCCACCTCCTCCTCCATCACAGTCCAGAAGCGTCTTCTTCAAGTGCTTCAAGGCACCTTTCACCTCTTGTCGGAAAGTGTAAGTTCGGACTCATCACATGGAGCTTCGCCAAGCGACATCAAGGCAATGTGTGACAAGCTCGATGTTTCCATGTCTCCCGCTGCAGAGAGTGATGGAGAGTTGACTCCTTTTCTTGAGTTCGCTGTCGATGAACTCACTCAATTCGAGGAAGTTGGAACCTCCAAGGTTGCAACCTCCAAAGATGAAGATGCAAATGAAGACATTTAAGATCTGGAGGCTATGGAGAGGAACAATGAGCAGCACGATGATGAGTAGATTGTAGGAATTCCTTCCTCTTTTCCTTTTTTGTGTCTTGATGTCAAAGAGGGAGAGATTGGAAGGGGGTACTTCTTCTTAGAGTTGTTGTCTCTCTTGTTGATCTTATGGACTTGTAATATGTTTTAAAACTTGCATTTCAATTTGTGTAAGACATGACTTGTGTTAAGGGTTGTATTGCACATTATGATGTTTGCTATTCTTATTTGAGACATGATGCTTAAAATTGTCTATTTCTCATTCATGTTCATTGTCTTATCACAAATCATGAACACAACACTTAGGCTCCCCACCATAACATGTGTATGTATGATAACTCTCTCAAATCTTTCATTCATGATGCATACATTGAGAGGGAGTTACTCATACACACACTTGTTATGATAACCAATTTATATCATTTTTGTTGAAGCTTAATGTGTTGTCATCAATCACCAAAAAGGGGGGAGACTAAAAGTGCATCTAGGCGTCCCCGTGGGTTTTGGATGATTGATGACGACAAATTAAGAGACTAATGAGACCAGTTGATCTGGAGCACAAGTGTGATGATTGAAATTAAAGGAAATCCCTCAAAAAGGAAGAGATTGAAATGGGCGTCGAAGACTCAAGCATAGAAATTAGGGGTTCTTATGTGTTGAGTTTAGACTAGTCTTCTTTGTGTGAGGGTGTGTGTGTATCAAGTGCATTGAGATCATATAAGAGAGCTCAAAGTCGTGGTTGAGAGAAAATCTAAGTGAGAAGCCTTGTTGAGAGAATTCAACAGACTGGACTTGTCCGGGCCTCATGGTCGAACTAGTCTAGGTGAGCCAGAGTAGTTCATTTTGGGACGGACTAAGAGTTTCTGTGTGAGTTTGGACTTGTCTTTTTGGGGACGGACTAGTCCGTTCTACACTTGGTGAGTTTTTGGAGCTATGTTCTGGGAGGCCAGACATGTCCGCCACAGGGGCCGAACTAGTCCGGATGCTCCAGATTTGTCCGCTTCCGGCCGGACTAAAGCTTACTGTTGTACTTTGAACTTGTCAATTGTGAGGAGGAATAGTTAGTGGTATTGTGAGAAAAGGGGTCTATAAGGCTAAGTCCTGTTGGCTGGACTTGTCCGCCCTGGTTGGCCCGACTAGTCGGGTGTGTCGAGACTTGTCCGTTTTTAGACAGACCAAGTCATTCTGTTGTAGATCGATTTAGTCCGTTGTTGGTCGGACTAGTCCGGTGTGCCATGACCGTTTGAAATTCAAACTTTGGAGAGTATGTCACCCTCTACATAGTGTGACGTAGCATGGACCCAGTAGGCCAGACTAGTTGTGAGTCCAGGTCAGACTAGTCCACACATTGAATGCTGGTAACGGTTAGATGTCGGATCCCTATAAAAAAGAGACCCCCAACCCTCATTTGAAAAAATTGGAACCCTAGCGCCACCACAAGTTTCCTAGAGCCATACTAAGCCTTCTGCTCTGCCTACTTGCCCCCCGGAACCAAATCTTGAGAATATTAGGGTTTGGGAAGGGGAGAGAAGGAAGATCATCTGTCTTTGTCTCTCGGTTTGATCTCTTGCACTTGGTGTTGCATTTTGTGGCTTGTGATAGTTGAGCTTTGTGTGTTCTGGTTGTAAATCATTTGTGGGAGCCTCAACTTGTGAGAAACCCTAGGAACTCGATGATTACCTTTGTGTTAGTGGAAACCAAGCCGGCCTTGTGTGGTGGCTTGGTGAGAAGAGGGTCAAGTGAGACCAGGTCCATTCGTGGACTTCTCAACGTGGATGTAGGCTTCTTTGTGAAGCTGAACCACGGGATAAATCTTGTCTCACTTGTCACTTTACTTTTCACTATTCACTAGAATTGATCTTAGGGTTCATATCGCTCATAGTATTGTTCTTCGTTGTAATCTAGCAATCTAATCATTCTTGCTTGCCAATCTAAGCTTTATTAGGTTGCTAGATTTGTATCTATCTTTCGACGCACTAAAATCCACTAAAAACTCATCAAACTCAAATTTTTATGTTTTCCCCTGTGTACTGAGTGGACTAGTCCGGCCTCAGTATTTAATCTTGTTTGATTAAGTGATTTCAAGTGATATTGCCTATTTACCCCCCTCTAGGCGACTTTCACTTGTCATAAGAATGATAATGCATCGCATATTGCTGATTTGCTTATGACTGAAATTGTCCGTTTACATGGTGTGCCAAATAACATTCTTTTGATTGTGATGCAAAAAATTTAAGTTATTTTTGGAGAACTTTGTGGTATAAATTGGAAACCAAGTTACTGTTTTCAACTACATGTCACCCACAAACAGATGGACAAACTGAGGTAGTTACTCATACTTTATCCACTATGTTGTGGGTTGTCTTGAAAACAAATTTAAAGTTGTGGGAGGAGTGTTTACCACATATAGAATTTGCTTACAACAGATTCGTTCACTCCACGACGAAGGTAAGTCCATTCCAGGTAGTGTATGGTTTCATTCCCCATGCTCCTATTGATTTTCTACCTCTGCCTCCTTCTGAAACTATGAATTTGGATGCTACACAACGATTTGAATTCATTCTTAAGATGCATGAAACTACAAAGAAAAATATTGAAAGGATGAACGAAAAGTATAGGATTGCAGGTAGTAAAGGTAGAAAAGAAGTAATACTTGAACCGGGTGATTTGGTATGGTTACATTTGAGAAAAGTGCGATTCCCTGACATGAGAAAATCTAAACTTATGTCCCGAGCTGTTGGTCCTCTTAAGATTGTTGAAAAGATTAATGATAATGCATATAAGCTGGAGTTGCCTCTAGATTTCGGGTTAGTCCCACATTTAATATTTCATATTTGTGGCCATACTTGGGAGAAGAAGATGCACTTGAGTCGAGGACGACTCCAATTCAAGAGGGGGAGGATGATGAGGACATCACAATAGCAGATACACATATTGAACAACAAGGACCATTGACGAGAGCACGAGCACGGTTAACAAATCAGTGGGTGAACTCGTTCCTAAATTTTTTTTCATGTGAGTTTGAGAATAGATTGCTATGTAATTATTTAATTTTTATTAGGAACAATGGAGAAGATCAAAAAGTGAAGGGAGGAAGGCTTGGGAACGTGGAGAACCAGCTGGAACGTCCACAAGTTGATGGAAAAAGTTTACAACTCGGACTCGAGTTCAACTCAAAGTCCAGAAGAGATGCATACATACTCCGTTTTTGACGTTCTACATATGCACGGAAAGAGGATAAGATAAACTTTCCAATGGTTTTGGTTTCATGTCAAAATTCCTCCGGAGTCATCAGGAATCATCAAAACAAGTGGAGTCTAGTTTTCTGTCCGGTGTTGCACTACCGTGATTGGGCCTTGGAGCCTTGTATCCCGTAAGAGTCCAATAGGGACGCGTCTAAGAGTCTTTTTGGCAGAAACCTAGCCTTTAAATACTGCATCCATCGGCCATATTCGGTGGATTTTGCTTAGATTAATAATGTCGTTGTTCTACGGTTTGTAAGACCCCAACTTCGTGATTTCAGATTGCGCCTTCTACATTATTGCTTGTGTTCTCAGTTGCACTTGCAGACATTAGCCTTATTGGCGAGGTCAAGAGTGTGCAGAACATTTGATAACCAACAGAGCAGTGGTGTAGTGATTGCAGGGGTATTCGAGCTGCTCGAGTGTTGCGGATCATCAACGTCGAGTTCTCCACCTCAATTGACTTACCTTTCAGAAGATCGAGCCTAAACCCCTTATCAGTTGGAGTACCACACCTTGCCAACATGAGCTTGGCCATGTGCTTTCTTCTTGTTGAACATCTTCTTCTCTTAAGGCTTCCCATCCTTTTTTCTTCTTCTTTTCTTCTCCCTTCTCATATGGGCAATTCACAATGAAATGCCCATGCTCGCCACAGTTTTAGCAAACTCTTTTGGTCGTAGGCTTGCTATTCTCCTTGTCTTTGCTCTCATAGTTGGACCCTCTTCTTTTATTCATCATCATTTTGAACCTTTTGATGAAGAAGGCCATCTCTCCTTCATCCATGTCAGTGATTTCCTCATCACTTTCTTCATCATCACTTGATGCTTGCGCCTCTTTGCCTTTGGACTTGGATGATGCTTTGAAAGAAATGTCCTTCTTTTTGGAGGAAGTGATCTTGGCAAGGTCATTGACGTGATGGGCCTCAATATCCATCATCTCATGGTTGATAATCTTCCCTAGCACCTCATTCGGAGTCATCTTGTGGAAGTTGGGACTCTCTCGAAAGAGGGTGCAAAGGGTGACATTGTGGGACATGAAGGCTCTTATCATTCCTTTGACCACTTCATGCTCCATCCACTTCTTGCATTCGTACGCTAGACTCCTATTGATGAGGGTCTTGAGTCGGTTGTACATCTCTTGAGGGGTCTCGCCATCTTCCATGGCAAATCTTCCAAGCTACCCATCGATCATCTCAATCTTGGCCTCCCACACGGATCGGTTGCCTTAATGTGCAATCTTGAGTGTGTCCCAAATATCTTTTGGCTTGCTCCAACCCATCCACCTTGTTGAATTCTTCTTGTCTCAAGGACGATTTGAGCATGGCCGCCGCTTGAGCGTTGCGGTGGATTTGTTGTTCTTACTTGAGAGTGAGCTTTTCATCATCCGCGGGGATATCTACACCTGTGCAAACGATGTGCCAATGGGTGGGATTGAGAGAAATAAGATGCAATTTCATGTTATGCTTCCATATGATATAGTTAGTGTCATCGAAATGTGGAGGTTTGCCCATAGGAACAGACAAGTAGTTAGAATGGGAATTCAAGCCCTCATAGTGAAAAGGATATAAAATGTAATCTTCTCCACTCTTCTTGAGCTTCTTTTCCCTCTCAATCTGCCTCCTCCTATTGGCTTCATCTTTGTCCTTTGGAAGAAGGTTCGCGAGACCATTCACTTCTTCATATTCATCTTCGCTTCCAACATCGATGGGAGGAGGTGTTGGCTTGGTTCTATCCATGTTGTCGATTTTGGAGGGTGGGAGATTTGATCGTCCTTCACCATTTGCGCTATTTTCGTTGGTGTTGGTGGTGTCTTGAATCGGCAACTCCTTCTCGTCGTTTTCCCCCATCTACTCTCCAAGCGGTTAAGTTTTAGGGAGAGTTAGGCTCTGATACCAATTGAATGTTGCCTAGAGGGGGGTGAATAGACTACAACCTGAATTTACTTAATTAAAAACTTAATCAGTACGACAGGGGCGGACTAGTCTGGTCAGGATAGATGAACGCAAGAAAGGAGTGATTTTTATGTGATTTTCGACGATCTCCTTGATGAGAAACGAAGTTAAACAACCTAGCAAACTAGTATAACAATTACAAACAGAGGAAACAAGTATTGCTAAGGAAATCAAAAGATTCGAGCAAAGAACGATAAGAACCCTAAAAGTGATCTAGCGATGAACGAAGTTAAAATGAAGCAAGAGACACACGGATTTTTCCCGAGGTTCAGCTCCATGGAGAAGACTATGTCATCGATGAGGTGTCCATGAAGGACCAGGTCTCTTTCAATCCTACCCTCACCAAGCCACCACAAAGGTCAGCTTGTTCTTCCACTAAATCACAGGGTGAGTACAACGGTTCTTAGGACAACTCACAATCTGAGGCTCCCACAATCACACAGTTAACACAACTCAAATCGACCCAAATCAACAACTCAAATCGAGAGAATCAACCAAGAGCTCAAAGAACGAACACTCCTTCTCTCTTCTTTCACAAATCCCACAAACCCTCAAGATTCGCTCTTAAGGCTCAAAGATGTGAAGAGGAAGGCTTTGGAAGGCTCTTGAAAGGCTATGGCGACGCTAGGGTTTGAGAGAGGGCAAAGGAAAGTTGGGGGATCCCTTTTTATATGGGTCCCAACACTTAGCGGTTGCTACCATAAAAAGTACAGACTAGTCCGCACTTGGACCTAGGGGGGGCCACTAACGCCATGACGACCAACCACAAAAGTCCTCGCCACCTTTTGAATTCAAACAGTCACAAGACCCCAAACTAGTCCATCCAAAAATGGACTAGTCTGATCTAACTCAGAAACTCCTTTTGTGAGTGAGAACATACGGTCTGGTCCACACGGACTAGTTCGACCCTAAGGGCGAACTAGTCTGGCCTGTCATGACTTAGTCCTAGCAGCCAACTCTCAACTCCAAATGGACTAGTGTGATGAAGAACATACTAGTTTGATCTAACACAGTACCCCTTGGTCCGTGCAAAAATGGACAAGTTTGCTCGGGCGAACTAGTCCGGCCTTTCAGCACTTAGTCCCAGAAAGGCTCAGACACACTCACCACGGACTAGACCGTCACCAAATGGACAAGTTTGAACTCACACAGTAACTCTTGGTCCGCCTAACATCGGATCAGTCCGATATGGTCGCACTAGTCCGACCTTATCCTTAAGGCTGCTTCAACTCTTCTCTCAAACTAAACCTAATCGGACTATGAGCTCTTGGGTGATTCTCACACTTGACTTGTTGAAAAATCTATACTACAAGGCTCAACTCGACACAAGAAATTTTAAAGCCTAATTTCTACTCTTCAAGTTTTTTGACGCCTTTTTACTCTATTTCCTTTTTGTGGGTTTCTGATTCCATTCCACTTTCAATCACATGTACTTACACTCACGATGCTCATTAGTCCTTTAATTATCGTCATCAATGATCAAAACCTATGGGAATTAGGCCTAGATGCATCTTCAGCGATAAAGCAACACGAGCAACTGGGCATCTATAGTATTAGAACTCCCAAAAGATTCTCCAATTCGAGCACCACCAGCACCAAGTGAAGAACGACGAGCCTCAGCACCAGCAGTGTGTCGAGTGGTCCAACAAGGAGCAAAAAAAACTGAAGAGGTCAGCAACAAGCCAGCATCCTGAAGACGAGTATCCTTATTACGAATGCTAGCCAGTGCATTCATAGGAGAGACACAAGGGTGACGAGAAAGCAGCTGAGCACGAAGAGGCTCAAACTCATCACGTAGCCGAGTCAAAAACTCATATGTGCAATGAAGCTCAAGTGCATCCTTTGACTCTGACAAGACGGACAGGTATTTGGTGATAACTGGGGATCAAGAGTGTCAAGATGACGTCAAATAGCAGATATCGGAGTGAAGAATTCATCCACTATGGAATCTTTCTGTTGTAAAAGCTGCTCCTGACGAATAGCTGCAAGATAGGTATACTGACTAGTAGGCTCGTAGCGGTGACACAGAAAATCCCACATCTGATGTGCACACAAAAACTCCAATATATCAGCAGCCAAACGATCCTCCATACTAGCAGCAAGAATAGCACCTGCCCGAGCATCCTCATCCAACCACGTCCTGTACACACTGAACTGAGACTCATAGAAAGCTAGACGAGTCTCATAATCTTCATGTAATGTCTGCTTCCCATGATCATTAGTCTTCTCTCGAATGGCAGACTACTAAGGAGCAGAAGAACAAGACGAGCATTTGAGATCACTCGTAAGAAACATTCAAAGACGCAAACCACGCATATGCAAATGTATGCGCGGAACCCAGACGCGATAATTAGTGCCATTTAAAACCATCAGACACCGAAAGACTGGAACCCTGATCGAAGAAGAAGTCATCCTGGTAGGACAACCGGCGATGGCTAGAGCGCAAAATAAACAGCAGCAGACGATGGCGAGACCGCAAGAGAATAAGTGACGCAAGCTGCAGTTTTGTCTAAGTGTTATTGCGACACTTCCCCCGGATCTGCTATGGAGCAGACCACGGAGGTTCTTTGATCGGAAACCTTAGTCCTCTACTGAGTATTGCGCGTATGAGATTGGTTAGACTGTGGTTTTTACATGGTTCGGGCCGCATGAGCATAATACCCTACTCCACGGCGAGGTTGTATTGCTGGTGTGTGTGTGTGAATGCGTAGATTGGGGATCCTTTGTAATGGTGGCAGTCTGATCCTTTTATAGACAAGGCCAGATGCCTTACAAGTGGGGTCCATGGCCCGACAGGTGGCCCCAGGGCAATCTTATCCTAAAGATATAAGGCTTCTCGCATAAGCTTCCTCTAACTGCGGATTGAAGACTCACCATCCTACCGCCTCAGTCGCCAGGGGCCAATGCGTAGTCGTTGATGATGGCAGGGAATGTCACGTCCAACTGTCTATGTTGTCGTAAGCTACCCACTTGGCAGAGTATGGTAGGCCTGTGGTGTCTTCACTGTGATGCAATTGGGAACAGCGGTACCTAACAGTAGGCGTGCGCCACGTTGTGCGCCTGGGGAAGACACGATCCTTCAATCCTTGATTTAGACAAGGCGCACTTGAAAGTGCATCTAGGCATCCCTTGTGGGTTTTGGTTGATTTATGACAAACAAATGAGATCATAACCAAATTGTGGAGATGATCGCAGGTCTTAAAAGAAATTATGAAGAAAGCGCAAAAAGAAAGGAGAATGATTATCTATATGGAAAAGAGCTCAAGATATGAATTGATTAGATCATTGTGTATGGAGTGTGTTGGAGAAACACACCCCAAGAGCTCAATCACAAGAAAACTCACTCACTGCATACAGGTCCGGACTAGTATGATAATATCTGGACTAGTTCGATAACACCTCTGTTCAAAATCGGACAAGTCCTCCCAGTGTAGACTTGTCTGCACAGTCCGAGTCTACACAGACCGGACTAGTCCGATGTTACCACGGACTAGTCCGATATCTTTCTGACTAAGATCGGACTAGTCCTCCCCAGTGCGGACTAGTCCTCAACACTTCACAACTTTGCACGACATCAGACAAGTCCGATAATATCTGGACTAGTCCGATAACCTCTCTGACTAAAATCGGACAAGTCCTCCAAATGCGGACTTGTCCCCAATTCACTAAGGATATCATCACAGCCGGACTTATCCGAAAATAAACGGACTAGTCCGAACTTTTCCAGAGCCTAAATCGGACTAGTCCGCCCCAAGGCCGGACAAGTCCGATCTTCCTGAGAACTTAAGGTTTCCTACACGCCGCACACCGGACTAGTCCAGACTCCACCACAGACTAGTCCAGACCCTCAAAACCCTAATGGTAACTTTTGGAAACACCATATAAATAGATGTGCATGGCCCTACTTTTAACTCTCTCGACTCCCTAGGCCATAACACCCTCCAAGAGCTTAGAAAACACATCTCTCCATGCAATCCAACGCAATAAAGATCAAATACTTGAGGATTCATCTTGGATCAAAGGAGAGACATGATTCACACGTTTGAGCTCTTGGGTTCCGCCTAAAAATAAAAAGGTCTATTTACCCTGCCTCTAGACCACATTCAATTGGTATCAGAGCGGGACTCTTCGCAAGAGACTAATCGCTCAAAGAGAACATTTCGGACATGAAGGATGTGCACAAGAGTCTCAACCAAGAGAAGGTTGAAGATGAAAAAGCTCAAAAATTGGAGAAGCTCCTCGATGCCATTCAGGACTTGAAGGATGAAGATGAGGAGACGCTTGAACTCAAGACACTCCTAAGGAAGAAAGCCCTCTCCAAAGGGAAGTGAATATAAAAGACAAGAAGGAGGGGAGTAGTCACACTGACTACTCCCGATATCCTTTCAACTATGATCGCTTAAATTCTAACAATAGCCATTATCTGCCTTTTCCTTTAGGAAAAGCCCCACACTTTGACGGGAATGATTACTCAATGTGGAGGTAAAACATGAAAATGCACTTAATATCACTCAATCCCAGCTTGTGGTATGTTGTGTGTACAAGAATAGATATCACGGATGGCTTACACCAAGCCAACAGCAAGCAATTCATCGGAATGCTCAAGCTGCAGCAGTCATCACATCTTCACTAAGTCGAGACGAGTTCACCAAGGTGGATGGACTCGAGATTGCAAAGGAAATCTGGGACACATTGCAAACTACACATGAAGGCGATCGTCATGTGCGAGAGGCAAAGATCAAAATGATTGAAGGCGAATTGGGAAGATTTGTCATAGAATAAGATGAGTCGCCACAGGACATGTACATTCGGTTAAAGACTCATCAACAAGGTTCGAGCATACGAAAGTAAGAAGTGGAATGATCACGAGGTAGTGAAGCTCATCCTTAGAGCTTTCATGCCTCGCAATGTTACCCTATGCTCGATGATTAGAGAAAGCCCCGGGTACAAGAAAATGACCCTGAACGAACTACTTGGACAGATCATCAACTTCGAGATGATGGAGAAGCAAGCTAAACATGTCAAGGAGATTGCCGACCTCACCTCAGCAAAGAAGAAAGGGGTCACCCTAAAATCTACTTGCAAGCCCTTGTCAAAAGTAGCTCGAGAAGCTCAACAAGAAGAGGAAAGCGATATTGACGAAGAGGACATAATCCTCTTTATGAAGAGATTCAAGAAAATATGAAGAAAAGACAAGGGGGCAAATCAAGTGAAGGAAAATACAAAGAAAAATCTAGACCGAAGCTGAGGCGGGCATGCGATAACTGTGGTGAATATGACCACTTTATAGTTGATTGCCCGTATGAAGAAAACAAGAAGAAGACCAAGGAAATGAAGCCTCAACCCAAGAAATTCTTCATGAAGAAGAAGCAAGCTGGACAAGCACACCTAGGAAAGGAGTGGGACTCAAATGATGAGTCCTCATCCGAAGAGGAAGAGGAGATGGCTAGCATAGCCATCGAGAAGACAACTAAGAAGTCCACCCTCTTCCCAAATCTCGGCGCATGGAAGGGCAACGACACTTGCCTCATGGCGAAGGAAGGTAAACGAAAGGCCTATTCCCCCGATGGATCGAAATGGGTGCTAGACAGTGGATGCACCAATCATATGACCGGAGAAAGAATGATGTTCATTGAGTACAAAGAGAATGAGGATCCAAGCGAGGGCATCTATTTTGGAGACAATAGTCAAGGAAGGGTGCTCGGTACCGGTAAAATTGCAATATCATCTCAACATAGTCTTTCTCACGTTTTACATGTCAATTTCTTAGATTATAACCTGTTGTCCATATCTCAATTATGTGACAAAGGTTATAATTGCTTGTTTACTAATGAGGTGTGACCGTCTCTAGAAGGAGTGATGACCCGGTTGCATTCAAGGGTGTGTTGAAGGGAAAGCTTTATCTTGTTGACTTCAACAAAGATAAAGCCGAACTTGACACATGCTTGATTGCAAAGACCAACAGGGGTTGGCTGTGGCATAGACGGCTAGCACATGTTGGCATGAGGAATCTTCAAAAACTCCTTAAGGGTGATCACATCCTAGGTTTAAAGGATGTTGTTTTTGAGAAAGACAGTCCCTGTAGTGCGTGCCAAGCTGGGAAGCAAGTAGGAGTACCTCATCCCGCGAAGAACATCATGACTACAACAAGACCGCTCGAGCTACTTCATATGGACTTATTTGGTCCAATTTCTTATATAAGCATCGGCGGTAACAAATATGGTTTAGTAATTTTTGATGACTTTTTCACGCTTCACTTGGGTTTTCTTTTTGCATGATAAGACAGAAACTCAAGGAACCCTCAAGAAGTTTCCCAAGCATGCCCAAAATGAGTTCTCATTGAGGATCAAGAACACACGAAGCGACAATGGCACGGAGTTCAAGAACACTCAAGTTGAGGAGTACCTAGATGAAGAAGGGATAAAGCATGAGTTTTCAGCACCTTATTCCCCTCAACAAAACAGAGTTGCCAAAAGGAAGAACCGAACCCTCATAGAGATGGAGAGAACAATGCTCGATGAATACAAGACCTCAAATTGGTTTTGGGCGGAAGCGGTTAACACCGCTTGCCACGCCATAAACCGACTCTACCTTCATCGACTACTGAAGACATCATATGAGCTACTCACGGGTAACAAACCAAATATTTCCTATTTTCGAGTTTTCGGTTCCAATGCTACATTTTGAACAAGAAGCCCAGGACTTCAAAGTTCGCTTCAAAGTCCAATGAAGGTTTCTTGCTTGGTTATGATTCGAACTCTTACGCCTATCGTGTCTTCAACAAGACCTTGAAACTTGTTGAAGTAGCACGTGACGTAGTGTTTGATAAAACTAATGGCTCTCAAGAAGAGCAAGTTGATCCATGTTTGCTAGATAGAGAAGAAGCTCCAAGTCAAGCATTGAGAAGAATGGCGTTGGGCGATATTCGACCAAAAGTGCCACCTCCAAATGCAAATGAATAAGATGAATCACAAGTGAAGGTAAACGATCAAGGGGGAGCTTCCACATGTAAGACCTATGTGTGCTGAATACATTGGCTTGTAGTGAATACACTTGCTTTGATGATAAAAGTTTTGAATATCACCAAAACACCTTTTTATTAAGGTCCTGCTAGTTTTGTAAGCTCCGGCGGGAGCTTGGTTATACTAGTTTTGGTAAGTTCCGGCGCTAGGTTCTACTAGCTTTTGTTAGCTCCGGCTCAAGGTCCGGGTTGCTCTGGCAAGGTCCGGAACTTGACCGCAATGCTTCTGTTTTTCATTTGCAATGTTTCATACTTGCTTTACATCTCTGGAAAGATTTCTTTGTATTCATTTGCTAAGTCTTTGGTGCGTTTTTGATTGACATGGATGATATTGTGTTACTGTGGTTTTGCAACATGCTTATGTGAGGTTCTCACGTAAGGTGTTGTGTTCGGAACTAACTTGAGTCAAGTCGAGGACTTGGGCTCGTATGGATTGGTTGTTTATTCATGTGCAGGTATTGCTTGAGTTCAGGACATGGCTGGTGACGGGATCCATTGGACTAGTCTCAGGGAGGAGATGAGTTTCCAACAACCAAATTCAGGAGGAATTGTGGTTGAGCTGATCAGGAGGTTGCGCAGCATGATTGAATCAAGAACAATGCATGTGAAGGTATCGTGGACATCATTGGAAGATGTTTGCATGTGTGCAAGGAGTGCATGAACGTGGCTACATGGTTCCGAGGCGTGATGAAGAGATGTGGACGTAAAGAGTTGGTCGGAAAGGTCCAACCGACTAGGTTATGGACTCAGGCTGCGGCTGAGTCGGGTTTGACTCAAATATGGAAAGATTTGAGTTGGTTATGATAGGATTTCGTATGGGTCACGAATTTGAGTTGTTTAGGAATGTGAGATACGTTTCTAAGGTGTTTGGAAGTCTTAAGATTGCTTCTATCTGCGTATAGAAGAATCCTAAGCAGTTATGAAAAGTTATGATTCATGAACAGAGTAGGATTAGGTTCCTGATTTGAGTTGAGTTGGCTTTCGAGCTGGTTATATAAGCAAGGGAGCCCAGAGCTCGTGGTGCACGACTTCGGGGCTGTTCCTCTTGTGTTCTATTGAATAAAATTCGTAGTTTGAAGGAACTTTTGTGCCTTGTTCGTCAGACTTGTTCCAGACAAGTTTTACTCGTCGAGTTTCTGGACAGCACTACCTTTCGTCGGTGGTTTATCATAACTCGAGTTTTACAGATCCAATTGACGTGATTCATTTTGGGTTGTCTTCACAACTTGATTATCTATCATCTGTCAAAATTTCACAGTCATTGGATTTGTGGTTTCTGATCTTCATGAGTTTCTTTGCAGCGATCCATAACTGTTTTTCTCGGGTAGGACAGATTGACCTTTGTTTGATCTTTCGATCATAACTTGAGTTTCTCTCGATGGACTTGAGTGATTCTTCTTGTGTTTTCTCCGTGACTTGATTCTCTCTGATATATATCACTTTTGTCATGGTGAAACAGTTTTAGATTAGTCTTCCACACGATTTTTTTAACATATCATTTTTCTGCTAAAGGGGTTGGGATTTAATTGTTTTCGCTGCGTAAGATTTTTAAATCTACCATTCACCCCCCCCCCTGGTAGCTTTTCACGTGCTTTTTGATCCTACAATTGGTATCAGATCTACGGTGCTCTAATCTTTGTGATTTGCACGTGTTTTTGACTAATCATCATGGAGAAGTACTCCGCCAAACCTTGTGTGTCTGCTGGTATTGATTTTCAGGTTTGGAAGGCACGCATGGAGGCTTTCATCCAGGCACAAGGCTTTGCAATATGGGAGAAGGTATATAAGCCTTACGAAGTGCCATCAAACGATCAAGTTACAGCTACAAATCTGAGAGAGTCGACAACAACAACAAGGCTCAGAACTTGATCATACAAGGATTAACACAAAGCGACTTCGGCCGTGTTGCACACCTCTGATCTGTATACGATGTGTGGAAAGCACTTTGTGACTACCACGAAGGATCCAACACTATCAAAGAGGTAAGGCAAGACATGTTCAAGAAAGAATACATGCGCTGCAACCCGGTGAGTCTATTGATGACCTTTTTGCTCGCTTTAATAAGATTCTCAGCAACTTGCGTAGTGTCAATGTTAATTTTTCAGATGCTGAGAATGCTAGGCAATTGCTAAGTGCATTAGATATGTCAATTTGGGAGATGAAAGTCACATCTATTCGTGAATCTACTGTCATGAGTTCACTTACTTTAGATGTGCTATATTCCAAGTTAAAAACTCATGAAATTGACATAATCTCACGCAAGAACCCCAACAAGTCTATTGCTTTTGTTTCTCAACGTGACATGCCTAGTTCTGGTCAAACATCATCTTGTGGCAAACTTGCTTTGCTGTCCTCTCTAACCCTTGAACAGATTGAGGAGTTTCCAGAAGAGGAGCTAGCGCTCATCTCTACCCGGTTCTCAAAAGCATTGCAAAATGTGAGAACTAGAAGGAGAGGAAGCTCCAGACCTCAATGATGCTTTGAATGTGGTAAGACAGGACATTTTCATTCAGATTGCCCTAACCTTTCAGGTCCTACTTCCCGGGATGAAAATAAAACAAGAATGAAGCTCTCCTCTACAAAAGATACGAAGAAAAAGAAGGCTTTTACAGGACGTCAATTGGTGAGCAGTTTTATCTCAGCACTCTAGGAACTTGGCTCAAGCGACGTGGACATTGGAAGTGATGAAGATGAAGATGATTTGGCAAACTTGTGCTTCATGGCGGGCAAGTCAAGATCAAGTATGGAGAAGAACACAACAGCGACAATGAAGAGGTATGTCCTACTTGCGAAGAAATGTGTGATGCTATTTCTCGTGCCACTGTTATTGTTAAGAAAAAGGACAAAAATCTAGGGACAATGCTGTTAAAATTGAGTCACTAAAATCTGAAATTGATCGTTTGAAATCCTTGATTCCTAGTGATGATTCTTGTTCCTCATGTGACTTAATATATGAACAATTGTCCTCCCTAAGAAGTGCACATACCTCCACACTTGATAAACTTGAACTTGAAATTGAAAAGAACAAAAAGCTTGCTGCACTTAATATTGGAAACTTAAAAGATGCTTCTTGTTCTACAATTGATTTGCATTGTTCTAGTTGTGATGATCTTGATAAGAAACTGCAAGATGCTATGAATGAAATCTCTATATTGAACAATGCTTTACGTTGTCATGAAGTTAAATATTGTTCCAATTGCAAATTAAAAGGAAAAACTTCATGTGAAAATTGCCTTGATCTGTCCAATAAACTTGATAACATGCATAAGACATTTGATCGGTTTTGTAATGGGAATAAGAACCTTAACTTGCTGCTGAATTCATCCAAGTCTTGCAATGATAAAACTGGTTTAGGTTTTGATTCACATGCTCATGCTAAGGCACATCCACCTAAAATTGTAAAGTCATTAGGAAGTGGTTTGATTCAAACAGTTCCTAAACAAAAAGAAGTGGTTTTCAAATCTGCAGGAGCGTTGTCTCATTCGGTTTCAAAAAAAAAAATTGTTTACTCATCTAGACATGAACACAAAGTTAAATTTCATTGTACCTATTGTGGTAGAGACGGTCATGTCATAGATTTTTGTTATAGACTAGCTAAACAATATAAAAGGAAAAGAATAGTTGCTAGATCTCATAACTTTCATGCAAATTTGCTGCACATATTGAACCGAATGTACAACCTGCTGTTTTGAGTCAAAAACATTCAAAGTTTACCACCGGACCTTCTATTTTTACCTCCGGAGCTACTGATTTTTGTGCTACACAAGTGACACCTTATAGGTCAGTAGTTAAGAATAAAAAATCTCAAACTTTGACTCATAAACCTGCTGTTTTGTCTCAGCTTTCGCGTGTTTTTCCTGCTGCACGTCGCATGACTCAGTACTGGATTCCTAAATGCCTTTTGACTAACCCCAGTATTGAGTCATCGACGTATTGTGCTTCTATGTAGGTTACACGTTTGAGGAAGGAGAACATTTGGATTGTGGATTCAGGTTGCTCACGCCACATGACCGGTAACAAAGATTGGTTCTCCTCCCTCTCTTTTGTGTCATGTGTAGAGAATGTTACTTTTGCCGACAATTCTTCAACTCCTAGGAAATTTTGGGCTGATGCGTTAGCAACCGCTTGTTATGTCTCAAATCGTGTTTTCTTGCGTGCTAAGCTAGGTAAAACACCATATGAGCTCCGGTTTGGACATAGGCCTAGTATTTCATACTTTCGGGTCTTTGGTTGCAAATGCTTTGTTAAGAAACATGGTAATCTTGATAAATTTGAACCTAGATCCATTGATGGCTTGTTTCTTGGTTATCCATCTCATACTAGAGGCTACCGTGTGCTTTTACTTGACACTAACAAAATTGTGGAGACTTGTGAAGTGTCTTTTGATGAAGTTAGCCCAGGTACTAGCTCAAACATTGCAGGTCCAGATCCATATCCGCAGGGGGGAGCATTTTCGTTGAAGGTGAGGAAGAATTGGAGCTGCTGCCCGAAAATTCAGCAGCTAAAGACTTTGGTTCAGCTCCGGATGTTAATTCTCAACCAGCACCGACAACCATCAATGCTGATTCAAATCATCCTCAAGTCACAATCTCATCAATTTGTGATGAACATGAAAAAGAAGAAGAAGCTTGTGAGACATTTGTTCCCCTACGGTTTTACAAAGATCATCCCCCACAACAGATGATTGGAAGCTTACACGAACGAGTCACACGGTTCAGGTTTTGCGATCTAAACTCTTATGCTCATTCTGATTTTGTTGCTTCTTTTGAACCCAAAGATATATCACACACACTCACTAATGAATCTTGGATTATTGCCACGCAAGAAGAGTTAGAAAATTTTGAAAGAAATAATGTTTGGAAACTTGTACCTCCACCTCAAGGTCTCACTTTAATTGGAACTAAATGGGTATTTAAAAATAAACAAAGTGAGGATGGGGTTGTGATTAGGAATAAGGCTAGGTTGGTTGCTCAAGGTTTCACTCAAGTTGAAGGTCTAGATTTTGATGAAACATTAGCTCCTGTTGCTAGATTAGAAGCCATAAGAATTTTGTTAGCTTTTTCTGCATCTAAAGGTTTTAAGCTATATCAAACGGATGTTAAAGGTGCTTTTCTTAATGGCTACATAGATGAGGAGGTTTATGTGAAACAAACACCGGGTTTTGAAAATCCAGATTTTCCTAATCATGTTTACAAACTGTCCAAAGCCTTGTACGGTCTCAAACAAGCCCCTAGAGCATGGTATGATAGGTTAAAAACATTCTTACTTGAAAAAGGGTTTACCATGGGAAAGGTTGATAAAACTCTTTTTGTGCTTAAGCATGGCAATGACTCATTATTCGTTCAAGTGTATGTGGATGATATTATCTTTGGTTGTGCTACTCATGATCTTGTGTCCAAGTTTTCAGTAATGATGAGTTCCGAATTTGAAATGAGTATGATGGGTGAACTCACTTACTTTTTGGGGCTGTAAATCAAGCAAACTAAGGAGGATACCTTTGTGCATCAAACAAAGTATTCAAAAGATCTCCTAAGGCGCTTCAACATGGACAAAAGCAAGCCTCTTAGTACACCAATGGGAACAGCAACAACACTTGGACTTGATGAAGATGGTGAACCCGTGGATCAAAAAGAATATAGAAGCATGATCAGATCACTTTTGTACCTCACAGCATCAAGACCATACATACAATTCAGCGTATGTCTTTGTGCACGGTTTCAAGCCTCCCCACGTGCTTCACATCGTCAAGCCGTCAAAAGGATTCTCAGGTACTTACATAGAACTCAAGAATTTGGAATTTTTCTTCCTTCTTCCTCAACCGTTACTTTGAAAGCTTTTTTGGATGCTGATTTTGGGGGTTGTAGGATTGATAGGAAAAGTACTTCCGGTGCTTGTCATTTTCTTGGTAATTCTCTTGTTTCTTGGTCCTCTAGAAAACAAAATTCAGTTGCACAATCCATAGTCGAATCTGAATATGTAGCTGCTGCTAGTGCTTGCTCACAAATTCTTTGGATTGTTCAAACACTTATGGACTATGGGGTTGATCTAGATAGTGTTCCACTGTTCTGTGATAACACTAGTGCCATTTGCTTTGCTAAAAACCCCGTGCAACATTCTAGAACTAAGCACATCGACATTAGGTATCACTTTCTCCGAGATAATGTTGAAAAAGGAAACATTGTGCTTCACCATGTAGATACCGAACAACAATTGGCTGACATTTTTACAAAACCTTTGGATCTCACTCGTTTTTGTTACATTCGTAGTGAAATAGGGGTTATGCATCCTCATGGCTTAAATTGAGGGGGAGTTTTGAAACTTGGGAAGTCTATATGTGAATCTGAAATTAAAATAATATGAGCATAGTATTTCATACATATATGACTATGTGATTCCTTTTACATGCTAAAAGTTCTTACTACATTACTCGTGTTATACATTTTGTAGTTTTTGCCATGTCTAGTAATTGGAATATTTACTTACACTAAAACTGGTCATGGGCGATCTTTATTGCTGTTTTGAACTTGTTACATGTTCACAAGTGCTTTTAATCATTAAGAATTAATCAAGTAATCAACTCACATGTTGAGTTTTTATGAACAAATATAAATTGAGAAAAGATCAAGAGAATATGCATGCATCGCACTTCTTCTTTTGAGATGGATTATCATTGCACTTAGATATGAACTTGGAAGAAGTTGTGTATAACTAAAACCATGTCCTTAAGCTTCTGATTGTCAAATGACATAGGCTTGGCTTGGTTGGTTAGAATAAGGCAGATGCGCATATAATCTCTTGCAAATATCATATGATCTAAATTTATGCTTTGAAAAATAATAAAATGCAGCAACTAGTATCATGATTTCAAGTTTTGAAATAGTTAAGTTTGTGAGATCATGACTTACTTAAATTGAAAATTACATTTGATCTCTAGCATGGCTTACACTACTTTATGTATTTCATTGATGTGATAATGTAAGGTACTTGATAGTATGACTTGGATGAGCTTTGTTTATATGTATATGTTATAATATGCTCATAACAACTAAAGGGGGAGAGATAATTTGTTTATATGCTCATGACTTGCTGAATACATTGTCAAAGGGGGGGAGATAGGCATGAAGAGAAAGAGAATATGTGCATAAGGAGAGATAATAAAGGGGGAGAGATAATATGGGATAATTTTTGGATTTTCTTCTCATTTTACTTTTGATTTACAAAGGGGGAGAAATTGCCTTCAAAACTTTTATGTGAATAAGCCAATGTTCGAATTTTAAATGGTGTTGCCAATGCATTCATCAAGGGGGAGATTGTAAGACCTATGTGTGCTGAATACATTGGCTTGTAGTGAATACACTTGCTTTGATGATAAAAGTTTTGAATATCACCAAAACACCTTTTTATTAAGGTCCTGCTAGTTTTGTAAGCTCCGGCGGGAGCTTGGTTATACTAGTTTTGGTAAGTTCCGGCGCTAGGTTCTACTAGCTTTTGTTAGCTCCAGCTCAAGGTCCGGGTTGCTCTGGCAAGGTCCAGAACTTGACCGCAATGCTTCTGTTTTTCATTTGCAATGTTTCGTACTTGCTTTACATCACTGGAAAGATTGCTTAGTATTCATTTGCTAAGTCTTTGGTGCGTTTTTGATTGACATGGATGATATCGTGTTACTGTGGTTTTGCAACATGCTTATGTGAGGTTCTCACGTAAGGTGTTGTGTTCGGAACTAACTTGAGTAAGTCGAGGACTTGGGCTCATATGGATTGGTTGTTTATTCATGTGCAGGTGTTGCTTGAGTTCAAGACATGGCTTGTGACGGGATCCATTGGACTAGTCTCAGGGAGGAGATGAGGTTCTAACAATCAAATTTAGGAGGAATTGTGGTTGAGCTGATCAGGAGGTTGCGCAGCATGATTGAATCAAGAACAATGCATGTGAAGGTATCGTGGACGTTATTGGAAGATGTTTGCACGTGTGCAAGGAGTGCATGGACATGGATACATGGTTCTGAGGCGTGATGAAGAGATGTGGACGTAAAGAGTTGGTCGGAAAGGTCCAACCGACTAGGTTATGGACTCAGGCTGCGGCTGAGTCGGGTTTGACTCAAATATGGAAAGATTTGAGTTGTTTATGATAGGATTTCGTATGGGTCACGAATTTGAGTTGTTTAGGAATGTGGGATACGTTTCTAAGGTGTTTGGAAGTCTTAAGATTGCTTCTATCTGCATATAGAAGAATCCTAAGCAGTTATGGAAAGTTACGATTCGTGAACAGAGTAGGATTAGGTTCCTGATTTGAGTTGAGTTGGCTTTCGAGCTGGTTATATAAGCAAGGGAGCCCAGAGCTCGTGGTGCACGACTTTGGGGCTGTTCCTCTTGTGTTCTATTGAATAAAATTCGTAGTTTGAAGGAACTTTTGTGCCTTGTTCGTCAGACTTGTTCCAGACAAGTTTTACTCGTCAAGTTCCTGGACAGCACTACCTTTCGTCGGTGGTTTTATCATAACTCGAGTTTTACAGATCCAATTGACGTGGTTCTTTTTGGGTTGTCTTCACAACTTGATTATATATCATCTTTAAAAATTTCACGTTCATTGGATTTGTGGTTTCTGATCTACACGAGTTTCGTTGCAGTGTTCCAGAACTGTTTTTCTCGGGTAGGACAGATTGACCTTTGTTTAATCTTTCGATCATAACTTGAGTTTCTCTCGACGGACTTGAGTGATTATCCTTGTGTTTTCTCTGTGACTTGATTCTCTCTGATGTATATCACTTTTGTCATGGTGAAACACGTTTAGATTGGTCTTCCACACAATTTTTTTAACATATCATTTTTTTGCTGAAGGGGTTTCAATTTAATTGTTTTTGCTGCGTAAGATTTTTAAATCTACCATTCACCCCCCCCCCCCCCCCTCTAGTAGCTTTTCACGTGCTCTTCGATCCTACACCACACAAGATCAACATCAAGAAGACGAAGATGATCAACAAGTCAATGAGGGCAACCATCTAGGGGGAATAGAAGATGATCATGAAGACTCAAGACCACAAGTGCCACACCCAAGAGTACACCAATGCGTCCAAAGAGGTAATCCCGTCGACAACATAATCGGGGACATTCGAAAGGGAGTAACTACTAGATCTCGAATTGCTAATTTTTGTGAACATTACTCTTTTGTATCCTTTTTGGAACCGTGCAGGATTGAGGATGCATTGAAGGATCCGGATTGGGTGGTGGCGATGCAAGAATAACTTAACAACTTCAAGCGGAACGAAGTATGGGAACTCGTCAAAAGACCCAAGTTCAACGTCGTCGACACCAAATGGTTCTTCTGCAACAAACAAGACGAACACGGGGTGGTGACAAGGAACAAGGAGTGACTTGTGGCCAAAGGGTATTCACAAGTCGAAATTTTGGATTTCAATGAAACCTTTGCTCCCGTACCTAGGCTTGAATCTATTAGAATATTACTTGCATATGCTACTCACCATGATTTCAAACTCTATCAAATGGATGTGAAAAGCGCCTTCTTCAATGGACCAATCAAGAAGGAGGTGTATGTGGAGCAACCCCCCAGATTTGAAGATGAAGAGTTCCCTGACCACGTCTTTAAATTGCGTAAGGCTCTCTACAACCTCAAACAAGCTCCTAGAGCTTGGTATGAGTGTCTTAGAGATTTCTTAATTGAAAATGATTTTAAGATTGGTAAAGCAGATTATAAGTTATTCACAAAGCACTTTGGCAATGATCTTTTTATTTGTCAAATTTATGTTGATGACATTATCTTTGGTTCAACTAACAAATCCTTTTGTGAAGAATTTAGTAAGATTATGGCAGATAGATTTGAGATGTCTATGATAGGAGAGATGAAATACTTCCTGGGATTCCAAGTGAGGCAACAAAAGGAAGGGACGTTCATAAGCCAAACTAAGTATACTCAAGACATACTCAAGAAGTTTGGAATGGACAAGGCAGAGTCTATAAAGACTCCCATGGCAACAAATGGACACTTGGATCTCAATGAAGATGGACCAAACATCAATCAAAAGGTATATCGCTCCATGATTGGATCACTACTTTACTTATGTGCATCTAGGCCAGACATTATGTTGAGTGTATGTTTGTGTGCAAGGTTTCAAGCCAACCAAAAAGAGTGTCATTTGACAGCCATAAAAAGAATCTTGCGGTATTTAGTTCATACACCCAACCTAGGCCTTTGGTATCCTAAAGGTTCCAAATTCAATCTCATTGGATACTCCGATGCAGATTATGCCAGATGCAAAGTAGATAGGAAAAGCACCTCCGGTACATGCCAATTTCTAGGTAGATCCCTAGTTTCTTGGTCCTCCAAGAAACAAAACTCCATTGCCTTATTCACGGCTGAAGTAGAGTATGTTGCAGCCGAGAGTTGTTGTGCACAACTCCTTTGGATGCGACAAACTCTAAGGGATTACGGTTACAATATGAGCCATATTTCACTCCTTTGTGATAATGAGAGCGCCATAAAGATTGCCCATAACCCAGTTGAGCACTCTAGGACCAAACATATAGACATCCGGCACCACTTTTTGAGAGACCACTCAATGAAAGGAGACATAGATATTTCCCATGTCAACACCAAAAAACAACTAGCGGACATATTCACCAAGCCACTTGATGAAAAGCGTTTTTGCGAGCTCCGAAATGAACTAAACATCCTTGATGCTTGGAATGTAGCTTGAAAATTTGCATACATGTATGGATTCTTCAAAATATGTTGATTGTGTTGTGACAACCATCTCTCTCAATTTTTCTCCGAAAAACTATTTCAATTACTTGATCTTGATGAATTATGGTCATTGCTTGATTGTTGTATGCTTATTGATCATATTCATCAAGATTACTTGATTGTTTAGGCCCCCAATTTTTTATGAGAACCTTCAATTATATAAGAATGGGCTAAACTAATCTGTTCTAGTGACCATGGACTAGTCCGTGGTTATCCGGACAAGTCCGCACACTGCAGACTAGTCCGCAGAGTGTTCGGTAGTCCGGACTAGTCCGGCCAACCACGGACTAGTCCGATTTTTCGAATCCATAACCCTAGCCGCCGCCAAAACCTAATGTTCTTCATCCTCACAACTCACCCCATGCTCTCTCTCCTTGCTCGAGTGCTCCCAAGGCAATTTCCTCCGTTCTCCATCAAATCCCTCCAAGTTTGGGTGGAAATCGATCTCCATTGCATAGGGATTGAAGACCACGGACTTGTCCGCACCTTCAACCTCTCCATATCCAAGAATCGAGGAATTTCGGTAAAATTTCCTCCCAAATCCTAGAAATCGTGATTTTCTTCATTGTTGACCAAACAGACTAGTTCCTTTCGGTTAATACATGCCTCCTTGCTGTATTACATTTACCTTAAACTAGTTTTTCATTGGGAATCACCATTTGCTGTCTAGTTAGGGTTTGAGGTGATGAAAACCGGACTAGTCTGGCCCATGTACGGACAAGTCCGGACCCCCAGACTAGTCTGCACCCGTACACCAGACAAGTCCAATTTTTAACTGAACTCAACCCTGATTTCTCATTCCTCAATGCACCTCCTTGCCATCAATTCTTATCCATACATTGTGCAATGCTCTCTCAGGACAATGTCGAACGAGAACATCTTCGACTTTGAAGATGACATGGAACAAGACTTGTTGTCACGTGCTTCGGAGTCTTGCGCTCAAAACAGGCAAGAGCGTCCCTCCGAGCCTACACCTTCCCCACCTCAGGTGTGTCGCAAGGTGCTTGCCAAGAAGCTTGCGTCCAAGCCCAAGGACGCAGCTGGATCTAGCTCGGCGGCTCTTCGCCAAGTGAAGGGCAAAGGAAAAGGAATTGCTTCAGGCCCGGTCAGCCCTCTCAAGATGCATGCCCCGAGGCAGAGAAACAGAGATCCCTCTGAGGAGAAGTTCAACGGCAAGGGAAGCGATACCGCTTCCAAACTTAGATTTGTGGACTGCTACAACCGACCCAAGAAGGTTGCTGATGCTAGGTTTTGGAGCAATTTTCATGCAGACTTCTACAGCTCTGTGTACCTAACCATGAAGACCCTGGTGGTCTACAGCTCGTGGATCGACTGGGATCACTTTGTGAGAAAGAGCTGTGGAGCATTTGATCATGTGGTAGAGGCTGCTGCCAGGCATGGACTGAAGGACCTGTTCGCCTTTAGATTTAACTGGAATGATGAGATCATTGCTCAGTTCTATGCAACTTTTTTCTTTGCTAGTGATGAGAAGGAAAGGGTGACTTGGATGACTCATGGATCCAAGTACACCATTACTTATGATGATTTTGCAAGACTCCTTCACCTTGAAGACGTCGGCAACAATGAGTTGACTATTCACAACATCGGTGTCTTGAGGAACGATAATATGGAATTCCTCTATGAAACTAGCCTGAAGTTCAACCCCCCTCAACCAAGAACATGAAGCCATTCTTCATGGTTCTCAACAGGATGTTGAGGAAGACTATAGCACCAAAAGATGGGGATGCTGGAAGTGTCCAAGGTTACTTGAGGACCTTGATGAAAGTGATAAGCAGGAACAGGAAGTTTGACATCTTTGACTATATCTGGAATGATATGGTCAACATATCCTGCACGCCGAACAGATCTTGTGGCTATGCCCCCTACTTGATGTTCATGATTGAGAAGGTCACAAGGATCGAGTTCATGAAAGACATGGAGCACACTCCCTTGAGGCCCCAGAAGCCTCCCCAAGCCAATGTCCAAGCTGCTCCATCTCCAGTGTCAAGTGAAGAGGCTCCAAGGAGAGCTAGAGTAGATGAGAGGATTGCCCCCTCCACTAGGGCCCCTACCCAAAAAGGGTCTCCTAGTGGAATCTTGAAGTACTTGGCAGCAATCTTTGCCTCATGCAAGAAGGCCGAAGTGAATACTCACAAGCTGAACATGGCGAGGAAGGCAGATATGAGATATGTCAAAGAAAATGTCAAGAACATTTGCCAGAGGCTGGAGATCGAGCCTATTGGATCCCCAGTCATCTCTGAAGACTCAACCTCTAATTTCACTAAGCTCAGACCTTTGACTCCCTCCGAGCTTGCCTACTTTGGCATTGGGGGCACTTCGAGTGGATCTGCTCCTCCTCCTCCTCCTACCCAACCTAAAGATGAAGATGAAGACGAGGAGAGAAACGACAGCGAGGAATGAGCCACTAGATCCCTCTTCTCCTTCTTTTTGGTGTCTTGATGCCAAAGGGGGAGTCACTAGTCCTAGTTGTAGGTTGAGATACGAGAGCTTCATTTGTGTATCTTTTTGTGTCTCTCTTAGGTTGTAAAACTTTAATACTATTATCTCTATCTTTGGTATTGTGGTGTGGTGGAATGACTTTGCTTATGTTATGAAAATTGTGTTTTTCCTTGAAATTGACATATATGCTTGATATGGGTATGTTAATGTCAATCACTTTATTCTCATCACGATTATTGCTCACACTCACGTAGTTTTACACCCCATCATAAAGAGTGCACATATGACCTATGTTTACATTGCTTAACTTGTACCTAACTCATATGTGCACACTTTATGAAAATTCTGTATTTTTATCATATTTTGTGAAATCTCAATTGGTTGTCATCAATCACCAAAAAGGGGGAGATTGAAAGTGCATCTAGGCATCCCTTGTGGGTTTTGGTTGATTTATGCCAAACAAATGAGATCCTACCAAATTGTTGAGATGAGCGCAAGTCTTAAAAGAAATTATGAATAAAGTGCAAAAAGAAAGGAGAATGAGGATCTATATGGAAAAGAGCTCAAGAGCTTAACAGATTAGATCTTTGTGTATGGAGTGTGTTGGAGAAACACACCCCAAGAGCTCAATCACAAGAAAACTCATTGCACTAATTTATACAGGTCTGGACTAGTCCGATAATATTCGGACTAGTCTGATAACCCCTTTGTTCAAAATCGGACAAGTCCTCCTAGTGAGGACTTGTGTGCACAGTCCGAGTCTACACAGACTGGACTAGTCTGATGTTACCACGGACTAGTCCGATATCTTTCTGACTAAGATCGGACTAGTCCTCCCCAGTGCGGACTAGTCCTCAACACTTCACAACTTTGCACGACATCGGACAAGTCCGGTAATATCCGGACTAGTCCTATAACCTCTCTGACTAAAATCGGACAAGTCCTCTAAATGCGGACTTGTCCCCAATCCACTAAGGAGATCACCACAGCCGGACTTATCCGAAAATAACATGACTTGTCCGAACATTTCCAGAGTCTAAGTCGGACTAGTCCTCCCCAAGGCCGGACAAGTCCGATCTTCCTGAGAACTTAGGGTTTTCTACACGCCGCACACTGGACTAGTTCGGACTCCACCACAGACTAGTTCGGACCCTCTAAACACTAACGGTAACTTTTGGAAACACCATATAAATAGATGTGCACGGCCCTACTTTCAACTCTGTCGACTCCCTGCGACATCACACCCTCCAAGAGCTTAGAAAACATATCTCTCCACCCAATCCAATGCAAGAACGATCAAATCCTTGAGGATTCATCTTGGATAAAAGGAGAGACACGATTCACACGTTTGAGCTCTTGGGTTCCGACTAAAAATCAAAAGTCCTATTCACCCCCCCCCCTCTAGGCCACATTCAGCACTGCTCTCTTAACTCCCACAACCCACCATTCGGTACAAGTTGTAGGGTACGTGACAGATCGGGAGCTTGCCTCTGTGGGGGAGACTGGGTCCCAATCCGCGGACCACGTGGCAGCCCCGGAGCCCCTTCCTCAGCGGAGCGGGGGATGCAAGGCCGCGGGACACATGGCGGAGCTGGAGCCTGCCTCTACGAGAGGTGGCCTGTCTGGCGCCTCGGACCACGTGGCAGCATCAGAGCCCTCTCCCATGGGGGAGCGGGATCCCGCCCTGCTGACATGTGGCCGCTTAGGAGCTCGTCTCCAAGGGGGAGCTGGACTCTTCCTCGGGGTCCATGTTGATACTCTAGACCCTGTATCTGAGGTAGAGGGATCTAGGCCTTCTGGGCACGTGGTGCCTTGGACCCTGCCTTGGCGGGAAGGCAAGGCTCCTAGGTGGCTTTAGCTTGTGCACGATGGTACTCGGTATGCCGGGTATCGACAGTGGCCCCTAGGTCCACCCTGGGGGGAGGTGATGACCCCAAGGGTGGAACCCTATCCCTGCTTTATTGCGTTGTCTTTTGATTTTGTCTTGATTAGTCGAAGCGGTGCGCACATCTGTTATCATGGCCACACGTCCCCCTCTAGTTGAGGGCTCACGGCGACGGGATCTTTGCTTGTTGCAGCTTCTTTATCGCGATGGTTTCCAATGCTGGTGTTGCACTTCTGCTGCTTTCACTTCCGCCTTTATGGGAACCGTCGGGTTGCCTTCTCAGATGGGGGTCCGCTCGGGCCAATCTCTCTGACAAGGGACCTGGGCCCCACTGTTAGGGACGCTGTAGGTTGAGCAGTGTGTTTCGGCCCCATGCGATTTGCACAATGCTCTCAAATGTCAATAGGATGTTGAAAAATGAAACTTTTGTGGGCAAAGGTGGTTCCTCCCTTACGCACACCCTGAGCCTTAGTCTTCCTACTTGAACACCCGCCCTTTCTCCACCTTCAGGGTTCTTGACTAATGCTCCAATGGACTCTATCTTGCCTCCTTCCCGCGTGGAGGATGTAGCATCTATGAGGCAGTTATTTGGCTGGAAGGAGGAGGAGTGACGGATCTGATTCGTTATGGCTCCCTTCCTCTGGAGTCGGGGGAGAAAGAGATCATCTTCTTCAAGGCGTATGCGTACTCTAGGTTCGTTCCTCCCGTTTCCTCCTTCCTAGTGATGCTCTTGGAGGTCTTCGGGCTCCAGCTTCATCACCTATCGCCAAACTCTCTGTTGGTGGCGGCGGTGTTCTCGCACTTCTATGAGATGTTCATTGGGGTGTACCCATTTGTGCTAGTGTTCTGATAGTTCTTCATGCTAAGGCGGACCCGGAAGAAGAGCAAGACGAGCTTCCTCAGTGCCTATTACTTCCAGCATCGGGCCAACAAACCCTTCAAGTACATAACTCCGCTCTCCACAGCGAAATGGGCTGACTGGAGGAGCGATTGGGTGATCGTTCATGCTGATGCCCATGATCGCATGGTCTTGCCCACTGATCGGTCAGTACTTAGGAAGAAGACCTGGGAGGAGTGCCTGGAGTTGGAGCAGGCGTATACCCCAACGATGGAGAGGATTCGATTCTTGGCGGATCAGGGTTTCTTGGAGCTGATGGTGATGGCGGACTTCCTACGTCGATGCCTGGCTCCTCTCCAGCATCGTAGCCACCCTGCATGGCTATACTTAGAGTCGTAGGACCACACGACACTGGTGTAGGGTCGCGACACGGAGACGACCCCGCAAGAGGTGATTGAGGTAACGTCCAAGGCGATTGACGACCCATTGTCTTGTGACATCTTCAACCTTCCATGGTCTTGCCCGCCGCTTTTCTCGGATCGAAACCTTTGCGTGAAGATCCTAAAGGAGATGTAGAACCTGGACGTGCTCGGTCTTGGCCGCGGCAGGTTGGCGATGTGGACCGTGGACTGGCCATCATCAACCTCCAAAGGAGTCTACACCTGCTCCAGGCTTCAAAGCGTCAAGGGTGGAAGACGCACCCTTCGACGGGGGGGGGGGGGGGGGGGGGGGGGGTTGGATGGGGGGAGGGGGGAGGTAGGCAAGGTGTTGGTCCCCGACAAAGGGAAGGGGAAAACACCAATCAAAAACGTTAGGAAGGGGAAGTCACTGGTGATCGAGGTTGCCAAGGAGAAATGCCCTTAGTTGCCGTTGTGAGCGGTCCTCGATCCAAGCCAACATCCATCGGAGCACCACTCCTCAGCATCGGGTGTTGGCAGTTCTTTGGGGGAGGCCCAGCCTGTCAATTGGCGGTTTTGCAATCATCTGGAGCTGGCACGTTGGACAGCATCTCCGCCACCAGTGCAATCCAAGGAGCTAAGGAGGGATCCGGGAGCGCTACACCCGCAGAGCCTCAGGCCAAGAGGCCTCGGGCCAACGTCGGCGACAGCTCGACAAGAGGCTCTAGGTGTGACACTGTTGGAGTCAGTGGGGACACGCCGATGTAGGGTGGTAGCATTTTTTATGGTTCCGATGAAGTTCCGGTTGGGTCGACCCCACCTGTCATGTTGTCGATAGGGCCCGCAGCCTCAGAGCCATCGAAGGTCGAGGCTCGCTGGAACTTCCGGGGACATCAGTAAGGCATTCTTACCAATGCTTGCATCGTTGTGTCATATGTTCTTCTTGTTTGAACAGACTTTGATTCTGATTTGCAGGTCTACATCAGCTGTTGTGACGCCTTTACCATTGCAGGTAGTGTCTCGGAGCGCTCTGAAGTTGGCCGAGGAGGCTACAGTTGCACAGGCGCAGTAGACCACCAAGCCAGTACAGGGGAGCGTTGCTTTGGTGTCCGCGCTTGGCACGGGTAGTTAGGCATCTCTGGCCGCTGTACCGGAGGCAATGTCAGAGTCGGCTCAGCGAGCTGAGGGCCCGACCTCTAAGGCTGTTGATCCGGTAGGTGGCTCCTTGGGCGATGGTGGTGCTGCTGCTTCGGGTAGTGTTGCAACTTCCACTCTGTCCATGGGGACGAGGCCCCCGGTACTGGTGGTCTCGGCTTCACCGCCGCAGGAGGAAGAGGTTCCCGAGATTATCATCCGGCGGCCTTCCATAACTTCGGCGGAGCTAGAGCGCCTCTCCGATATCATGCACTCGGCGTAGTCCAGCATCAATCTGGTGCAGTTCAACCTCCGCTGGGTGCAGGGGGCCCTCGCCGCAGAGTGGGAGAAGCTGTGTGCTGAGGGCGAGCGCCTCCGAGCCTGGGAGGACCTTCTGAGGTCCAGGACCGCCGAGGCGAAGGTGAAGTATCATAAGGAGAGTGAGGAGCAGCAGTTGAGGCACCGCTTGGCGAAGGCCATGGACGCAATGTCCCAAAGATTTTGGACGATGCCAAGGTAGCTAATGACACGGCTGACGCCCACTTGCGTGCCCTTGAGAGGCCTTGGGTCGCCGCGAGGCCGCTGTTGTCAAGCAGGAGGTCGTTGTTGTTGAGCAAGAGGCGGCGGCCCAGGTGATGATGACTCGGACTGAGAGGTATCGGGACGGACTACCAACTCGCATCTAAGACCTTGAGCTTCGGGAGCGCAATCTGTCGCGAGATTGGGAGAAGCACCTAGCAGAGCGCCAAGAACTCCTCCTACTGGGGCTTGATGCTCAGGCTCGGGAGCTGACTTCAGAGTGCCAAGCTCGGGAGCTCGATCTGCAGGAGCGGCAGCTGGCCAGTCGTTTGGATGTCGAGGGTAGAGCGGTGGCGGAGATTGTGGTGTCCCATGTTCTGGTGTGCTACCAGAGTCGATACTTTGAGATACCGCTAGACCCAGTTTTCGAGGGCCCCATCAAGGAATGCGAGGAGACAGCAGTGGCGGAGGTTAAGGATGTCGCCAAACATGTTGTCATGCAGTTCGCTAGGGATTGAGGCTGGCAGCCCGCCTTTTTATCCGGGATTCGCCCCTTTGTAAAAAACTTTCAATGAATTTGACTTTGTGTTTGGTTTCTTGGCTTGTCTTGTGCTTCTCAAATTGTTCCTCCGAGTCCTTAGCTACATGAGGGCTTGAAGAACTTCTGTCGAGTTCGTTAGTTTTTGAGGGACCAACGATCGCACAGTTGACATGGCCAATTTGTCTTCAATTGACGTCCTTCCTATGGAACCTTCTTAGAGGAACCCTGGTAGATGTGGCCAGGTGGCTGGGCACACCTACCACTTGATCGCAGAATGTCTTTGATGGCCCTAGCAGATCGGGGGAGTTCAAGTGGATGGCTTCAGTAGGGCCCCTGGAGCCAAGCTTTGTATGAGTAGAGTCGTCGAAGGCAGGCCCCCTGGGAGGTGCCAGAGCTGGCTGCTCCGGCGTCGCCCACCATGGTCGCGGAGACGTCAATGGCAGACCCCTTGGGTGGCGCCAGAGCTAGATGCTCTGGCGCGCCCACCATCATCGTAGAGTCGTCGACGGTAGGCCCCTTAGGAGGTGCCAGAGTTGGATGCTCCAACGTCGTCCACCACCAATGTGTAGAACTTCGACGGCAAGCCCCTGGTGTACAGGTTACCACAAGAGAACCCTATTAGCAACAAGAGCAGGGCGGGAGAGTGTACTCACAAATCAATGCTTGTTACTGTCTTCGACGTGTTGAGTCGTCGACGGCGGGCCCCCTAGGAGGTGCCGGAGCTGGCTGCTTCGGTGTCGTCCACCACCGATATGTAGAACTTTGACAGTAGGCCGCTAGTGTACAGATTACCACAAGTGAACCCTATTTAGCAGCAAGAATGGGACGGAAGAGTTTACTCACAAATCAACGCCTGTTATTGTCTTCGACGTGTTGAGTCATCGACGGCGGGCCTCCTGGGAGGTGGCGGAGTTGGATGCCCTACACACATGGTAAAGGAGGGACTAATTTGCTTGCTGGTTTTACCTGTTCCTCTTCCTATGCTTCGTTATGTCTCATTGTACTAAGATGACACATGGGGCTCAGGTAATTCAATGCGTTAGCGCTTCGGGTTCTCGCTCCTGCCGTCCTTAGGGTGCGAACTTTTCGACCCCCGGTACTCGGCCACAACGCTGAGAGGTAGGGTGTGCGTTCTTAGGGTACATGACCAGGCTAAGAAGTTCACACGCTCTAGACCTCTGGCTTGGCTTAGGCCTTTCCTAGGAGGCCATCCAACTTCACAGACTCCAAGGATGGAGGCAGCTGCGAGAACCCCTCACACATTGCAGGTACCTCAAGCAAGCCCACCTGCAGTAGGATTGCATGACTCCAGCAAGGGTGAGATACAAAGTGTACAACCATGTATATGAAGGCAATATACAATAAATGAGTCTATCATGGTTTATCATATAATTAGCGCGTAATTAAATGAACATTGTTAGGGAAACATGAAGTAAGACAGTGATTCTTTTATATCGGTATTCATAGGAGGAGACAGACTTTTACAAAAGGGTACAACTGCTTGGTTCCAGATGTCAAGGGAGGCAGGGTGCACAGGCTTAGGGTTCGGGACCAAGCTAAGCTAACTGCGCACTCTAGACTTGACCCTCCTGGAGCTTGGTTGTCCTAAATGCTGCTCCTAGACTCTATAAAAACTTTTACACTGTCCTACTAAGCTAATATTAACATATAGGGGTGCTCAAAGCTCCGAGGATAGCTGTGATGGTTGTCGGACAACTTGTCATCGATAGCTAGTAGTGGGGCGATGTGTGGGTGCCCTACTTTCTACCTTGGCCCCCCACCTTGCGGGTGGTCATAATAGAGCTGAAACTGAGCTTGACAGCTTTGATGGGAGCGTTGGTGCTGTCGGAAGGCTACAGACAGGGTGCAACAGGTGAGCCGCGCTGGCGCGAACTCGGCGAAGGCTGACTTGGTCCAGTGCCATCCTGGGCTAGTGTTGGGTCTGCTGTGAGGGCTTGGAGCTTCTCCAAGGCCAACTCCACAGCAGTGCGGTCTCTGGGGATCCTGAAGATGCCGGAGGGGGTAGGCATCTTGAGGACAATGTAGTTGTAGTGGGCTACGACCATGAATCGATACAGGGTGGGCCTGCCGATGATGGCATTGAAGGGGGGGCTGACGTCCGCGACATCGAACAGGATGCTCTACATCCTGTAGTTGTTGGGTGTCCCAAAGGTCACCCGGAGGTTGATGTTGTCGTAAGGAATGATGTTCCATGGCCCCACCCCCAAGAACGGGCTCGAGGGGGTGAGCTTGGACACCGGGATCTGTAGCTGGTCGAAGGACGCATGACTAATGAGGTTGAGGCCAGCCCTGTCATCTATCAAGACATAGTGGAGCTTGACATTGGAAATGGTGGGGGCGACTAGGAGAGGCAGGATCCCGGCTCCTGCCATGTTCTTGGGGCAGTTGGAGGCATCGATGATGATTGGTGTCTCCTTCCACTTGTGGTGCAGCGCCGGAGTGGGAGCAGGGGCTATCGAAGCCACTGCTCGGCGCAGGGTCTTGATCGCATTCCTGGACGCGAGATCCCAAGACCCTCCGAAGATGACATGGAGAGTCTTGCGACGTTCATGGTCGCTGCTGGCATCAGAGTCCTCGTCTTGGTGGACCACCTTGACGGCCCTTTCCTGCTTCTGGTACTCCATCTCCTCATCGTTGTTGACCTTGGGGTCGACCTTCTGCTTGCCCTCCCGCTGGCAGAAGGGGGTGCTGTTGGGATGCTGTTGATCCCACTCTTGGTATCGCTCAGCGCATCTCTTGATCTCGCGGCAATCGCTCGCAGTGTCATCGCGAGTCTTGTGCACCAGGTAGGGCTCAACGCCGTTGTTAGTAGTAGGTGGCTGACACGGGCGCTCGTCGAAGCGTGGGGGTCTTCCACCACCGGTTGCCGCTGCTGCAGCGACGGGTGACCCATGCAGTGGCTTTTTCAGGTCGCCGCCCCGACTCTTGTTCTTCATTTTGCCGCTACCCGGGGTAACGACACTTTTGCTGGTCTAGCCGACTCCAGCCACTCTGGGGGCGGGTTGGGTGTGCCAGTCATGGCCTTCTGCCGCCCTGGCACACCGGTCAGCGATGGAGAAGAGCTCAAAGACATCTTACACATTGTGCATGGCTAACTATTCGATCATCTTCCGGTCATGCACTCCCTGCCGGAATGCCACAATGACAAAGGCATTCGGTATGTTGGGGATGGACTTGCGTACCTGGGAGAAACGTTGGATGAATGATTGCAGCGTATCCTTGGGTTGCTGGCGCACGGCCTGGAGGTCGAGCTCGATGTCGGGGAGTGTGTAGGAGCTGCTGAAGTTTGCTGTGAACTGTCGGCAGAGCTCATCCAAAGAGGTTATGGACCCCTCGGGCAGGTTCTTCAGCCATGACCGGGTTGAGGCGATCAGGGCGACGGGGAAGTACTTTGCCTAGACGGACTCATCTGCTCATGCAGCAAGGAGTGTCGTGGTGTAGATCTGCAGGAACTCGGCTGGGTTGATGCTTCCGACAAACTTCTCTGACAAGTATGGCCAGAACTTGCGCGGCCACGTCGTCAGGCAGAGGTATGGTGCCAAGGCCATGCACCCTCCGATGGGCTTCGTCGGGGAGGCGTACGGAATAGCATACCCCAGAGGGGTTTGCTACATAGCATGCGGCTGCTATGGAGCCTGCTGCTGCTGCGTAGGATGCGGCTGCTATGGAGCCTACTGCTGTTGCGGAGCCTGCTGTTGTGGCCCCGGCTGAGCCACATACTGCTATCGTGACACCTGCTATACTAAGTGTTGTAGGGGGCGGTCGACCCCACATAATCTTGGTGAGGCGGCAGCTGAGGTTTTATGTGCAGTGCTCCTCGGATGGAGAACGCCTCCACCTTAGGCCCTTGAGGGCCATACTCAGCGTCAAGATTGCGCCGTCTCTCTGCTGCCGCTCGATGATGATGCGGCCATCTATCCGAGATTGACGACGGTCAAGCTTGACCCTCAGGTTCTCAGTGGGGATCCGACTAGCGCTAGCTAGCCTGGTGGAACGGGAGTTGAAGGTGTGACAGTCGATGGATGGTGTGCGCGATAGCAACACGTGACGCCTCCCTTTATTAGGGGAGTTGATGGCCACAACGACGAAGTGGTTGATGTCTTGGACCCACTACTGAGCCGCTCCTTGGGAAGCGTTCAAAGACAGTGGATGGTGGAGAAGGGCTTTGGCTGCTGCCAGAGGGCTCTCCAGACTTGCAGTCACTGGCTCTAGGGGTGCTGACTGACCCGGGATGTGCCCGGATGCGCCACCCTGGCCAGCTGCATCTGTGCAGGGGCGTGATGGACCAGAATGCACTGCTCGGGCGATGGATGTGGTCACCGGACGGTTCCCTTGGAAACCGCCATCCACAGGCTTGATGAACACCATTGCGGTGAAAGTGCAACCACTTTTTTGAGGGAAAAAGCCCCTACCTGGCACTCCAAATGTCGAAGTGTTATCGCGACAGTTCTCCCAGATCTTCTATGGAGTAGCCCGCGGAGGTTTTTTGATCTGCAAGGCTTAGTCCTCTACTGAGGGATTGCGCATATGAGATTGGTGAGATTGTGGTTTTTACGTGGTTCGGGCCCCAAGAGCGTAATACCCTACTCCACGGTGAGGTTGTATTGTTGGTTTGTGTGTGTGTCAATGCGTAGATTGGGGATCCTTTGTAATGGTGGGGGTCTGGTCCTTTTATAGACAAGGCCAGACGCCTTACAAGTGGGGTCCGAGGCCCGATAGGTGGCCTCGGAGCGATCTTATCCTAAAGATCTAAGGCTTCTCACATAAGCTTCCTCTAACCGTGGCTTCAAGACTCGTCGTCTTGCCGCCTCAGCCGCCAGTGACCCATGCGTAGTCGTTGATGATGACAGGGAATGTCCCATCCAACTGTCCCTGTCGCCGTAAGTTACCCACTTGGCTTAGTGGCATAGGCCTACGGTGTCTTCATTGTGATGCGATTGGGTGCAGCGGTACCTGACAGTAGGCGTGCACCGCGCCATGCACCTGGGGAAGAGGCGATCCTTCAATGCTTGATTTAGACATGGGGCACCACCCTCTTAACTCCCGCAACCCACCATCCGGTGTAAGTTGTAGAGTATGTGGTAGCTCGGGAGCTAGCCTCTGCGGGGGAGGTCGGGTCTTGATCCGCGAACCACGTGGCATCTCCAGAGCCCCTTCCTGAGTAGAGCAGGGGATCCAGGGCCGCAGGACACCATGCGGAGCCAAAGCCCGCCTCTATGGGAGGTGGCATGTCTGGTGCCTCAAACCACGTGTCAGCACTGGAGCCCTATCCCATGGGGGAGCGGGATCCTGCCCTGCTGACACGTGGCCGCTTGGTAGCTCGTCTCCAAGGGGGAGTGAAAGTTCGCTAGAGGGGGTGAATAGGCGGATAACATGAAATTTAACTCAATAAAAGCTAATCAAATTACAGAGTGCGGACTAGTCCGGCCTAGGGGCGGACTAGTCCAGTCAGGATAACAGAATTGATTAAAGGTGAGATTTTTAAGCGATCTAAAGTACTTCAATCGATGAAATGTAAAGTATATGAGTTTAGCAATATAGTAGATGGTATGCACGGGGTAGTAACAACTAGGTAGAGGCGGATCACAAGATTGAAGCTAAGAACGCGTGAAACCCTAACTTGATGTAGCGAAGAACGAGCAAGTCAAATCAAAGAAACAAGACGCAGGATTTATCCAGTGGTTCAACACCACAAAGGAGCCTACATCCACGTTGAGGATGCCCACGAAAGGCAGGGTTCCACTCAACCCTTTCCTCACTTAGACACCACTAAGGTCGGCTATTCTTCCATTAAATCACAAGGGTAATCATCAAATCCGTGGGGCAACTCACAACCTGAGGCTCCCACAAGTTTACAACTCCAAAAGATCAAAGATGAACACCCACACAAACTCAAATCAATCATTCAAACCGAGAGAATCAACCCAAGAGCTCAAGATTGAATAAACCCTTCTCTTTCCTCTTCCAATCCTCACAAATCCTCAAGAATCTCACTTAGTACTCCAAGAATGGTTGAGAGAGGACTAGGATGGCTCTAGGAAGGCTATGGCGGCGCTAGGGTTCGAGATATGTCCTTTGGAGGCCGGGGGGTCCCTTTTATAGGGGTCCTGACACTTAGCCGTTGCCACCAGAAAAAGTGCGGACTAGTCCGGCCTTTGACCCCGGACTAGTCCGGCCTGTGGGGACCAGTGATGTCATCCTTGACCAACCACAAAGCCCCCTGCCACCTTTTGAATTCAAACGGTCACCAAACCATGGACTAGTCCGTCCAACAATGGACTAGTCCGATCTCACACAAAATAGTTTGTTCTGGTTCAGAACAAACAAGTCTGAAGTACCGGACTACTCTGGCCCCTGAGGGCGGACAAGTCCAACCATCCAGGACTTAGTCCCAGCAGCCATCTCCGAGTCCACAGCGGACTAGTTTGTCAAGGGAAGGACTAGTCCGAACTCAGTGACGAACTACTTTTCCGGACTGAAATGGACTGGTCTGCCAAAGCGGACTAGTCCAGCCCCCTAGGGCGGACTAGTCCGGTTCTTCAGGACTTAGTCCTAGAAGGACACAGACGCACTCACCACGGACTAGTCCGTCCCCTAACGGACAAGTCCAAACTTACACAGAATGCTTTGGTTCGCCTAACATCGGATCAGTTCGATGTGGTTGGACTAGTCCGACCTTCCAGCCCCGACAAGTCCGGCCCTGTACTTAGGGTTGCTTCAACTCATCTCTCAATCTAGTCCAACTTAGACTATGAGATCTTAGGAGATTTAACATTTTGACTCATTGAACACACTCAATCTAACTAACTAAACTCGACACAGAGTTTAAAAGCTCAATTTCCATTCTTCGAGTTCTTCACATTTTCTTCTCTTTTTTCTTTTTGAGTGCATCCAATGTTGTCCATCTTTCAATCACCTGTTCTTACACTTGCAAAGCTCATTAGTCACTTAAGTGGTGTCATTAATCATCAAAACCCACGGGGATTAGCCTAGATGCACTTTCAATCTCCCCCTTTTTGGTGATTTGGTCACAACACATTGAGGTTTTTGATAAAAAAGTTGAGATGATTTTCATAACACACATGTGTACAAGGAGCTCCCCCTAAATGTGTGCATAGATGATTTGCAATAAGTTAGATGCACACGAATGAAGTCTATGGGATGCTTATACATTTGTGCGTTATGGTGGGGTGCCTACGTGTGATGCAAGTGTTGAGATGTGAAATGTGGAGTGAGGTATGCATCTCATATTTTAATTTAGCATCATCACACATATTTGACTCGAATGATCTTCAACAGAATCTGTAATGACAAGATAGACAATGAAATTCACATAAACATAACATAGGGTGATAGCATAGTGATAATGTCATTACAACCCAAAATGAGAACGGTTAGCAAAAGTTAAGATTACAACCCAGATTTTTCAAAATATCATAGTCCATGGATCTATAATACTCCCCCTCAATCTCTCCCTCTTTGGCATCAAGACACCAAAAAGGAAAAAGAATAAGGGAGAAGAAAGAGAACCTAAGACTACTCATCATCGCTCTCGCTCACCCCTCCTTGGTTTTGATCGCTCTCTGTTTCTTCATCATCATCATCTTGATCATTGTCTTCTCCGTCATCATCATCATCATCGACATCATCATCATCATCGACATCCGCAACAGCAGGAACAGTGCTAGAGGGACCACCCTCACCACCAAATAGAGCAGCCTCCGCTTCCGAGAGTTCTGGATATGGCGTGATGTCTTCATCCTCGGAGGCCTCCGGTGACATAGGAATGTCTGCCTTCTCGCAAAGCTTGCGAAGGTACTTGTCTTGCTTATTTGCAGTTTTGTTAGACTTCATCTCCGCTTTTCGACGAGGTGAAGATTGACTTGAGAAACTTGAGTGTAGCACTCGCAAGGTCGCCAGAGGAGGAGGAGGCAGTTGAACCCGGAGGAGGAGAAGGCACAAAAGAGGTACCTCTCCTCAAAGCTCTGCCAACCTTTGGCACAGCAGGTGGAATCTGAGGGTGGAGAGCTCTACGCTTGACATCCTTCACAAACTCCAAGCCAGACACTTTCTCAATCAAGCACATGATGAGAGGGGCCTATCCACAAGAGCGGTTGGGAGTGTGTTATATGTTGAAGATGTCGTTGTAGATATAGTCAAAGACATTGAACTTCTCATCTGCAACTATCAGCTTCATCAAGTGCCTCAAATTTCCTTGTATCATGCCTGCATCCACATCCTTAGGTGCTAGAGTTTTTCTCAAGATCCGATTAAGCACGCTAAAGAAGGGGCGAAGAATCTTGGTGGTTAGGGGATTGTAGAAGCCGACCTCATACATGAATTCCATATCCCCCAAATCTATAGCCTTCAAGTTGTGAGTGGTCAGCTCATAGTTCAAGAACTCCTCAAGTCCAAAAATTCTAGCAAACTCATCATAGAGCACGGAGTATTTGACTCCATTAGTCAACCAGGTAATCTTCCTATCTCTAAAGGTGGAGAAGTAACAAGTAGAGTAGAATTGGGCCACCAGTTCTGTGTTCCAGTTGTATATGAACTCTAACAACTCCTTAAGTCCATGGTGCTCAGCTGCTCGGATTATTGCATTGAAGGATTGATGATCCTTCTTTTCCATAAAAAACACATTCTACCCATTGAGCATCCGTCACTGGAGTTTTCTTCGACAGGTAGACTAGGCGATAATAATCGCAATGGAAGTCAGACCAGAAACGAGGATATGTTGTTGCTATCTCATACTTGTAGGGATCCTTCATCATTAGCCTTCTTGCATTGTCAGATCCTTGTCCTTTGAACACATTGCTTCCCAGCTCAGGTTGGCGGTTAGGGTCATGCACAGGAGGAGTCATGACCAACGGACCAATGGGGCCTTGTGGAGGGCAACGAGGAACCGTGGTTTGGTCACGAATGACCAAACCTCTCCCCGCCAGAGCTTTCTTTCTGGGAGCAGCCATCTTGAGAGGCAATTTCTGGGTAGGCTCCTTTCCTTTCCCTTTAGTCTGGCTGCTCTCACTCATCGGTGCTTTTCCCTTATCGGTCGCTTTGGCCTTTAGCTTCTCACCAATAGTGACAACCATTTCCTTCTGCTTGCTTGCTCTTCGGCCACTTGAGCTTGGCTGCCTCTTGATCACGTTTCTTCTTGAGTCTAGCTTCACGCATGCGCTCAAGCTCCGCTGCAATAGCAGCTTCCTCCTCATCCCCTCGACAATAGCACTCTTGACGAGTTGCCTCCCTTTTCGGATCAAAAAGAGGAGAGTTGTTGCATCGAGACATACTGAAATAGGAAGAACAGAAGAGTATGAGGTGATATCAAGCAAAATATTGCAATAGAGAAGTGGAAAATTCAATAAGTTAGGAGATAACCCTAGGTTAGGTTGTACTTGTTCGGTACTTGGCCGGACTAGTCCGATCAGGAACGGACTTGTCCACCTTGATCCGGAGTAGTGCGGACCACCCAGTGTTAAACCCTAACTATGGGATTTTTCTACAAAACTGCGATACCAAGGCGCAATATTGCATGTAGAGAATCACAAGGTGACAGATAAGCTATTAGGACTCTAGTTTCCAGGAGAAATCACCTAGAATCGAAGGAATCAAAAAAGTTCAAGTTAGGTCAAGAACACACTTTGAGATGTGAAAATCGGACAAATATGTGGATGGAAGGGCGGAGTAGTCCGGGATTCGCCTTTCTGACACTCCGAAGAAGCTTCCACGCGGATTCCTCGAAGATTTTGAGGGTTGGAACCAAAAATCACCAATGGGGGCGGTTTCTGGGAGAGAGGCACACGTTGGGGAGTTTGAAACGAAGTGGAGTGGTCGAGCCTGACGCTGGGGGTTAAGTCCCCAGCGGTCCGGACTAGTCCGATTGCGGCACCGGACAAGTCCACGCACCGGACCAGGTCTGGACTAAGTTGATCCTGTGGACAAGTCCGGTGATAGACCGGACTAGTCCGGTCCTAGACACCAAATTCTCATATATATTGAAAAATTTGCAAGAATGATCCATATGGACTAAGTTTTTCACGAATATTATCAATGAATATGGTCAGTAAAGCACACAAACATTGATACAATGACTCAAGGAGATAATAATTGAAAATAATTTGATAGAAAATTGAGGAAGGCAAGTTTTCGAAAGCATGCGCAATTTTGAAGAGATAATTAGAACTAACAATTAGATATGCAACATCTCAAGCCACATTCCGAGAATCAAGGATATTTAGTTCATTCCTAAGTTCGCAAAAGCGTTTTTCATCTAGTGGCTTGGTGAAGATGCCGGCTAGTTATTTTTCGGTTCTCATATGTGAAATGACAATGTCCCCCTTCATAGAATGGTATCACAAAAAATGGTGTCGAATGTCAATGTGCTTGGTTCTAGAGTGTTCAACAAGGTTATGGTCAATCTTTATGGCACTCTCATTGTAGTATAAGAGCAGAATATGGTTCATATAGAGATCATAGTCCCTTAGAGTTTGCCGCATCAAAAGAAGTTGTGCACAACAACTTCTGGCTGTGACATACTCCGCTTCGGCTGTGGATAGGGCAATGGAATTTTATTTCTTGGATGACCATGACACTAGGGACCTACCCAAGAATTGGCAAGTCCCAGAGGTAATCTTCCTATCCACTTTGCACCCGGCATAATCCGCATCGGAGTATTCGATGAGGTTAAACTTGGACTATTTGGGATACCACAACCCTAGGTTATGTGTATGAACTAAATAGTGCATGATTCTCTTTATGGCTGTCAAGTGACACTAGTTTGGAGTGGTTTGAAACCTTGCACACATGCATACACTTAACATAATATCGGGCCTAGATGCACAAAGGTAAAGAAGTGATCCAATTATGGAGCGGTATACCTTTTGGTCGACCATAGGGTTGTCTTGGTTGAGATCGAGATGTCCATTCGTTGCCATTGGCTCTTGATGAGTTTGGCCTTCTCCATGTCAAACTTCTTAAGAATTTCTTGAGTATACTTGGTTTGACATATGAAGGTGCCTTCCATAAGTTGTTTCACTTGGAAACCTAAAAAGAACTTAAACTCCCCCATCATTGACTTCTCAAATCTCTCCGTCATGATTTTGCTAAACTCTTCACAAAAAGATTGATTAGTAGAACCAAATATTATGTCGTCAACATAAATTTGGCATACAAATAAATCATCATCCATGTTCTTGGTAAAGAGTGTATAATCGGCCTTTCCTATCTTAAAACCATTATCAATGAGAAAGTCCCTAAGGCACTCATACCAAGCTCTAGGAGCTTGTTTGAGGTTGTAGAGAGCTTTGTCAAGCTTAAAGACATGGTTAGGATACTTGTCATCCTCGAAGCCGAGTGGTTGCTCCACATACACCTCCTCCATGATTGGTCCATTGAGGAAGGCGCTTTTCACGTCCATTTGAAACAACTTGAAATTGTTGTGAGTAGCATAGGCCAATAATATGCGAATAGATTCAAGCCTAGCTACGGGAGCAAAAGTGAAAGTGCATCTAGGAATACCTTGTGGGTTTTGGTTGATTTATGACAAGTAAATGAGATCCTAACCACATTGGGGAGATGAGCACAGGTTCTAATGAAAGAATGAACAAAACGACAAAAAGAAAGGAGAATGAGAAGCAATGCGGAAAAGAGCTCAAGAACCAAGTGTAGTAGATCATTGTGTATGGAGTGTGTTAAGGAAACACACCCCAAGAGCACATGCACAAATAATATCAAACATTGCACAAAGTTATATAGGACCGGACTAGTCCGACTGACCTCGGACTAGTCTGATATCTTTATGTACCAGATCGGACAAGTCCTCACAATGCGGACTTGTCCATACAGTCCAGTTTTCACTAATTGGACTAGTCCGATATCACCACGGACTAGTCTGATATCTCTCTGACTAGAATGGGACTAGTCCTCCCTAGTGCGGGCTAGTCCCCCAAACACTTCACAAGTTGCACGAAATCGGACAAGTCCGATAACACCACAGACTAGTCTGATATCTTTCTGATGTCAATTGGACAAGTCCGATGTTAGCACGGGACTAGTCCAAAATCCCTCTGACCTAAATCGGACAAGTCCTCCAAGTGTGGACTTGTTCCCCAAATTCACTAAGGGATTCATCTATCCGGACAAGTTCGATATTCATCGGACTAGTCCGAAGATTTCGATAACCATATCGGACTAGTCCGCTTTCACTGCGGACAAGTCCGATATTTCAGGACACTTAGGGTTTCCTACACGCCGCACACCGGACTAGTCCGATCTTTCTAAACCCTAATGGTAACTTTTGGGAACCCCATATTAATAGGTGTGCACAGCCCAACTTCCACAACTCTCGACACCCCTGCGCCGTCACACCCTCCAAGAGCCTAGAAAACTCATCTCTCCATGCAATACAACGCAAGAAAGCTTAATCCTTTGAGGATACACTTTGGATCCAAGGAGAGACACGGTTCTTCACTCATTGAGCTTTTGGTTTGATTTCCTAACACACTCATGTGGTTTTCATTGTAATCTTAACAGTGTGTTCTTGGTGATGTTCATCTTGTAATCTTTGGGAGCCCTCAACTTGTGAGAAGGCCCCTTGAATTCGGTTATTTTCCCTTTGTGATTAGTGAAAAGGATTGGCCTCTGTGGCGATCCGACGAGGGTAGGTTTGGAGAAGACCCAGTCCTTTTGTGGACTCCTCAATGTGGACGTAGGTTGCCTCTGTGGGAACCGAACCACGGGATAAAGAGCTTTTGTTCTTACTTTGCGCATATTGTTCTTACTCTTCATATCTATCTAGGGTTTCAATCAATCTTGTTTTACGTTGAAACATTGAATATAAGATTAACTTGTGCTACATCCTAGTTCATAGTAGTGTGACACTCCAATTACAAATACACTTCCACTGCATAGAGTCTAGCATCGAGATAATCGATCAAACGTGATCAATCTAGTCCGCACGCACCGGACTAGTCTGCACTCTATCGGACTAATCCAATATCTCGGGATTTGATCAGTTTGTTAAGTGTTGCAGGTTCCGACTAAAATTCAAAAAGGCCTATTCACCCCCCTATAGGCCACATTCAATTGATATCAGAGCAGGACTCTTCAAAAGAAGACTAATCGCTCGAAGAGAACATGTCGGACATGAAGGACGTACACAAGAGCATCAACCAAGAGAAGGTTTGAAGAAGAAAAGAACCAAAATTGGAGAGGCTCCTCGAGGCCATTCAAGACTTCGAGGATGACGATGAGGAGACGCTGGAACTCAAGGCGCTCCTAAGGAAGAAAACCCTCTCCAAGGGAAAAGTAAAGATTGAAGACGAGAAGAAGAAGAAGGGGAGTAGTCACATCGACTACTCCTGATATCCTTTCAACTACGATCGTCCTTAATTCTAGCAATAATCACTATCTATCTATTCCACTTGGAAAAACCCCACACTTTGATGGCAGTGACTAGTCAATGTGGAGGCAAAACATGAAAATGCACCTTGATTTCTCTCAATCCAAGTTTGTGCATATTGTATGTACAAGAATAGATATCCCGGACGACGATGAAGAGCTTACACCAAGCCAAGAGCAAGCAATTCATCGCAATGCTCAAGCCGCAGCAGTCATTACTTCTTCGCTCAGTCGGGACGAGTTCACCAAAGTGGACAGACTCGAGATTACAAAGGAAATCTAGGACACTTTGCAAACTACACATGAAGGCGATCATCATGTGTGAGAGGCGAAGATTGAAATGATCGAAGGCGAATTGGGAAGATTCGCCATCGAAGAATATGAGTCGCCACAAGACATGTACAACCCAACTAAAGACGCTCATCAACAAGGTTCGAGCATACGGAAGCAAGAAGTGGAACGACCATGAGGTTGGTGAAGCTCGTTCTTAGAGCTTTCATGCCTCGCAATGTCACCTTGTGCTCGATGATCAGAGAAAGCCCCGGGTACAAGAAAATGACCCCGGATGAGTTGCTTGGGAAGATCATCAATTTCGAGATGATAGAAAAGCAAGCGAAGCATGTCAAGGATATTGCCGACCTCACCTCGGCAAAGAAGAAAGGGGTCACATTGAAGTCCACTTGCAAGCCCTTGTCAAGAGAAGCTCGAGAAGCTCAACTAGAAGAAGGACGGTGATGATGAGAGCAGCGACTTGGATGAAGATGACATGATACTATTCATGAAGAAATTCAAAAGGATGATGAAGAAAAGAGAAGGGGCTAAATCAAGTGAAGGGAAGTACAAGGAAAAATCAAGACCGAAGTTGAGGCGGGCAAGCTATAACTGTGGTGAGTATGACCACTTTATAGTTGATTGCCCATATGAAGAAAACAAGAAGAAGACCAAGGAAACAAAGCCTCAACCCAAGAAATTCTTCAAGAAGAAGAAGCAAGTTGAACAAGCGCATCTAGGGAAAGAGTGGGACTCAAATGATGAGTCCTCGTCCGAAGAAGAAGAGGAGATGGCTAGCATAGCCATAGAGAAGACATCCAAGAAGTCCACTCTCTTCCCCACTCTCGGCGCATGGAAGGGGAACGGCACTTGCCTCATGGCAAGGGAAGGTAAACGAAAGGTAACAACCAAACCCTCTTCCTTGCATTCCTATTCTAGTGATATGAAATTGCTAGTGATAATGAAGATATGCTCATTGGCTTAGATAAGAAAACAACTGCGAAAATGAAATTTCTACTTGATCAGCTTGTTGAGAAGGAGAAGTTAATCAACCGTCAAGAAGATATGATTATCTCCCAAAAGGAGGAATATCTTAAACTTGACAAACTTCTCGAACTTGAAAAGGAGCAAGGCAAGTCACTGGAACTTGAGTTAGCCTCAAGCAAGGAAACTTGCTTGAAGTTAAGCGACTCAAACACCACCATCAAGGATGAACTTGCTAAGCTATCCAAGGTTAACAAAATCCTTGAGGTACAAGTTGAGTCACTCAAAAATGTGACCCCTCATCCTCTTCAAGCTCACCTTCTCAACCACTTAAAATTGAAGCTATCATTACTTGTTCATGTGCTAAAATTGACACTAGCTTGAAAGACAAGTCAACCTCTACCAAGGACAAGCATCCTTCCCAAAATGGCATATTTGACAAGGAGAAGATAAAATATGCACGTAGTGCATACTTGGTCACAAGACCTCCTAATGTCAAATATGGCATTGGTTATTCTTATGGTGAAAAACAACATGCTATAAGCCATGAAAATAACAAGGAAAGCATTTCCTTTGTAAAGGAAAAACCCTCTCAAGCTGGAAAGTCCAAAGTCAAAACATATGATCGCCGGACTAGTCCTGTCTGGACACGGACAAGTCTGGTCCTCCAGACAAGTCTGATTTCCCGGACTAGTCCTGTATATAAACAACAACAACTATTATTCAGGACTTTTGATGCATCTTAGGTTCTAATGAGAAGTAATTTTGGTAAAGTTTATGCTCATTATGTTGGGCCACATCATGGGAACACCAAATCTCATGTGTGGGTGCCCAAATCCCTGTGACTAACCTCAAAGGACCCAAGCAAGCTTGGGTACCTAAAACCAAGGCATGTTTTTTTTGTAGGCCTATTCATTCGGTGGATCAAAATGGTGTGCTAGACAGTGGTTGCACCAACCATATGACTATTTTGGAGACAATAGTGAAGGAAAGGTGCTCGGTACCGAGTAAATGTGACACCCGGTTCCGAATATGAACCAAGCGTAACGCATATGTGTGCCCAGGATGTTCAACACACATACACGAATGATTCACAAATGATAAACAGAATTTAACCACGTCTTAACTAATAAATAAGTACTTTATTACAATAATCCAATAGTTCACGAATAATATAACTCTAAATAATTGCAGCGGAAAATAAACTAAACATCACGACTCCAATCCACAGGCAATTGACGGCGGTACGCAACCTAGTACTCCTCGTGATCCTCAGGGTACTCCCAATTGTCTCCAGTAGCTGTTGGGGGGGGATTGCAAGAGTGAGTACATGTCGTACTCAGCAAGTGTGGAAAGTATGACATGTGGCTAATTCAAATGACGACAATAATAATGGCTAAGTGCTGAAAAGTACAGTAAAACATTTGAAAAGCATTATACTATGTCTATGTGAAATAAATCCCATCATATTAACAAAGTATAAACAATATCCAATTATTACTAACATTACCATTATCCATGTCCAATTACCATAACTCAATTTCATAACCATGACCATAATCCATAAACCAACCATAACCATTACCAAACCATAACCATCCCAAATCCCAATTTCCAACTCTAATCATGTAGGTCATCCAGGCGCTCATAACCGGGAGCACGGCTATCATGATAGTTTTAACACTCTGCAGAGGTTGTACCACTTTACCCACATGTTTGTGATTTTATCACCTTTCGATGACTAAGAAACCTCCATTGTGCCATCTCACACTTCCGTAGGTGTGTGGCCAAGAGATCACAAAATAGCCTTTCAAAAGGGACTACTAGCATGTACGGCCCACTAAGGTTTCCACCGGCAGGCTTGAATCTCTATTCTCCCCACCCACGGGTCCCCTCGTGTGCCATGCGGATCCCAGGGCAGTCCTCCTCGACTCCCATTCCCCGCGCCATCCAATGGTCCATACAATACTAGCAGCGCTCCTAATTATTCAGCTACGCCGCACCCATACTTGGCCTTGTGGTGGCACTGTTGACCTGGCATATTCTCGCATGAACCGGTCCTTAGATCTAAGGCAAAGCAAACCACCATAACGACCAACCCATCCACATAACCATGCTTGCTTAGATCACCCATCGTATTGACCAGTTCACATTAACCAGAATATCATTGATGCATAACTAAATGTGTAGTGTTGTTTACCATCCCAATTA